>OU426978.1:125143373-125478373 GCA_911387785.2 Aelia acuminata
ATAGTTGGTGATTCGACCTGGATATGGATGGAATCGTCAGGATTCTCGGACACCTCTAAAATATAAATCGTACGAATACATTAGAGGGAGAAGTAAGAATTGTAGGTGGTGGCTCAACCGGAGGAGGGTCATCAGGGTCACCTTTATTGTCGATGTCGCTTGAGCTTTCATCGTTCAGACAGTTGCCCTCGCAGATGGTACAACGGCGGTCTGTTTCGCCGACAATGTTACAGGAAAACTTTCTTTCAAACGACAAGTACAAGAGTAGATTCAAAGAGCTCCTCGGGGGTAGACTGACAGAGGCAGGGATTGAATCACGTCAAGCCATTGAGGATACTGATGCCCTGATGGGTCTATATTGCTCTAGGCTTTGAACGTTGACAACTCATGCGACATCGACAATGAAGATGACCCTCCTCCGGTTGAGCCACCACCTACAATCCTGGAGAAATCAGCACAAGGTAAATATCATGTTTGTTCGCCACCTTATTCCAACCGGATTTGCTTAATTCATCCTCTCATGTATTCGTACGATTTATATTTTGGAGGTGTCCAAGAATCCTGATGATTCCATCCCGGTCGAATCACCAACGACGTTAGCGGAGACTTCAGCAGAAGGTAAATTGCATGTTATTAATACACCCTATTTCACTGAGTTTTGAACAGTTTTCCAATTAGACACCTGATAGTATTGTGTACAATAATATGTACAATTCCTTTTCCAATGGAGTTATCGACCAATAGCGATCAACCGGGGCCTTTTGCTCGGCAAGAGAAGGCTGCTCCATCGTTGCCAAAAAGGAGGAAGCACAAATAAAGAATTGAATCTAATTGTAATGTATTAATAGTTAATTGCTATTGCATTCCTTTTCATTATATTAATTTCATTTAATTTTTGAAATAAATAATAAAAAGTTATAAAAAAAATGTATTAATACTTAATTGATATCACATTCCTTTTCAGTATATTCATTTCACTTAATTTTTGAAATAAAACGGCTTGATCAGTCCTTTATGAATTCCTACCACTCCGTGGGCAATGTTTTTCAAAGGCTACGTAATCTTGTAACCACCATAGAACATGAATAAAACACGTATTGATAAGTAGGAAATACTATAAGAAAGCATCTGGGGCTAAGTTTCTCTCGTTTTTGCTTAGGTGCCAAAAAGTTGCTCTTTATCAGCACGCTCTATCGGCGGGGCCCTGCACTCAAAAATTAAAATTGATCAGTGCATGAAGGAAATTTTGTCTACTTTAATTTTGTAAATAATGAGAAATTCACTTGGATGCAGATTTTTCACCTTACAAGCGATTTTGTGAAAAAAGTTTTAGTGTTTTTTGCGATTTTCACTGTGAAGCCGTCTTCAGATTCGGATTTAGCATACCGAAAATCATAAGAATCCATCGAGAAACCTTTTACCCTAATTTTTTTTTAAACAGGCACTTTTGAGCACCAATTGACTGGGCTACCAAAGGACCATGTGCTATCAGTTGTAATTTTATTGATCGAATTGCTTGTAGTTTTTTTAAGTGCCAAAATAAAAATAATAATTATGGTTATTTTTGGTGTTTCTCTTATGAAAACTTGGAATGTACTTACTTTACGATTATATATATTAAATCGTGGTTAAAGGTGTAAAACTAACGATTACTTGTTATTTTAAAAAATTACAAGTAAAATATTTATGTTCGAATACCATTTCCTACTGACCTAACCATAAATAAAATATTGTGGAAACTGAGTATTAGACTTGGAGGGTTCTTTAGCTTAAGAATTTATTCCAGCATATTTTCAATGGATGAGATTGCCCATTAACATTTCAATCGCATGCGAACATGAAGCATTCATTGAAAGATGTTTATGCCCCGGTTTCGATGGGGTCTTTCAAGCAAAAACCAATTGAGAGCTGTATGGCTGCCCAGCTCTGCCTTTAGATGAATGGCTAAAGCTGGCCCGGCCTCAGCCTAAACCTTACTCGACAGTGGATTACTTGAATACCCTTAATTCGTGAGTCATTAAGGAAGCTTTAATGCTCTTGATTTCCCAGATTTTCCTCCAACTCTTTGGTTTTCCGTAATAATTTTGTAGGAGCACAGAACACTGCGAGTATTATGGAGACCTCTTAATTTCTTGGCAATGTGTGTTAATGAGTTAACTAAATTTTCAATTCCACCGCACTTTATTAATATGCATTTAAATTTACCTTATGTTGTAGAAGGCTGTTATCTGAACTTATTTATTGTTTCAAAGCTGTGTAACTGTCATTTTATTGATGTGCGAGTTCTTATTGATTTTAAAATCATACGAATGATATATTTGGAAACAAATGAGTTAAAAGCGTAATGTATGTAAATGAAAAAAAATCATTAAAGTCATTTATCAGCTACTTGATTTTACCTTTCACCTTAGTGAGGAAGAATTTGATTTGGTTTTTCTTTAATAATCATAAGGTTTTTCTTTTAATGAAGTATTCTTCAAGGATTCTCTTCCAATGGGTTATCCTGTATTTTATTCAAATACAACGTTTCGGGCTTTTGGCCCATCTTCTGGGGTTCGTCTATACATATTCGTTTAGAAATGAGTTGTGTGTAAATTGAAAAATATCATAAAAGTCGTTTATCAGATATCTGAAAAAATAATACGATTGATAAATATTCATTTTCGATTTCTTAAATCCGTTCCATAATATCGTCTTATAGATTGTTTGATATTAGAAATCATTTTTGGTCATTTATCTTTTTCATTTATTGTTAATGTTTTTAATTGTTCTTATTATTTTTTTTTTTATCTCCACATCGTAAAACGCTGGGAAATACCCAGCGTTTCTTTTGTTGTGAACTTCAGAATATAACTTATATATCAAGGCCCTTACAAAATAGAATTAGTTTTAAAATCTTGGGGTCATCTAACAAAATAAACAAACTTCTTTTAAATTTAACATTGTGTGAAACATTCTAGTCTATCGATCTACTAATTTTCGAGTCTAGTGGACCCCAAGCTACGGTAGTTGAATGTTTAATTTATTCCAAGATATCATAGCGCACGTCGCACAGTGGGAAAATTTTGTCATTTAGCGGCCAAAAATCTATAATTCCTGATTAAATGACGATAATCGAATAATTCTGTTTTCATTAAAGAGCATGGGATTCCCATTATCAGTGACAATTAAAAAAAAAAAAAAATGGTTCAAAGTATTTCAAATTAATTTTAATCTGAATCCTTTCTTCACTTAAATTTCAATAAAATAGTTTATTTGGAACAGGGTTATACATAGAGAATGAAATGAGTCAGTATTATAATCTACTGAGCTTTCTGCGTATATTCATGTATTTTTCAGACATTTGCTCCTTTTGAAAGATTTTAAAATAATTATTGTCTAAATAAGAAAAAAATGAAATACTTTGAACCATTTTTTTTTTTTTCAAATATGGTATTACCTCATATAGCCCCTTACCTCTATTTCTTCCTATTGTATATGTATATAAATAAACTTAGATTGTTGTAGTCAAAAGTTAATCATTTTACCTTGAATTTCCGATTCGGTCTTGGGATTCTTAAGAGATTTGGCCTTGATGAGGGCCAATTTAGTGATACCATTCGCGATTTAGTCAGATGAAGAAGCCGCCTATGGCAAATTAGACAGAGATCGTTATGCAAACTAAACAGCTTTGTCAGAGCTGCTGCCATTACAACTTGGGCCCTACTAATTGCCTCCAGTAACGACTTTAGAATAGGACCATTTACTTGATATGTGAAACTTTTCCTGAAGGCTTCGGATCTAGTTTATAGCATGGTAACCAAATTTGATTCAATTTCATATTCAAACCTTGTTCCTCAGGCGTCAGGGCAGCTTGAAGCAACTCGGCATTATAATCGTTCATCGTCATGCTCCAAGCTACTTCCATTAGCTTATCATACTTCCACACAAAGAATAAAAAATCGTTTAGTATCATTGTATGTTTACATTTTACAGTATTTCTGAACACCGAAGTCTGAGAAAAATGCTGAGTTTTGAAACTCTTACCCACTCTTCTTAAATTCCTTTTTTTAATTTATGATATTTTTTAAAAAGCTAATAAATTATATCATAATTAAATCCATTGATAATTTTAATTAGATTTCTTATGAATAAGATTCGATCATAGTGAAAAATTATGATTATTTTGTGATCATTGAATAAAGCAAATTTATTTACCCCTATGTCTGATTAAGTGAATTATTTAATAAATCCTTTGATTCAAGTATTTCTATTCTATTTGCACGATGACCCCGCCATTTGCTTGAGGTATCATCCATACACGACATCTGTATACTAAGAGTTGGATAAAAATCTTAAACTTCCCCTCATTTTCCATTCGGAAACTAGATTTTTTTTTAAACAATGAAAACGTGGCTTATATCAAACTTATCCATTATTTACTGACCTTCATTCAAAATTAAACCTTAGGGATTAAATTTCGATACGGCAAAAGATCGCATTTTACTAACATTTTATGATGTTTTTCACACTTTTTAGTTTTGTTTTATACTGTTTGTTAGACAAACTGTAAAGTTCATTTACGTCATGTGAAGTGCTGCAATGAAAAAGTTTGGAGTTAGAATATACTCATGGGATAAATTTTCATTTTCCATCCTTAATTTTGAGTTATCCGCCTGATAATTTTATATTTATCATTAATTTTTTATGCTTCAAAAACTTTGTATATTGAAGGTTGCCTAAATACTTTTAACCTTAGTAGATTTACCATTTCATAGGAGCAACAAAACAAAAATCCTTACCCTTTTCCTTCGCTTTTTCTAACTCCCTTTTACTTCTTAACCCTTTAAGTAGCTTAAACTGGCATTAACCCTCATTTATATTTCAGGGAATTCGGAAAGCTTTAAACTTTAACATAAAATATTCGAGTTGAAAATGTTGTACTACATTTATTCAAGATTTGTTCATTTTTATAAGATTTATTTGAATATATAAATCGAAATAAATTATTTTTATATTTTATATAAATAATATTTTTGTTTTCAGGATATTTTACGTGTCCCATGACTCTCAGGATCTCAAGATCTTCAGTTATATTGCACGAGACTCTAGCAATGTTTTTAAGTGTAGTGTGTTCAAGTCAAGCAAAAAGGTAAGACTTTTTGGTATTTCTGATAAATAGATACATTTTTTATGTTTATTGATTAAAAAATTATGCTTAAGGTTTCTTCTCACCGTGCCCCCAAATATTTTCATTATCTTTGATTATGTCATTAAATATTTTTTTATGAAAATTGCAATTACCGTATTCATACAAAACATTTATTATGATAGATTGGCTTACATTAAAAGCATTAATATAAATAGAATTTTGCAAAAGCAAAATTTATTATCTGTCAACTAAAACACTTTCGATGAAACCCCAAAAGTGTACTCAATAGTATATATCTTCTTCATTCAAATCTTCATTCCACAAATACTTTGCCTACTGTGATTGTGAGTTGGGAAAAAAAAATATGGGTTAATATTAATACTACAATGCTATAACTGTTCGATTTAGTGCTATGAAAATCACAAACATTTGATTCTAGTTGATTCTAAATCTGTTAGGACAATTCGGATATAAATATTTGTAAAAATAATATCATTTCTTACTTTAATATCAATGAGTTCCATTGCCTAGATTAGCCAATATTTATTTCAAAAGAGGGTCTCCTTTGGTAGAGTGTTTAGCATAGTCGACTAACATACTAAACCGAAGGCCCCGGGTTCGCAGTTCGGCCGATGGCCCTAAGATTATTTAAAGGGAGTAAAAAAATATTTAACTTCATAGGAGGCGAAAAATGGAGGTCCCTATCTTGTACTATGTCAGACACTCGTTGAGATCCCTATTCTAATTATACCTGGATAAGCAAAATTTAGGCCTCCGATTCCACTAGCCATAGTAGCGTAAGGTGACGTTAAATAAATACACGAATTTTTCATGGATATTTATTTTTTTAGTACTTATGTTTCCTTTAATCACATAAGATTCAAATCTCTTAAAAAATTAACAATAAAAGAACTTGTATTGATATTTGCCTATACATACCTTATAAATGTATAATAGTTTATTAATTAACTAATGAATTTTTTTTTATTATATTTTTTATCTTCAAACTTTTATTCACACCTGTCAGCCATTTTAATTTTAGAGTTTTAAATAGTTTCACATTCTGTAAATTTTCAAATGAGAACGAATGGTTTTATTTTGTATTCAAAAAACATCGAAAGCTTTTCTATACTTGCTATTATAGATCTTACCTTTAATTGCTGAATAGGTGAAAGCGTCAGGCCTTTTGAATGAAAAAAAAAAGCATGTAATATTTTTTAATAAATGAAAATAACTGCATTCGAACAGACGTGGATACCTCTATTGAGAGATCTGTATTGAGGAGACAGGAAGCCTAGCCGAGAGAATATGTATCGCCCTAAGTTGGTCTCATTTATCCTCGCGGGGCAATGTCCTCTGCCTTATCTTTGGGGAATACGTTGTGTCAACACAAAACTGAGTTATCTCCAGAAGAATATCTATTTGCTGAGGGGTTTCCAGGATAATGGAGGTTTTCTACGAAGTTGTTTAATAGGGATCTTACACATTTTTCATCGCTTGGATACTTACAACATCTGTTTTCTTTAAATAACAAATGTATTAAAAAATAGTTTTAATCAAGCAAATCACGTAAAACGACTGATCAATAAAGTCTTGGCGGATAATGAAATTTCATATTCTAAATTCTGGACACATATATATATATATATATATATATATATATATATATATATATATATATTGCTGGTTTGATAGTAGATAGATTCAAATATTTCGGAATTAATATTCCGTTTTTGAAGTCATTGAATTTATAATAAAATTTAGAATGTCATCTACACTTATTCCATTCTCTACAAAGTATCCTACGTTTTAGTTTGAAATTTCGAACAAAAGTTTACTTTTCAACTTAAATTAAACTTTTCTATTTTATTTCGCATTGACTTCTTCGTTTCTAAATGGCATAATGAAGTACTTTATTTGATATGCGACCGGCTCATTATTCCAAGTCAGATTGGAAAAGTTCAAATAATAAAACTTCTATTTTAAAATTTATGAGTTTTCAAAGTTCCTCTTGAAACGTTTGAAACTTAAGAACTTTTACTGCCAGTTAAACTAGACTTGAGGAAACTAATAGAGTTAAATCTGTTTCAGTTATTCTGCTCTTTTCCTTCTAGGAAGTGATCTTTGATCGGTAACCTTTGAAACTATCATTAATAAACCACAAAAGCCTTTAGACTCCATCCTCCCTAAAACTTCAACTGATTTAGTATTGAACTTTAGACACTAGCTGAGAAACTTCTGTTTTGATAGTCGGTTGCTCTGTTTCGCTAGTAAGATTGTTGGCGAATATTTCATTTTAATATTGTAATATAGACTATCTGCCCCCCATCCATTTCACACGCATTAAGTTTGGGATATTGACGTTCACATAAGAAGTACACATCAGTCGGTTTTGTTCGCTAACCATCGGTTGACTGCTTTATAACCGTGCTCTTGGCTGTCTTCCGTCTGCATTATCTTTTTTGACTGCATTATTTGTACTAATTCTTATATTTATTTTAACTTCGCCTCTTTTTCCGTAATTTATGGGAGTGTTAATCAGTAACTGCCATAAATGAAAACAATAATGCTGACGTGCCCGTTAGGGGTTGGTAGATATGTGAAATATATATCTACATATATATCCATTAGCATGTCCTTCCATTCTTGATTTAGGCCTTGGATGCAGGAAAGATCTCTTTAATAAGTTATGCGACTGTCGCCTATCAGTCTATTGTTATGCCTATCTTATTTATTAAGGAAAAGCGAATAAAGAGTAAATAAAGTCGGTTTACTAAGCTTGTATTTTGCGTTCCAAGTATATTAGGAGTATTATTTACGAGTAAATTTTGAATTGAAACAGATTTAAGTTAAGCTTATTCGATGAAGAAATACCGAACCAGGTTATAGTGGGCCAACGCGTTGCCTTGACAATCGTGATAACCTGAACTTAACGTGTTCAAGTTCAAATTGCAAGAGGATTAATTAAATCAAGCCCTAATCCCTGGTACATGAAAAAACCAACCTTAGAGCCAGAAATGCTTTGGAGCGAAGATTGTTTTTATTTAATTAATCATAATTTGAAACAGTTGAAAATTTGAAGAATACTCCAACAACCTGTTGTCCTGATTCAGTTATAAAAAGCAGTCTCAGGCGGCTTATTTTGGTTTATAATGAGAACTAGCCGTAGGTAAGGATTATCTAGAGGTGAGGCGGTTTGCAGACACTATTTTCCACTGTAGGGTCCCCTGTTCCGATTGAAATAACCTTGGTGGAATGTTTCTCGGCACTCCCTTTGTGTTGTTGCCAAATCCGTTTTATATTCGAGATTTTTCTATCTTAAACCGATAAAAATAAAGATATAGGTTCAAGACGTAGATAACTTTGGTGGGAAATTTTCTCTTTTCTATAAATAAGGATTGAGTAATTCCCCTTAAATAGGCTAGAAAACGGGTGTGTGTGATTTATTCGGTTTATTGTGTGTATTAAAAGAAAAACAAATATTATTCAGATGTTTAATGATATTCAAAGATTAATCAAATATTCCAATGAATAATTACTGTTTGGCAGTATTGTAAGCGAACATGAGTATTTTATGGTTATATAGTTATTATATTATATATTATATGGATATACCATTGGGTTGAAAACAGTGCCGATTAGATGTTCATTCTGTCCAATCTTATTTTGCACCCAAATCACGAGATGAATCCCATCCTATCAGCTCTAACTCAAAAACAATTAAATGGAAGTCCTGTCTTAAATGAATATTAATTACCTTGCATCAATGGATTTATTTTATTAAATCTTATATATTTTTTTCCTTTTCTTGCTGATACAGAGACCGTAGATTGAATGATTTAGAGTTGGACATGGATTAAGTTTATTGAAATAGCATCGAATCCACTTTCGAGCCACAAGGGAATATAACTCAAGATAAAGCGGACAAATAGGTAGGGTCGGAAAATCGCAGCCATTCCATTCTACTGAGGTCGGAGGAAATCTCAAGAATAACTCAAACAGCTGTAGAAAACTTTTCTTCGTCACCAGTAGAAAATCGCATCTCATTCCACTTGTGAAGTTCCTCGGATATTAAAAGATCGAAAAATCCATGAATGCCGATGTATTCTATGTGACATTTTCTACCCGAAATAGAATTCGATCGTCATGTTAGCCTAGGCTACATCCTAATTGCATGCTTAAGTTTTCCTATGCCTCCATGAGTAAGGTATTGTATACTTAACGCTTTCGTTACTTACAAATAGTTTCGTAATATTTAAATTACTATTATGCTAAGCCTTGAAAATATATATAACATTGATGTTTTCTTAACAATTTTCCTACCGTTCAAGAAGATCTTAACCTTGATAAATAGAATTGCGCTTAAAGATTAATTTTAAGGTTATTTCAATAAATAGAGGAAATCAGTTTTTTTTACTTTCACTTATTCATATATGAAATATATAGAAAGGGGAAGTATTGATTATTTTCTAGAAATGCATTAGACTAAAATTCGAAAACTAATTTCAAATTTTATAAAGCCTATCTATCGCTTCCCATTTACGATATATTTACAAAATACAGTACTACTAAAATACGTTTACAAAGAATAAGATACGATAAAAATGTTTCTTGAACAGACTTCGTTAGTACACCATTAATAATATGATTAAGATATCTCTTGTTGAAAACCGAAAAGTTCATGTTAAGTGATAACTAGCCGCTCAATTTTAAATAATTAAAACCTACTAAAAGATAACGTATTTATAGACCCTCGTATATGCGAAATCCTAAAAGTTGATAAATTAGCAATTCAGCTTTTTATCTATGCTATTTTCAAAAAGTGGACCTCCAATGACGGAATTATCGAATTTTGCAACGAAGAACTCCAACAGGCCTCACCATCAAAATTTTAATTATCTTTCAACAAATCAACAACAAATAAAAAAAATATTTCATTTCTAAAATAATTAACTTTGTATGAAAATAATGTTGCATTCCCTTCTAAATGCTTAATTGTAACAATAATTATAAAGAATTATGGCTTATAAGTGCAGTAAAAAATGATAAGCTTGGCCATTAATTTTAACTTATCTCTCAGCAGACTAGGGAAGCGGGATGATAACAAACCCCACCGGGTTAAGAAAAAGGCTTAATAAATTCACTGATTATCTTTGTGAATATTTCTTGGATTTAACTCGCTTCTTCATTACTATAGTTTTCTTTATTATAAAATTTAAAAAATAATACAATGACCCGGGTGAAGTTCGCAACTGCAAGCGGTAATTGTACAATAAATGCGAAAAACCACTACATTCTTGGTCACATGCCACGCTTCACAGACTTCATATTCAAAGGTTTCAACGAAATAAAACATGCTGGCATACTTTTACTCAATTTTGCAAAAGTTTTTAAAAGTCTGGCACGCCGCAATCATATAGTAATTGATCATAACCAAATTCCGTCCATGCTTATACCTAAGCTAATTCATGTGATCTATTCTGATCTCTCAAATTAATAGTGCTTTGAATCCTCCAGTACTCTTGATATCACTGCCGGCTTTCTACAGGGTACCCGTCTATCCTCAAATCTATTCAATCTATGCATCTACGATGTTACATCTCTCCCTTATGAATCGTCATAAAATTCTTATATGTATACTGACGTTACTGCTCTATACACATATTCCTGTTGGATAAATACAATATTTAACCGAATACAAAAAAAAAAAAAAAAAAAAAAAAAAATAATAATAAGTACTTAGTAAATAGGAGATTCAAAATTAATTATAATAAAAAATCAGAATCAATGAATATTAAGAAAACCCTACCTCATATAAATCATCGAATTTATACTAACCAACACATACTGTTTTCAAGCACCAAAATACGTAAGGTGTGGTAGAGGCCGTATTAGGTCTGACTGCACAAAATCGAGATAAACCGCATCAAAGTGTGCCAATTGTAGCCTGTCACGCCCTGCCAGCTACAGATTTTAGCCACTGTGGTAACACTTGATATTTTCAATGTAAATGAAGAATGGTGAAATACTTCTTCCAAATTTATTTTATTAAAAATTTATAACATATACATTAATTTGCCAACGTTTCGGACTATTCGTCCCTCTTCAGGGCAAATTTCTTCTGCCAAGAACTAGTAATCCTTACACCTGACAATTTTTGGTGGCTAGGTCCATCTATTTCTATATTACAGTTATATTCCATTACCTAAGTAAATTGGTCATTTTATATAAAAAAAATATATATTCACATGACTAACACTTTTTCCTACCACCTACATTTACTTCAATATTCTTATCACACTCTCCACTGTGGTAACACTTGATATTTTCACTAAATCCATACAGCTTGGTCTTCATCGGAATCCATAATAAAAGATGTAATGATCTTTGAAATAATTAATACATACACAATGGATCTAAAACGTTACGTTAGATTAAAATTAAGACAGATACTCGATAAAAACTCATTATTTTTTAACCAGTCTTCTCAAATTTTCGGTTCTGCTTAAAAGATACAAATGCTAAATCTTCTTGAATTTCTATCAAAATGACTTTATAACAAAATCGTCTCACAATGGTTTCTACACTGCTTTACTGGTTTACATTATTTAAGTTTCCTTTTTGTCTAAAATATTTCCACTGATGATTTACTGATTGTTGTTTAATAAAGACCTCAGATTTAAAGAATATAATTTTTGCAGTGTGCACCTCCCGCATCAATACCATCATTGATCATTATGAATTCCTCGTCGAGATTATTGAGTAGAAGACCGCCAAGCAACAACCAGAATATAAAGTTCCTCTATTCATTCCTCGTACCCTTACCTTCCTTTGGTTCATTTATTGCTAATTTCTTAATCACCGAAGTTAGGAAATTTCATCTCCAATTTATAATGTTGCATCAAAATTATTTTTTTATCATTTAGAATGGCTAAGACTTAATAGTCTAGAGGTATTTGGAATATATTAAATTATAAATAAAACAACGTACATCTAAAAGGGTCAGTATAGCTCCTTACCGCTTGTAAGGGATTCTTAATATTTTCAAGAATTTTAATGAAAGTATCTTATTGAGCCATTTTCATAATGGTTCCACAATATATTCGAATTCGTTCCATATCGAAAGAAATGTTTTCAAAATATAAGTGAGTTAAAATTATAATGTTTGTTCATATTTAATCAAGAGTATCAGGGTAAATCAAATGGAGTAAATTAATTCCGAGTCGTGACATCAGTCCCAATAATGAAATTTCATTTTATTTGATCCACCCTACTCCCTACGCAACCCCCTAATGTATATACTCCCTAAATGTTCCTCCCGTTTCCTCACCCCATATCACCTCTTATAAGGGTGCTATACTTCGAAGAACGGATTACCTATCAGGTGTTATCAACATTTATCACTAGAACCCCCTCCTCACATTTTTTTTGGTTTTCTGCTACTATGGTGCAGCCCAGTGCACAGTTGTGTTATGTTAAGGATGGGACTGCACCTTATCTCCTTCGCCGGGTGGATGTCCAGCCCTCCTGGTCTCTCCATTCGGCCATCCCTCTCCATCCGTCCGGTCCTGTCCAGCGCTCCTGGTCAGCATCCGTCCGGATGGTCCTCCTGCGTCCTCCACGGGTCCAGCCCTCCTGGTCTCCTCTGGCTTCAATCTTCTGGTGTCTCGCCGAGACCGGGTGGTGGAGCCCTTTCGATGTTGAAGTGCGATGGGCCCACCACCTGTTTCCACCCGTAGACGAATTCCCTGAAAGCCGGGTATACGTCTTCCTCTAAGAGGAGGGGGAGGTCGATCTCGGCGAGGGCGAACAACCCGGTACTCCTCGACAACCTGGCTCGGTGTCCATCCATAGCAGTGCAGTCTACAACGACGTGCTCGGGAGTCTCGGGTACGCCACACATGGGGCACCGGGGGTCAATATTCTTTCCATGGCTTTGCAGTTTCCCCCGGAAACCCCCATGTCCCGTCACGATCTGCGAGACCCAGTAGTCCGGGAGGACCCACTTTGCCTTTAGTCTTGACTGGACGGTGGGGAAGAACTTCCTCAATGTTGAGCCCTTTTGGCTATTTACCCACCGTCCATTCCATTCTTCTATTAGGTCCTCCCTAAGCATCTTCATCCAAGCGTTGGGGGTCTCGCCGATCCTCGACCGGAGTCTCTCAGGGAGCGCGTCTAGCCCCTGCCTCTTCACCTCATACCTAATCACATCTTCTTTATATATGAGGTCCAGGGGCATCGCTCCCGCCAGCACTTGCACGGCCTCATGCGACACCGTCCTATAGGCCTTGGTCACTCTCAGCAGAGCCCTTCTCTGTATGGTGGCCAGTCTCTTCTTCTGCTGCTGCGTGAGGTTACGGCTCCACGCCGAGGATGCATACCTCATGATACTCAGTACAGAGAGTCTGTACCTTTGTACCTTTGTATATGGTCATCGTCGCCGGGTACCTGAGGCCCCAGAATGCACCCCCGATTCTGCTTAATCCGTTTTATGGTCTGGGTCACCCTATCTTCTAGGTATGCCAGGTGAGGGGTAGCGTCGAGCTCTTTTCTGAATCTCACTCCAAGATATGTCAGCTCCTCACCTAGGCGTACCCTCTCTCCTTGAATCTCCAGTATTATAGGGTGAGCCCTATCTGTGGAGCCTCTCATGAGCATGGCCTGGGTCTTGGCTGCCGCCATGCTCAGTTTCTTCCTCACGCACCATTCCGCCACGAGACTGGCACACCTCTCAGTTTCCGTCTTCACTCTGGCTCTGCTGTTGGCGGCCACGATGACTGCCGAGCACGTCGTTGTAGACTGCACTGCTATGGATGGACACCCAGCCAGGTTGTCGAGGAGTATCGGGTTGTTCGCCCTCGCCGAGACCGACCTCCCCCGCCTCTTAGAGGAAGACGTATACCCGGCTTTCAGGGAATTCGTCTACGGGTGGAAACAGGTGGTGGGTCCATCGCACTTCAACATCGAAAGGGCTCCACCACCCGGTCTCGGCGAGACACCAGAAGATTGAAGCCAGAGGAGACCAGGAGGGCTGGACCCGTGGAGGACGCAGGAGGACCATCCGGACGGATGCTGACCAGGAGCGCTGGACAGGACCGGACGGATGGAGAGGGATGGCCGAATGGAGAGACCAGGAGGGCTGGACATCCACCCGGCGAAGGAGATAAGGTGCAGTCCCATCCTTAACATAACACAACTGTGCACTGGGCAGCACCATAGTAGCAGAAAACCAAAAAAAATGTGAGGAGGGGGTTCTAGTGATAAATGTTGATAACACCTGATAGGTAATCCGTTCTTCGAAGTATAGCACCCTTATAAGAGGTGATATGGGGTGAGGAAACGGGAGGAACATTTAGGGAGTATATACAAGACAGAAAATGTTTGAGTTTATACTTTTTCACAGGTCTGTTTTGTTATTTTGTCCAAATTTTAGCAAATCTTGGCAATATTATTAAATAATTTATTAAAATTGTAATTAATCATTTACAGTAAACATTAAATAATATCTTTTGTTAACGAGATTCCAAAATAAATGATTTAAACTAATCTAAATAGTTTTTTTTTTTCCTTGAGTTTATAATTATTCACAGGACTGTATGTAGTTTAAGTTTCTTTTCTGATCATTTCGCTATCTAATCCTGATTAGTTTGTATATATATCCAAAGATGAATAATCAAATACTCGATGAGTGATGCGCACTGGGATTAGACATTGTAAATCAGACAAGTTACCCCGCAGCCCCTATATCAGGATCGAGGCCACGGCGTTAATCATCCCTGCTACTCTCAAATGTGCCTTCATGATTTACACCCTCCTTCAGGAGTTCCTCTTTGTATTAAGTGGTACTAAATCCTATCCATTCTTTTGCGTCACTGTTAACTAGTCATTATGTGGTGGTCATTACGAATTATGTATTAACATATAAAGTATTAACATAACATATATATATATATATATATATATATGTATTATATATTTTCAAGAATTTAAATGAAAGTTCTTGCTGAGCCATTTTTATATGGCTCGATATATATTCGAATTCGGTCCGTATCGAAAGAAACGTTTTCAAAATATAAGTGAGTTGAAATTATAATGTTTGTCAATATTTAATCAAGAGTATCAGGGTAAATCAAATGGAACTAAATTAATACCGAGTTATATATATATATATATATATATATATATATATATATATATATATATATATATATATATATATATATATATACATATATATATATATATATATATATATATATATATATATATATATATATATAAAATGTATATATATAATTTCTAGTTCTTTATGCGTTTAATAATAATATTAATTAAGGATTTTATATAAAGATACTTTAATATAGGCATGAATCTTATAGTGCGACTTCTGTGATAAATAAAAGACGATATTCTTTTTATTTAATATTCATTATTTCTGTTTTTTTAAATATTTTTTATTTAATATTCATTATTTCTGATTTGGGACAATTTC
This sequence comes from Aelia acuminata, assembly GCA_911387785.2. Taxonomy (NCBI): domain Eukaryota; kingdom Metazoa; phylum Arthropoda; class Insecta; order Hemiptera; family Pentatomidae; genus Aelia; species Aelia acuminata. The sequence continues at coordinate 125,158,997 of OU426978.1, forward strand.
CTCGATAATTTGGTTAATCTTATTGCTTTATCTTTTCATTATTAACTGAAAACCTTATTTGGTATCGGATGCTATAGTGCCCCTTCAAATTTGAAATGCTTCCCTACCCGCAAACCTCATATCTCATGATCACGTACTTGAGTTCAAACTTTTTCATATTATAACCCCATTTTATAACTAGGGCGGAAAAGAATCATTTTCAGATTCCTAATTATATAATAAAAAGATGTTTCCATTTTGGTATGTTCTTATAAAAGTATAAGAAAATAATTATAAAGTGGATTTACTTTGATTTGTTTATGCATAAAAACAGTTTATCAAAATAAAACTTGTACCGAAAACACTCACACCCATCCTAGCGATGAAAATAACTATAAAATATCATCTTTAACTATGTGTTCACAAACAATTTACAACAAATTGATAAGGAAATTTCATTATCAATATAAAGAATATTAATAAAATTATAATATTACTTGAAGGAATTTTTTCTTCTTCATTACATGATCAAATCGAATACTTCATAAACTGATCATTTATGAAAAATTTTGGGAAAAAAAAATAATTTATTTGCCCTCTCTTTCAGGCTATTCAATTATTATCTAGAGTGATGATCAATTGAATTGTAAAAAAAAAAAAAATCTGGTGCGTGCGCGCAACACACAACTTTCACTTACCCACTTACTTAGATTAGAAATTAATGCGTTGTCTTAATGCCACTTCTCAAAGTTACACATTTTTCCACATTCATTTCTTACCTGATATTAAAGAACACCTAATTTTCATTAAACATGACGAATTTGATGAAAATCGTTAAAGTCGTTTTTGAGAAAATCGATAAAAAGGTAAAAATTGGAAAAAAGTTTGAACAATTTTGATGAAGTGTTGGCTATAACATCTTTGGCATATACATACATCAATTACACAGCTTGATCAAAATCGTGAGAGCCGTTTTTGAGTAAATAAAAAAACACACATGAAAATTATACAAAATTTATTAAGTAAAGTCCCCCTCCAGTAAATCAATTTTGATGAAATGTTGGCTATCACATCTTTGACATATACATACATCAAATACCCATTTTGGTCAAAATCGTTAAAGCCTTTTTTGAGTAAATAAAAAACCACACATGAAAATTATACAAAATTTATTAAGTAAAGTCCCCCCTCCGTTAATCAATTTTGATGAAACGTTGGCTATAACATCTTTGACATATACATACATCAAATACCCAGTTGGGTCAAAATCGTTAAAGCCTTTTTTGAGAAAATCAATAAAAACTTAAACTTACCCCCTCCCTTTGAGCAATTTTGATGAAATTTTTGCTGTCACATCGCGGGCATATAGATACACTAAATAACCAATTTCAGGTTCGCACGGTTTATAGTTTTTGAGCTAGTCTGTTCTCACACACACACACACACACACACACACGCACGCACGCACGCACGCACGCACGCACGCACGCACGCACGCACGCACGCACGCACGCACTCACGCACGCACGCACGCACGCACACACACACACACACACACACACACACACAGACCATTTCGCGGGAGTCGGTTAATTGGACTCAGGGGACCCCAAAACGTGTATTTCCGTTGAATACCGGAAGTCGAAATTTTTCACGATCGCAATACTTCCACTTACTATATATTTCATATATAGGTAAGTGAAAGTAAAAAGTATAACCAATGAACATATATTTTATCTAATATTCATATTATACCAATATTTTATGCCTGATTGTTGAAATACTGCTAATTTATACTGATGATATTGAAATACTGCTAACTGAATCCACGTGCTAATTTATTACCAAGTATAATGAGTAATTTCAGTCAATATCATAAGTTCCTTAAGGAAATAAAACTTAAGTTATTGTTATCTTTGATAGGTCCTGAAAGATAGGAAGAGCGAATACCTAAAATACATATGCGAATACCCCACATTGCCGTAGAATATATAATTACGTGAAGTAGTACTGCTGCAGTGGGGCCTACCTCACTGAGCTGAATATTAATGGAAGCTTGGGCTCGTTATGCAGTTCCTAGCCGAGTTCTAAGCAATTCCTCTCTACACACGCCCATTCCTCTCTCCCTCTTTTCAAATAAACTCATATTTGCCAATTTCGCATTCCCACAGAGGCAACTCGCGTATAAAATAAACAAACACAAATAGGAATGAATATGTAGTATTTTGATTTGTTGGAGAATATATCTTATGCTTTTTTATTTTAATGTTTGAATATAAGTCTGTATATATTCGGTTACTTTCTTGAATCTTTGAGAAATATGTGTACTAATTGGTAAGAACTTCATAAGAAGACCAATTAATGTAAATAACATATCAATAGGCGTATCTATGCCGGCAATAATATTACAATTGCAAATGTCATACTGTCGCAGCTACTGGCATTTACATAGGATGACAAAATATGAAAATTTGGGAGAACATTTGTTTTAGTTAAAACTAAGCATATTTAAACCATGTCACCTACATACCAATGCAAAGGACATTATTAAATAATGTATATTCTAATTTCATTTCGTTCATATAATAGAAGTATATATTTTTTTTTAATATAAATTACTCTTCAATCCTTGTAATTTTTTGACGATAGATAGTATCCTTATTCGGATTACAAATACAAGGCACGCTACTAGCTATCCTATTGTTTCTTGTATTATACCATAAAATTGTATTTATTTATTTTTATTTTTTTTATCAGGGTGCCCATATTACCAGCACAGCTGGAAATTTTCTCAAAAAGTGAAAATTAGATCAATTTTTTATCAGGGTAAGTAGCAGGACTAGGTTGTTATTATTAAGATTATATTTTTACCAGATACCCGCATACGTTTTCTGTAAGCATTTAGGTTTACTGGAGAGTAACTGATTTTATATAATGAAAACTGGGTGCCCTTAGATAATATCACCCTTAATTAACTCTTTTTTTTTTTAAGAGAAATATATTTTTTTTTTGTTGAATTATTCGTCCGAATCCGTAGGCTTCTTAGACCGGGCCCTGCCAGCGGCCGCGAAGAGATAGAAGGCCAGACAGGCTGAGACGGAGGGTATTTAGGTGCGGTGAGCGCCGCTGTGACGTCACCAGGCGCCAGGGCTGCCCAAGCCGTGTGCCAGCTGGCATTCTTCTCCTCCGCGTTATCTCTTTCTCTTGGTTGTGGATCCTCTACAATATGGCCGTATCTTCCTCAAATATGTCCCGTTGAATCCTGAAGATATATTACCAGTATCCTGCATTGCCATCCAGCATTTGCCTAAGAGCTAGAAGGCATTGGAAAATGGGTGTGAAGGATAAGATAGCGATATATGATAGGTTGCCAACTTTCCCATTTTCAGACCTCATATTGTTTTTTTCTGATCCTGTGAAAAGAAAAAATTGCTTATACTTTTTTTTTTTTTAATTTAAATTATCTATAAGACGAAAATCATAATAAAAGTAACGAAAGTTGTAGGCATGTAAAAAGATAGAGAAAGAAATTGTCATTTCAATAATGTTCTGATCAATAAATGGTTTGTAAAAAAAAGTAAGAATAATTTTTAATATAAATTTAAAATTGAATCGAGGTTAGTATGTTTTGCAGTTAAAAATTCTAATATTAACAGTGGATTAATCTTTTTTTTTTTTTTTTTTTTTTTTTTTTTGGGAGGGAGCTTTGAAATAATTAAAAGCTTTTTCATGTATTTATACTTAGAAAAAATATAGGTTCTTTGGTAATTAATAGGGCCCAGATTCGCAGACTTGGCCAAAGTACTAGGCATCCTGAGAAATTGTCTATTTCATTTTAATAAATAATTTTATATTCACGCCTACTTACAAAACTTATATGGATTATATACACCACTGCCTCCCCGTTAAGACTAAAAAAAAATATACTCGATTGTAAACAAAAGTTTTTTATTAGGTTTTATCATAAATAGGTTATATTTTCTACTTGATCATAATTAAAAAAATGGTAAAGGGGAAATAAATGCTCAAAGCCCAGGTCTTGTGCCGTCGGGTGAACCACGACAACCTGCTCCCTTAGCCATCCGCCGAAGAAACGTCATTCTCTCTTTGCAGAAGAAGACAACGTTAGTTCTTATGAACCATCTTGGAGGAAAAATATACCTCAAATGGATCTTCGACTTACAAAACTAAGTAATGTGGGGTCCAAAGAAGCGAGGAGGTTCAAAGCCAATGAAATGATCCAAGCAAGGAGATAATGTCGGATTATCGGTTGTTTTTAACAATACAGTTGTCCTACAAAGACTCACCTCAGTAGCTTCCATTTTCACAGCTGAAATGCAGGCAATCCGTGTAGCACTATATCTAGCAATCTCTTCAGAGCATATAGTCTTTCTGCTAAGCATCGACCCGCTTTCCTTCCTAAAGAGTATAGTCAAACACAGAGCCAACAACACAAACAATTCAGCACTATATAAATACCTTACTCTCGAAACAATGGGTAAAACAATTATATTCCTCTGGATCCCATCTCACATAGGAATTTCGGGAAATAAAAGTGTCGAACTGGCTGCTAAGGAAGCTGCGATGAGTAATCTGACACGGAGTATATACCTGAGCCGCAGGACATTAGAGCATGGCTAAGAGGAAAACTTAGCTCAGATTGGGAAGACATGAGGAAGTCCGAATCGACTAATCGTGGAATTGTTATTAGTCTTTTTAGTTTTTCTTATTATTATGTTGTTTTTTTTTATTGTGACATATCTATGTATATTTAGGAATCCCATAATAAATGTATTCATAAATTTAACAGAATTACTATATTAGTATACATCAATATTCGCGTAATTGTGTTAACACTAGGATGTTGGTAGAAAACTAAAAATAAATGATAAATTTATTTTTTATGTTAGCTGATATCAAATCTATTTTTCACTTTAAGTGCAAAAATATAATCCCATACCTCTACCTTAACTGGCGGATTCGTTGAGCTGAAATGGTTATGGAAGACATTTGAAGGGGTATATTTTAGAAAAAACGGGAGGGCTTACTGAAAAGCTCTGCGGTTCTATATTAGGGGAGAGGAGAGAGTTTTAAAGATTTATAACGATAGCGCCCAGAATAATATCTTTAATAAGGTCCGTTTCGAGTCCTCTTTGATTAAAGCAAGAGGTATCTCTTTTCATGAAGGAATCTTTGGGACCAATCCTCGACCGATATTGAGCCCTTTTTTACATTTTTTTTTTTTAAACGGGGTCCTGAATTTCATATCATCCTCTCAACCCTCTAGCTCTTTTTATACCTCTTTACCTCTAGGCCTTTGATTAAATAAGGACCTTTTTGTTCTACTAGCCCTTAGGATGAAGTTTTTTATTATTTTTTGCACGTGCAACCTTTAAGCATTTTTTTTTTTTGCTTTTTTAGTTAATGTCTTTTGTCTTTTCACTATTTTATATTATATAAGCTAATGTTATGATTAATATTCAGAAGAGGTTAACAACTTATAGGTTGAATATATAAATTTAAATATATGGAATGTACCTCTAATTTTGCATTGTTTTATTCATAAAGGTAAACATTAATCAGTCTGAATTAATCTCCAAATAACAGCATCGTTGTTCTCTTGCAGCCTAAATAATGTTAATCGTTATTCAACATAAATAATGTTAAACTCTTAGTGCTCTATGGCGCAGCTTATTCATGTAATGAATGATGAATGTCAAAACAACAATAAATTCTTCCAAGTGTTATCAATTTTTGGCATTTCTAATACTTTTTCAGGTAGTCTAAACACCACTTATGGATGCAGAATACAACAGAAGCTTTTTCTCATAAAGTACACTTAATTGTTTTATTCTTAAATATTCTCTAAATCGCTTTTGCCATAATGTTAAAAGGGCTTGTTGGTTTGCTTGAAAAAATTTTACCTGAAAGGGATTTCTCAATGCGAGTAGAAAATCCCTCTCCGGACTATTACTCCGGTAAAGCAAGTTGTTCCTCGTAGTGAAAAAACGAATCATTTCTATTCCTTAGAAGCCTGTCTAATGTTTCCTATTGTTTAGTCATCTTGAGTCGAAAAATACTTGATCTTAAAAGGCTGCCCCGCTAGGAAAGGAGCGCTGCGCTTCGCGCCTCGGTTAATGTCAGTGCTATCTTGTTCGCAGTGCATTTTCCTTGGAACAGTTTAGAGTACGTCGTAATGAATGAAGAATGACACTTATTGTGTAATTTCTTCTGAATGGTATCTACTTTATATCTATCAATTTTAGGTAGCTAAACACCACTTATGATGCAGAACATATTCAAGCGCTTTAAAAAAAAAATAGCCATCCTTGTTTTCAATACTATTGGTTCATTTATACTCTTTTTATAGCCAAAAACGCAAGGTTTTTTATTTCTTAGATTTAGAAGCAGTCCTAAATATGATATACGGCGCAAAAATGCACATAATGAAAATTTTATTTAACTTACCTCAGACTTTAGCCCTGTAAACAAGAATTTTACAGCGAAACATTCAATCATATTTCTTCTACATCCCGGCTCATATAAGTTAGATCGCAATAAGTATTTACCTCAACACATCTCTCCCCGCTTTGATTTTTCTTTATACTTTCACTTACCTATATAAGATACATAAAGTAAGGGAAAGTATTGGGATCGTGAAAATTCCGATTTCCGGTTTTCAATAACCAAGTCCCGCGATATGGTCTGTGTGTATGTGCGCGCGCGTGTGTGTGTATGTGTCTGTGTGAACAGACAAGCTCAAAAACTATAAACCGTACGAACCTGAAATTGAGTATTTGGTATATGTATATACGCGCGATGTGACAGAAAAACGTTCATCAATATTGGTCAAGTGGAGAGGGTACCTTATTTAATGAATTTTGTCTAACTTTTATGTTTTTTCGATTTCCTCGGTTTTGATTAAACTCGGTATTTGATGTATGTATATTCCCGCTATGTGACAGTCAAAATTTCATCGAAATTGATCAATTGGAGGAGACGGTTTACTTAATAAATTTCGTCTCATTTTCACGTGTTTTTTTTTTTATTTACTCCAAAAGGGCTTTGACGATTTTGATCCAACTGGATATTTGATATATGTATATACAGTCGTGGTCATAGAAATTGCATCACCTATGATTGTTATCTTTTCAATCCTAAATGAGTATACAAGTAAGCGATTTCATTTGTTTACCTACCAGCATTAGAGATAGATGTAATCAATGGGTGGCTAATATTAAACACGTTATTTCCTAATATTATGTCCAATAGAAGGAAGTTCAAACAAATGTCCAAGGAGAAAAGTTAAAATAGTGGCATTTTCTGAAGCTGGACTTTCTTCGTGGGAGATAACAAAGAGAGTTAGGTGCAGTCGGTCCACAGTGGTGAGAATAATAAAAAAAAATCCTTATCAGGGATCTACCGAGCAAAAGAAAGTGACTGGAAGGAAAAAGAAGACAGGTTAGCGTTTAGATCGCATGAAGATAAAATCATCATTAGAAAATCGCTTCAAAACTGGAAAGGAAATATCTAGAGATCTAGCAGGTAGCAATTTAGCAGAAGTAAGTCGAGAAACAGTAGGCAGAAGATTAAGAGAAAAAGATTTATGGGCAAGAAAACCAGACAATAAGCGATTTCTTAACAATCTCGCCTAAATTGGGTGCGGAATTTTGAAAACTGGATGACTTATGATTGGAGGAAAGTGATGTTTTCGGATGAAAGTAAATTCAACATCTTCAGTTGTAAGATGAACAGTTGAAACAGTGAAACATCCGGCAAGTGTGATGGTCTGAGGATTTTTTGTTTACTTTGGAATTGGGCAGATAAACTTTACATATGGGACGGTTAATGCAGGAAAATATAAAAAAAAAATTAGAATTGAGTTTATTTCCCTCAATGAATTCCCACCTTACACACTGCGGAGACTTCAATTTTCAAGATGATTGTGCTCCGTGCCATAGAGCCAAATCGGTAAGTTAATTATTTATTTATTTAAAAAAATGTCTTAGCTTTAAGATGCATAATTTTTCATTGCGTTTATCATTGTTTTTTTTGGATAGGTAAAGCAATTTTTAATAGAAAACGGGATCTCCACGCTGCCAAGGCCTAACAATAGGCCGTTTCTCGGCTTACTTCTGCTAAATTGCTATCTTTTAGATCTCTAGATATTTCCTTTGCAGTTTTGGAGCGATTTCGTAATGATAATCTCTTCATCATGCGATCTAAACGCTTCCTTTTCCTTCCAGTCCCATTCTTTCGCTCGGTAGATCCCTGAGAAGGAATTTTTACTTTCACTTACCTATATATGAAATATATAGTAAGTGGAAGTATTGCGATCGTGAAAAAATTCGACTTCCGTTTTTCAACGGAAATACACGTTTTGGGGTCCCCTGAGTCGAAATGACCAAGTCCCGCGAAATGGTCTGTGTGTGTGTGTCTGTGTGTCTGTGTGTCTGTGTGTCTGTGTGTGTGTGTGTGAACAGACTAGCTCAAAAACTATAAACCGTGGGATCCTGAAATTGGGTATTTAATGTAGGTATATGCCCGCGATGTGACAGCGTAAATTTCATCAAAATTACTTAAAGGGAGGGGGTACTTTACTTAATAACTTTTTAGGTTTTTTTCGATTTTCTCAAAAACGGCTCTAACGATTTTGATTAAACTGAGTATTTGATCTATTTATATGCCCGAGATATGACTGTAAAAATTTCATCAAAATTGATTAACCGGAGGGGGGACTTTACTTAATAAATTTTGTAACATTTTCACGTGTTTTTTTATTTACTCTAAATCGGCTTTAACGATTTTGATCAAATTGAGTATTTGATGTATGTATGTGCCCGAGATATGACTGTTAAAATTTCATTAAAATTGATTAACCGGAGGGGGGACTTTACTTAATAAATTTTGTATCATTTTCACGTGTTTTTTTTTTTATTTAGTCAAAAATGGCTTTAAAGGTTTTGATCAAACTGGGTATTTGATGTATGTATATGCCAAATATGTGATAGCCAACATTTCATCAAAATATATTAACCGAAGGGGGGACTTTACTTAATAAATTTTGTATCATTTTCACGGGTTTTTTATTTACTCAAAAACGGCTTTAACGATTAACAAAAATAAGATATGAATGTAGAAAAATGTGTGACTTTGGGAAATGATATTTAACAAAACACGTCAATTTCTTATCTAAGTAAGTTGGTAAGTGAAAGTTGTGTGTTGCGCGCACGCACCAGATTTTTTTTATTATTTTCACCACAGTGGACCGGTTGCACCACACTCTCTTTGTTATCTCCCTCGATAAAAGTCCAGCTGCAGAAAATGCCAATATTTAAACTTTTTCTTCCTTGGACATTTGTTTGAAACAACTGTTTCTATTGGACATAATAATAGGAAATAACGTGTTTAATATTAGCCACTCTGAAACCAATTAAAGTATAAGTCACTGATTACATCTATCTCTAATGCTAGTAGGTAAACAAATGAAATCCCTTACTTTTATACTCATTTAAGATTGAAAAGATAACAATCGTAGGTGATGCAATTTCTACGACCACGACTATATATGCCAACGATGTGACAGCAAAAATTTCATCACAGTTGGTCAAACGGAGGGGGTTATTTATTATAATTAAAGATGTTCTGTTCATGGGAAAGAGTTGTCAAGGTGCTTTGAAACATACATATTTAATGGAACATTTGCTTCCATGTTAACTAAATGAAGTTTTCAGCAATTAAATAGAGTTTATAAAATCTGACGCTATGGATTACTATGCTTGCCGAATCAACACAAGTAAAAAATTTTGTTTAATAATAATATATTTTAGTGCACTTTAGAGAACAATTCAAACAAAATAAGTAAATGAATGTGGAAATAAGTGTGATTTTAAGGAATGTCATTTACATATTTATCAAAACACGTCAATTTCTAATCTAAGTTTGTTGGGAAGTGAATCTTGTGTGTTGCGTGCAACGCCCCAGATTTTTTGGTTTTTAAATTAAAATTTCAAGCTTTAAAATCATGTATTTTTAGAAATACTGATCTCTCAAAACCGGAACTTGATGTCTTGTGGATTTGTATTATATGAAATTAAATATTCAATATTTTTTTTTAAAAGAAATTCAAGAAAAACTTGCAATAATATTGATTTCTTGTATATAATTGATGAAAAAAAAGGCTGAATTGAGGCTTACCGATTTTGGGTTTATTTTCTCTCAAAACTTCATTTATTCGTTGAAGAGAAACTTTCAGAAGTTCTCTTTTTCGAACTTGCTTTGCTAGCTCATGCTATATCCCTTCCGTATAGACACAACTAGGTCGAACCCCGACAATGAAGTTGTATAAATCTCTTTAACTGCCCTGTGTCGAATACTGAGTGCTTATTGCGGTACTTTCTAATGCTCGCCATGATTCAATGCTTTGTTTGGTTGAATTGAATTCCAATTATTGTTTTCATGAAAACGAGATTTGTTAGAAGTCTATCGTTTCTGTTCGACAGGTTTATGGAAATCTCAAATGATTTAAATATTTTAATCTCTCCTGAGTTCCAATAATTTGCAAAAGTATTTGTCTTTGTATATTATTTAAACAGATATAGCTTGTTTCTTTTATTTCGTAAGGCACTTTCGCAATAAGTTTTTTAAAAAAAAAATCTATTGTAGATGTGTAAGGTGGTATAAAGAAAATGTGGAAGCAGAGGGCAAATCAAAAGTGGCAACTTTTTTTCTCGTAGAGGGTGTCATTTTTTTTTTAAGCTAGTTTCTTCAAACTAGTGTTGAGCAATCAAAGCTCTATCTTGCATTCACTGGAGTCGAATACACCGGAAATAGATTAGTCGATTTAATATTAATTGAATGGATCCGCCGAAAAACGTTCTAAGCGACAAAGTTGCCGAAGTGGCACTTTTGGGTGAATGTATTAAAATGTACAATATAATAGTACGTCATAGTATGATCTAGTACTCCATTATGTCATTTTACATGTATACATAACAAATCACATGAGAAAGTAAATTCACCTACAGAACTAACAATAACTTTAGACTATGATTTTTTTCACTGATTATTCAACGTTGCATATTTGTCGCTTAGAACGTTTTTCGGCGGATCCATTCAATTGAACATTCACATGGCCGAGAGGGCGAGCTGGCTAACGCGTTCTTATAATCTTGGCCCCTTTACAACTTTATAATATGCAATAAAAATATTTGGTTTAGTACTTTCCTTTTAGGAACTGTGGATCATTCATATATGTAAACAAATCATTATTATACAGTCCAAAGTAAAGTTCTCTGATTGAGGTTCGGAAGGGGAAGGAAAAAAAAAACTTTTTCGCTAAAGTAGAAGTTCAAAAATTTTAGGTAAAAACTAAATAAAATACAAAACATGCTTATTATGTATATGTCTATATTCTACATTGTACATATTATAAAATTTGAAAAATGTGTCGTAATTTTAAATAATCAAACTATTTATCTATTTACTTGTTATGATTTTACAAAATAACCTTACATTAAGTAATATGTTGAGTCAATATTTAAGAAAATTATAATAATTTACAAGAATCTGATTGTGAGTCGAATGGCTGTAACAAGTTTTAATAAATAAAATCATCCCCTATCCTCGTCATACTGTCATTCTACCGTCACAAAAACTTTGATTACTCTTTTCAGATTCCCTGTCCCTAATTCCGCGCGAGTTTAACTATTTCTGAAATGGATATACCGTTTAATAAATTATGTGTTTTTTGCAAATTTACTATATGTAAACCTTGACCAATACTGGACTATTTAAGTTCGGTTACTCAACATAAAAAACTATAATTCGGAGATAGGTATATATGCAATTCAAATGTACGCTTCTTCTACATTGAAATATTGTTATTAACTTAATTACCATTGTCATAATTTGTTTAAACTATTTCAAATTTTAAAGCATTTTTTTTAATAATTTATCAAATTTTCCAATACTTATATACCCCCAGCAGCAAGCAAATGTGAGTTAAACAATATTTTTTCTTGCTGATGGATTGCTGGTATTAGTACTGACAACTGGTCCGAAGATTTAATCTAGATAACGATCCAATTTATTTTCCATCGCAATACGCCACGTCTAAATATTTTTAATCCCTTTATATTTGTAACGTACAATATATTTCTAACCATATCTTTTACCTTGATATATCCTTGCGAAAAATCGTAAATTAGATACGCAGGAATTACTTAATAATACATTCGAAGTACAAACAATATTAGGGAAATATTATTACTTATTTAACCCGTACAAAATAAAGAAAAAGAATGTCCATTTATCACGCACAATTGACTAGGTAAGCAATGTGCATTCTTAAAACTACTGTGTAGAAGTAACTGTTTACCGATGTCCTAATAAGCATTTTTTACACGTTAACAACTCTTCGCAAACGCATCACGTTTATATTTTGTTAACAGTAGACTGTTAAGTAAAGGTTTACACCGCTTGCGAAAGAGTTTTCAGCTTGTTTCAAGTGCTTGTTGGAACAAATCTTTAAAATATTCTTTTTTTTTGTTACAACAAAAAAAAGTCTTACAAGACTTGGTGGTCACACTTACTTTCGTCATATGTTAGTAGTGATTATTAAACCTGTATAAATATAATTTAGACAATAAATTATGGGCCCAACTCACAAATAGCAAATCAAGGCCTTAATGTGCAGACATAAATAAAAGATCAGTCTGTTCTGCCACTCTGTGAATTTCGTTATTAAAATTTTGAACTAATATTAACTTATTCAAACGATATGTCACTGAACAAAGTAATAGTTAACATAAATTGTTAAGTATTCTTATCTTAATCTAAAGTAATACATACAATTTTTCTCTTATTACTTGTTGAAAACTAATTGAAAACAGGCCCTTGCAGTTAATATATAAATGCGCACAGCAATTCATCCATTTTCCCTCTCCTCCCCCGATTTTCTTATAAAAGCTTTCTCTTGGGGCTTTTAGATGTAAAAACTGTTGTTGTTACATCGGAGCTATCTTACTAAATCTTCACAAAATTAGAATTAAAAAAAAAAATGATGCTTTCTGATCCGTCGGTATTTTTAAAATTTATTAATTTTTTTCGGTGCTTTTTAAAATGCCTTATAAAAGGATTTAAGAATTGAGATTGTATTATACTCTTTTCATCATTATCTATTGCTCCTTAAAGCTGAAGAAGCAATCAATATTAGACATTTCATTAAATGCCATACATATATTACTGGGTGTCCCAGACCTAGTGTAAAAAAAAAAAATGGGTAATAGTACATGCTGAACAGGATAGAATGGCGCAGAAACGAGTTTCCTATCTCAAACCGTTGAGGAGATAGAATTTTTTTTGTCTTTATTTTTAAAATCTAATTTTTTTGTGAAAAAAGTTTTCCCTACTTCGGTTTAGCGTAGAGCCAAAAACGATGATATATTCTTAAACAAAATTAAATTTCCTAAAAGATGAGTTAGGTTAGGTTATTTTAAATCTACTTTCAGTGGGCCTTTTAACGCGCAAAACAAAAAACATTTATTAAAACTTAAATTTTTAATAGTTTTTGAAAATTCCTGACTCCCCACTGGAGCACCCTACAAGCTGTCAAATTTCCTAAAAACTGCAGAATTTAGTTAGCTTTTTAGTGGTGTAACCCATGATACCATTGCACTTCACCTTTTGAGTCTAAAAGAAGTTTTTCTGATGAAAACACGCTAGAGAATGTCACTGCTGGGGCAATGAGGAAGCGCGCTAGAGCATGCATCCAAAGTAATGAATGCCGAACTTCCCATGAGTTAGAGTTAGTTTTACTTTTTTAAGACTAGAAAGAACAATTTATGAATCCTAAATAATATAAAAATGGTAATAATAATCTAAAATAAAAAAAAAAAACTTCTTAGTTTAAATTTAAAAAATATGTACTTTTTAAAAATAAATTAAACTTTTTTCTTCTCTTCCACTAAAATTTTAAAAATTCTACATGAGAAATATTGAAGATTAAAAATAATATTATTATTGCACAACCATATTAAAATGGATTATTGCAGGGTGTGTTCAAAATGTCCTCCATTACTTTGGATGAAGTCTTATCTTCAACATTTTTCATGTAGAATTTTTCAACTTTGAAGTGCGATGATATCATGGGTTACACCATTATAAAGCTAACTGAATTCCGCAGCTTTTAGGAAATTTGACGGCTTCTAGGGTGCTCCAGTGGGGAGTCAGGAATTTTAAAAAACTATTAAAAATTTAAGTTTTAATAAAAGGCCCACTGAATGTAGATTTAAAATAACCAAAGCTAACTCATATTTTAGAAAATTTAATGCTGATTAAAAATATATCATCGTTTTTGGTTCTAGGCTTAACCGAAGTAGAGAAAACTGCCTTTTTTCAGAAAAAAATAAGATAAAAACAAAAACAATTCTATCTCCTCAATGGATTGAGGTAGGAAACTCATTTCTGCACCATTCTACCCCGTTTAGCATGTAGTATTACCCATTTTATTTTTTTACACTAGGTCTGGGACACCCAGTATATTAAGTTTATAATTAAAATTTATTTGATTCGTTTTATGTTTCAGGTGAGTAACTTGTAATTACCATTGTTTTGCTACTGCAGGACGTAAGTTTTTAAAATCAAATTTCTATGATAAGGAATAATCTCGTTTGCTTGAATTAAATGAATTATTGATATAAATTATTAAATGAATTATTCCATATTCACAGAGCTGCTATTTTGTAAAGGCACAATTTTTTAACATTCTATATAAATTTAAATAAGATAATGGAGCTACTTGATATTTTAACGTAAATTCTTTAGAAGTGATTTTTTTTTTTTTATTCTTCTAGTACTTTTTAATGACTTAGTAATATTATAGATAAATAATATACTTATTAATATGTGATATAATGCTTATAAATATGTAACTATACCATATATGTGTTCAGAAGCATAGTATGAAACATACTCAAGATCAGGACCTTAATGTGTCACAGATACATGGTAACTTAAAAAGTCCACAACAAAATTTTCATTCTTATTATATATTACGATATATACATTTTTATAGTATTTCGATAATTAAGTCAGAGGGGATGAAAAAAAATCTATTAGTAGCTATGAAGTCACAGTAAGTGCCATGTAAGCTCCATCCATGAAAAATCCATTTTATAAAATTCAAATATATATGTGCAGATGTTTTGGTTGTCTTGGTGAAGTAAAAATATTATACCTACATAAATTTAGGATATCAAAAACAACAATCACTACATGTTTAACTTCATAATAATAAAACAAAAATTAAAATAGTGTTTTCCATGTAATAATAATAAAGTTTAACCACCTTTTTTACATTTACTGTTGTTGCATAAAAGTTTTAAATAAAATATTGTTAAATTTGATACGGAAATTTTGTAATATAAATGCGAAAGAAAGGTTCCAGAGAATTAACTGAGGTAGCATTAGGAGAACCCTTAATTGAATTTTTAATTTATCACTCGTTTTAATATTCTTACATTTTTCAGTTAATCTAAAAAATGATGATGACGAATGACAAAGAAAATAACCCTGATTTCTTTTGTATTTATATTTTTATTCTTGCTGAAACTAGGCTGCCTCTAAAATATACACCAAACAGTTGCCGTTGTCGCTTGGCGCGTCTCTCGTTTCAAGAATATTAATATACTAAATGGTCTCAGAAAACTACCTCCGTGATTTACTGCACTCATTGAGATTTCATGGAGCATAATTCTGTTTTCATGAAAACTGCAAATTACATTTGTCGGGGCAAATAATTTTGTGAAAAACAATTACAGAAAAGTGATAAAAAAAAATCGTAAATGGTATCATATTATTTATATATTTTATTTTTCGTAGTGATTAATACATATTTGTCTTGTTTGAAGTGATTCGCTTCATGGATGGGTGACCATTGACACGTTGATATGAGTACGTTATTGAGCTATTATTTTTTCATTGTGGTCAACCGTTTATTAACTGTCAAGTTGATTTTGTATATACCATCACATGAGTTTTATTATAAAATGTTAATTTTAAACAGATACTTCACATAGGATCTTCTAAAAACTCTTTTAAAAATGGCAGATTAAATAATTATTTTCAGACGATAGATGGGTGATTCTCATTTAATTTGACCATTTAACTTTTTTAGAAATTAAATTTTGGGTTTAAAAAATTCAACTTATGAATAAAATTTGATCTGAATATCATCAATAAGATGTTCAAGAAAACAAAGGTGGACCAAGATTGTCAGTTCGTTCAGTATTAGTATTTTTTATTATTTTTTCTACTTAAAAATGAGTTTTGTGAGGAATGTTTCTGAATTTTTGTTTATTTATTTTTTGTAATGTTTTTTTTTTCTATTCTCGCTCACTCTCGTCAGTCCATATCACAGCGTAAAAACTCATTTGTAAGGCATCGAATCTCGTTTTCCTTTTGTTGTACAATAATTACTAGGCTGGCGTCTATTCCTACTCCTTTACTTGCCAAGCCTAGTAGCCTATACTTTCTCGCTAGTTGACCTACGAATAAGTCGTTCTGTCAAGGCTTAGGTTTTCGTCGGATATTTGCAACTCATTGATCATCTCGTTGTGAAATATATATTCTGCGCAGTTTTTACTTAGTTCAGTGTCAACGATTCACCCATAATTAATTCGTTCACTGCTTTACATGTTAGTTAAATTCAAAGACTGAGAGGAATTTTCACAAGCTGAGTAGACTGAATATTTTTACAAGCTGCCGATTTGCTTATTTTCTTTCTCTTGGCCAATATCTCTTTTTTATTAAGAATATATTTTACATTATGTCCCAAGTCTATTTTTTCTTTTTTCTATTGCTCCTTTCTACAGCTTGTTAAAATGGCTATACAAAAGAAATGAATCATGTAGTCATTTAAACATAACAATAACAAAACTTCCCCAGAATTGTTTTTCCGTCACGAGTGTTACGTAACACTCGTGACATTTTCACAAAAAATCTCTATCCTTAGCTAAACCAAGTGTTGGACATATATGAGAGGATGAACTCGAATAAATTTCCCTAACCAACATCTTTTGCTGGTATCATTCGGATTTTTCAATGAACGCTGATACATACTCGTACAATTAACGTAACACTCGTGACAACTAATTTTTGTGATATACATTATTTTGCTTTGGATCTCAAATAACTGCCTATTAGATACTTTCTTCACCAAGTTTGCACATCGTCTGATAGCCGGTATTATAAACAAAGGTTATCATGGCCATTCCCAACATTTTCAAAGAACAGTGTTGCCCAGAACAGCCGACAACACTCGCCATGAATTTTTCTACTAACCTTGGGGACAGATTCATTTTCCTGATTTACATTCGAAGTATTAGAGGTAACTAAAATTATCATTCATAACTTGAAACACCACCCTATTACAATGAAATACCTAATTGTTCAAATTTAATCAATTATCCGGGGATCATTTCAGGGTGTGGTGAACTAAGCATAACCAGCTTGGGGACTGTAACACTCGCCCAAAAAAAAATTTTTGGATATAAAAAAATATCTGAAAAACGAATGTTAAGTTCAGGGACACTAAATGGTCAATTCATATGAGAACCACCCAGATGGTGCGGGTTTCGGTCAAATAAGGTAAACTTAAATTATTTATTAAGACCGTAGTTTCGACCCATTTCGCAAATCATCGTAAGGGTTAGAGAACAAGTTATTAATCATATACCCATCATATAGTAAATCAACGGTCGAATATCAACTTCTCAAATCTAAAATAACAGGACGCAAAATGTTGATTTCGTTTCGGAAAGTATAGATGTTGAGATCATAATTAATTGATAAATTCCTAAATATTATAGATAGATAGATTAGACAAATCTAATTACTTGTAGATAGATCAGAATACTAATAGATTCTTTAAATTGGCCAAGTAGTATTAATTAACAATCAGAATTTTTCTTCACGACTGGCCTGGATTTGCTTAAACAGAAAGATCAATTACTTCCTTCGTCAAAGGGATGGCGCGAATTTAGTATTTCTAGTTTTAGTGTATTATTAAATTTCATTTTATATTTTATCAAAACAAATACAAATAAAAATGCAGGAATAAAGACATGAAATTTTTAAATTTCAAAAATTAGTGATTGAATTTAATTGATATGTACGAAAATATAATAAATTCTGCTTCCAAATTATCTAATGAAAATTATTTGTTCCCATGATAAATAAATCGAATTGTGTCAACAAATAAATAGAGATTTTTAGAAGCCCCTATAGCTCTCTTATTCGAGAGATAATCAACTTGAGGTAGGAATTGGAATTTATAGGAAAAAAGTAATATTCCCATCTCACGAAGGAATCAGGAGAAGCTGATCAGGCATCAAATATTGCTAGGATGGAAGAAACAGAAAGTATGACAATACTAAAAGAAGTCACAAAAGAGGATTGGCTGCACCAAATGAGGAAAAAAAATTCACAAAACATGGGAGTTGAGGTGGAGGACCAAATTATACAAACTAACAGAAATAAAACTTGAGTGCAAAAAATGGGCCACAAGCTCCCCAATCTTCAAAAGAGAAGAAGTTATATTCTGTCGCATTAGGATTGAGCATTGCGAATTCACGCACGGATATCTTCTCCGAGGCCCAGAAGGCCCCACATGCCAAAAATGTTATAATGTACCCCAAACGGTGAAACACCTTTTAATGTGCTGTTCACTATACAAAGATGTACGGAAAAAACGTATAATGGAGAAAAAAAAACTGATTTAACTATTAAAAGATGATGAATATAAAATAAAAAATAGTTACTCTATAAAATATAAAATAGTTATTAACTTTAGTTTAAATACTTAAAAGAAATATCATATTACAACAGAATATAACTGAACACACCGCCAATGACCCTCTAGGGTAGAGGCGAAGATAAAGGAAACGCCAGAGCATATAATATTTTGAATTTTGAACTGTCATAAAAAAAAAAAAAAAAATTATAGTTCTTTATTAAAATAATGTTTCTGGTTTCCCACGCCATTACTGTTTGATTTGAAATCTGCAGAAGTAGGAAACAATGTAGGTTTTCCTTTTCAAAATTGATGATGATTTATCACGAATATAAAAATATTTATTGTACTTATAGTATTCGTAATATTTTTATATATGTTTGTTTACATTTTATAGGGGAATTTTAACCTTGTTTAAATTAATTTTTGTAAATTATCATTCTTCAGTAATATTTTAATTGTTTTTATTTAAACGAAAGGTTTAAGTTTTATAATAATTGTATGATAATATTATTAGATTTCCATATGTTTTGAAAATAGATAATATACCCGTTTATTCATATTTATATTATTTCACCTTGCTAAGATTTTTGTATTTCCCATACGTTGACAGCCTTTTCCAAACTTTTCTGTGGATCCCCAACCGTACAAAACATTTCCATCCGGAAAGTTCTCCCAGTTTTCACAACGCCCCATAATACCTCTTTTTTCTTTTTTTTCCTCGAAGTGACAGTTTGATACATAAGAAAGCTTTAATTTACTATTAGACACTTTGAATGATAATAATAAATACAGAAATAATTTTTTCATTACACTGCATATGTAACACGTGTTTACAATACATGTTTTGAGTACGCAAAGTACCCCTTTTCTGTACTAGGAGGTAAAAGATTCTTTTCTGTACTATTATTGAATATTAGTACAGAAAAGATATCATGTGATAAATTAACTTTGCTTTCTGAAACCATGTATTGAAAACACCTGCTACCGAAATATTGTAATGAAAACTATCAATTTAAATTATCATTAGGTATTTCACAGTTAAAAAATTTTAGTCATAAACTATGTCTGATTACAACCATTCTTTAGAGATACCTGATGACATTCTAAATAAAGCAAAGGAAGCGTTGGGTTCCTAGTATACATTTTAAAATATAT
This sequence comes from Aelia acuminata, assembly GCA_911387785.2. NCBI lineage: Eukaryota > Metazoa > Arthropoda > Insecta > Hemiptera > Pentatomidae > Aelia > Aelia acuminata. Next base: position 125,178,927 of record OU426978.1, read on the forward strand.
AAATCAATTTCCGTATATATATAAGAATAGTATAAGGATCTATAGTCTCAGTATAATGAAAAGTAATTTTCATCACACTCGGTCTTTTTTCCGAGCTCGGCTTCGCTTCGCTCGTAAAACTATACCTCGTACCGAAAACACACACTTAGCGTACTAGTGATAAAAATAACTATTATTATATTACTTCATTTCACATATATTTGAAGTCGTTTTTAATGTTCATCAACTAAGTTTAAAAATTGTGATATGGACATCTTTATCCATTGGTCAAAATTCTTAATGCCAAAACCCTGGATCTACGAGTATATATCCCAAGTACCCTGGATCGTATATATCCCAAGTAGCCTAAGCTTATCTAGAATTATTAACAGTTCTAAAGGGAAAGATTTTTAAAAATTTGTAACAGAGCCAAATTTGAAATAACTCTCAAATGAAGAACTTTTTCTAAAATTCTCCAAGTGATTTTTTATTTCATTTGTACTGCCAAATTTCTTTCCAGAGCTTACATTAAGAACATTTTTTTGGCTATACGGGGTTTTCCAGGCCAGGTGTAGGAGATTAATGCTGAATACTATTAAATGTTCCATGGCTCCAGGTTTCGAACTTGCTATCTTCGGGTTATCAATCGTATGTTGTCAGTGGAAACGCGTATTTCCTAACGCGTTAGCCCACTTTGCTATCCTCCAACCCAGAAAATAAGAACTGAGTCTCTTATAAAAAAAAAAAAATCATGTAAAAAAACTCCATTCCAACTTTTGACCCAAACCTACACAATCATTTAATCCACCCCTAGAGAAAAAATCTGGTGCGTGCGCGCAACACACAACTTTCACTTACCAACTTACTTAGATAAGAAATTGACGTGTTTTGCTAGATATCATTTCCCAAAATCACACATTTTTCTACATTCATATCTTATTTTTATTAATCGTTAAAGCCGTTTTTGAGTAAATAAAAAACCCCGTGAAAATGATACAAAATTTATTAAGTAAAGTCCCCCCTTCGGTTGATCAATTTTGATAAAATGTTGGCTATCACATATTTGGCATATACATACATCAAATACCCAGTTTGGTCACAATCGTGAAAGCCGTTTTTGAGTAAATAAAAAAAGCACGTAAAAATGATACAAAATTTATTAAGTAAAGTGCCCCCTGCGTTTGATCAATTTTGATGAAATTTTTACAGACATATCTCGGGCATATAAGTAGATCAAATACTAAGTTTAATCAAAATCGTTAGAGCCGTTTCTGAGAAAATCAAAAAAACACGTGAAAATGTTACAAAATTTATTAAGTAAAGTCCCCCCTCCGGTTAATCAATTTTGATGAAATTTTTACAGTCATATCTCGGGCATATAAATACATCAAATACCCAGTTTGATCAAAATCGTTAAAGCCGATTTAGAGTAAATAAAAAAAACACGTGAAAATGTTACAAAATTTATTAAGTAAAGTCCCCCCTCCGGTTAATCAATTTTGATGAAATTTTTACAGTCATATCTCGGGCATATAAATAGATGAAATACTCAGTTTAATCAAAATCGTTAGAGCCGTTTTTGAGAAAATCGAAAAAAACCTAAAAAGTTATTAAATAAAGTACCCCCTCCCTTTGAGCAATTTTGATGAAATTTTTGCTGTCACATCACGGGCATATACCTACACTAAATACCGAATTTCAGGTTCGCACGGTTTATAGTTCTTGAGCTAGTCTGTTCACATACACACACACACACACACACACACACACAGACCATTTCGCGGGACTTGGTCTTTTCGACTCAGGGGACCCCAAAACGTGTATTTCCGTTGAAAACCGGAAGTCGAAATTTTTCACGATCGCAATACTTCCACTTACTATATATTACATATATAGGTAAGTGAAAGTAAAAAAATCTGGTGCGTGCGCGCAACACACAATTTCACTTACCAACTTACTTAGATTAGAAATTGACGTGTTTTGCTAATTATCATTTCCTAAAGTCACACATTTTTCTACATTCATATCTTATTTTTGTTAATCGTTAAAGCCGTTTTGAGTAAATAAAAAAAAAACCGTGAAAATGATACAAAATTTATTAAGTAAAGTCCCCCCTCCCGTAAATCAATTTTGATGAAATTTTTACAGTCATATCTCGGGCATATAAATACATCAAATACTAAGTTTGATCAAAATCGTTAAAACCGTTTTTGAGTAAATAAAAAAAACACGTGAAAATGATACAAAATTTATTAAGTAAAGTCCCCCCTCCCGTAAATCAATTTTGGTGAAATTTTTACAGTCATATCTCGGGCATATAAATACATCAAATACCAAGTTTGATAAAAATCGTTTAAACCGTTTTTGAGTAAATAAAAAAAAAAACCGTGAAAATGATAGAAAATTTATTAAGTAAAGTCCCCCCTCCGGTTAATCAATTTTGATGAAATTTTTACAGTCATATTTGGGGCATATAAATAGATCAAATACTCAGTTTAATCAAAATCGTTAGAGCCGTTTTTGAGAAAATCGAAAAAAACGTAAAAAGTTATTAAATAAAGTACCCCCTCCCGTTGAGCAATTTTAATGAAATTTTTGCCATCACATCGCGGGCATATACCTACACTAAATACCCAATTTCAGGTTCCCACGGTTTTTAGTTTTTGAGCTAGTCTGTTCACACACACACACACACACACACACACACACACACACACACACACACACACACAGACCATTTCGCGGGACTTGGTTATTTCGACTCAGGGGGTCCCAAAACGTGTATTTCCGTTGAAAACCGGAAGTCGAAAATTTTCACGATCGCAATACTTCCACTTACTATATATTTCATATATAGGTAAGTGAAAGTAAAAAGTTTCATTTACAGGGCTTTAACCCATAAGCGGTTTAAAAAATGAAATTTTTTGGATTGCTACTTTTCAAAAAATACACTCCTGTACATCTCATAAGTATTTTTATGAGATTTGTTTTGAGATGCAACTAATTATCCAAGTTAACTGAAAAAAGGGAATCTTTAATTTATCAGGAGACTGAGGAAATAACACGCGAAAAAACTTTATTTTTTCTGTTTAAAGTCCATTTTATTAATGATCTTAGTAAAGTAAATATTTGTTTTCTTAAATTAAATTTTTCCTCCTTTAAAATAAGCTTCTTTAAATTTAATTAGCTTGAACTGTGCTGAAGCAATTCTTTGTTATTGAATAAAAAACGCGCGCCCCATTAACAGAACACAAAAATAGTCTCCATTATTCGGTTAGAAATCAGACCTCGCATTAAATTATGCGAGTATTATATTATTATATGCAATTAATTAATTAAATAATTTTATATGCATTAAATTATACATTTATGCTGGTAACTATGTCAAGAATCACCTCTCAGTCAAATATTGGCATGAGTTCCTTTCCATTATTATTTTCGATTAAATATAGATGGATTGCATATGCACCTCATAGCAGAATCAGTTGACATCCCTACTGGATGCTCTTAATGCACATCATAGACAGTAAGCAGTGAGGCACGCTTAGAACTCACTAAGGTTCTTTTATATGAAGAGTTGGTTCATAATGTCGTGGTAGACAATTATGAAATGGAGCCCCATTTTGATTTAAATTTTAATGAGCAAAAGTGGATGTTTGAACAGGGGGGAATAACACCTTGGGTTGAAAATCCACCCAATACTTGTCCCTATGTAATTTATTTCAAAAGGAAGATCTTCACCATTTTTTATGTGAGCGCTGTGCTCTCAACCAATTTAGGCTACAGTTTTTACTTTCACTTACCTATATATGAAATATATAGTAAGTGGAAGTATTGCGATCGTGAAAAATTTCGACTTCCGGTTTTCAACGGAAATACACGTTTTGGGGTCCCCTGAGTCGAAATAACCAAGTCCCGCGAAATGGTCTGTGTGTGTGTGTGTGTGTCTGTGTGTGTGTGTGTGTGTGTGTGTGTGTGAACAGACTAGCTCAAAAACTAAAAACCGTGGGAACCTGAAATTGGGTATTTAGTGTAGGTATATGCCCGCGATGTGATGGCAAAAATTTCATTAAAATTGCTCAAAGGGAGGGGGTACTTTATTTAATAACTTTTTACGTTTTTTTCGATTTTCTCAAAAACGGCTCAAACGATTTTGATGTAACTGAGTATTTGATCTATTTATATGTCCGAGATATGACTGTAAAAAATTCATCAAAATTGATTAACCGGAGGGGGGACTTTACTTAATAAATTTTGTATCATTTTCACGTGTTTTTTTTATTTACTCAAAAATGGCTTTAACGATTTTGATCAAACTGGGTATATGATGTATGTATATGCCCGAGATACGACTGTAAAAATTTCATCAAAATTGATCAACCGGAGGGGGGACTTTACTTAATAAATTTTGTAACAATTTCACGTGCACATATTTTTTATTTACTCAAAAACGTCTTTAACGATTTTGATCGGGGTATTTGATGTATGTATATGCCAAAGATGTGATAGCCAACATTTTATCAAAGTTGGTCCAACTGAGGGGGAACTTTATTTTATCACTTTTTTACCTTTTTTTTTGGATTATCTCAAAAACGGCTTTAACGATTTTTATCAAATTCGTCATGTTTAATGAAAATTAGGTTTTCTTTGATATCAGGTAAGCTTTATCATTATTAAAATGTTCTGAGGTTTTTTTTTTTTTTTTGGGGGGGGGTCCTTTTTTGTTTGTTTCTTTCTTTCTTATAAAGTACGATTGTTTTTGTTTACATGGAGAAATTAACTGTCTCTCGTTACGCCTAAAAATAAGAAATGGCTATATATGAGATATGATAAACATAAAGAAAACATAAAGAGGAGAAAAAAAGAAAAATATACAGTCAACTCATAAAACTCGTTGACCCCACGCATGAGGAGTACGCCTTTAATGACAGACCATTGTTCATAATTAAAGCCGTTCTGTTCATTTGAGAAGTGGCAATTAACAAAACGCATTAATTTCTAATCTAAGTACGTTGGTAAGTGAAAGTTGTGTGTTGCGAGCACGCACCAGATTTTTTTTTTCAATTTCAATCCTCTAAATAGTTTCCGAATAATTAAAATTCTTAATGGTTCTTCTCAAATGATTTCACCGATTAATAAATTTCATCCGTCGAGTATTACTTAGCAGTATCATTAGTTATCTTATATTGTATATTTGATTTTATTTGTAAGAAGAAAGAAAAAGCTAAAATGTGCTGAAGATACAATATTTTCCTGTTGCATATTTTGGAATGTATTTTAATCTCTAGGTTTAATTGCTATTTTCGAAAATGTAAACGGTTAACCATGTCGTATAATGTTTAAGCATTAATTAATCTTTTATGTTTTTTACTATTATAAAAATATTTTTTTTATAATTTCAACAATTTAAATTGGCTTATGTGGCAACGAGAAGTGGGCTATGGTAACAGACTCAATGACCTTTGGTGGCATTCAAGGGAGAAAGGAGCAGATCTAATTTTCATATAAACTTCCTCAAACTTCGGTATTATTGAAGACAAAGAAAATCTAGCAGATCGAGCAGCACGTCTAGCGAGAATTCCAGAAACCAACGAGGTGACAATATTAAATAAAATTCCTTTCGACGACATCGTTAAGACAATAGTACTTGAAATCCATAAAATATAGCAGGTCAAATGGAACCAACAAGAAGCCAAACTGATGGCCATAAAGAAGAACCCGAGCAAATGGACCACCACCAACAGAAAATTGCATAGAGAGAAAACTCCTCTTTGTCGGCTAAGAATAGGACATTGTTACTTTTCACACACATATTTTCTGAATGGTCTTGACCCACCCACCACATGCGAAATTTTTAAGTAGAAAGAACATTACAACATATTCTATAAGATTGAAAAGTCTTTCAAGACCTGAGAGGAAAATTAGCTTTGGGATTAACTTTGAAGTCTGAGATTGTAAAAAAACACTAAAATATTTAATAAAGATTCAAAGTCTAAAATATGGATGTAGCAATGACCCAGCAGGCTAGAGGCCCAAAAAAAAAAATCAAATTAAAATATTTTTAAATGTTTTCAGTCCAATATAATGTTTATTTTTCAATAAACCATAAATAAACTTCTTTTGCGCTATTCACAATGCGCGTAATATAACCGCTACTACGGAAGCAAAACATTTCGCTTAGGGAAGGTTGCGGCAAAGAAATGGAACCCGAGCAGTCTGGGGCGGGTAGCGGAGGGGATGGGTGGCGGTGGGGGTCCTCGCCTCTGCAGTGGGATGCTGAAGGCCCGCAGCGACGATTCCCCCAACGGGGACAGGCCGAGGAAGAAGTTATCGTTCAAGGAACCCGAGATCATGGGCTACTACTTGCAGGTCAAGCAGAACGTCACATCCAGGCTTTCCAGAAAGGGGAGGGTGCCCAAGCAGAAGGTTGAGGAACCACCGCCCGCAGAGAGGTACGACTCCTCCGAGGATCCCGAGCTACAGGTATGGTCTGTGGGAGATTTTGCATTGGAATTATTGCCATGGCTTCGGCTTGTAATCGAATATCAAGTCCAATATCATTCGGAGGAATTCGAATGGATGAAAAATAACTATAGTTATATCATACAACCAGCTTGATCCTATACAAGTTGTTATGCAAATATTTCTTGCCTAACATCTCTTCCATTAAACTATTCATGATAAAAAAAAAAAAAAAATGAAATGAATCAAATTGCTAAACAAAGCTCAACAGATAATAAAACCATTAGTCGCACTTGTCTGTAGTATTAATGCCCTATTAATGAACGAATCACTCAAAATGAACATTTTAAAACAATTAAGAAAGAAACAGATCCCAACAAGTTCGACGAAATGCGATAAAACAAATATATATATATTTATATACAATAGGTGCTTTAGTAAGCCGGTGAAACGAAAAACAAGAACAATGTTGACAGAATATTTTTGTTTATTTCATATTTTCTTTTATTTCCTGCTTTTTATTAAAGAACTTACTTAGGTATTTCGGTGTAATTTATATGCCGATAGGATATCTCTAAGATCGTTGTCCCGGGTCAGTATTAACAACTGGGTACAGTTTGATTTGCTTTTTTGGCATCCTAGTGAAATGAGATCGGTTGATGTTAAGTGTCAAAGGGAATCCGATAATTGTTGACTGGGTTTATCGTTGTCGTGGTATCATCGCATGGCTCTTACCTTAGAAATTTTCCATTTAGTTTGTATTTATTAATTAATATAATAAATTTATCAAAAATACTTGTACATATATTTGTCAAAAAAATGCAAATTTTGGTCTCCATAAAAGAACACAGGTTTAGATAGTTTTAGAATTAATAATGATTAAATGTGATCTGAATCATATCAGACTTTTATGATGTTTGTTTGTTTAACGTCAAACATTTGTTAATGGTACTTAAGGTTAATCGGACGATGCTACATTGGGAGTCCTCAATTTTGCCTATCCAGGATAGGGATCTTTAACGAGTACCTGACATCGTACAGGCTCGGGACCTCCATTTTACGTCCTATCCGAGGGACGGCTATGCCGCGGCATAGCCAAGGATTTTTTACTCCCATTAAAAAATCCTAGGGCCACCTCGGGACGCGAACCCGGAACATTTAGTATTGTAAGTTGCCATGCTTAACACTACACAACAGGTGACCCCGAACCTTTATGATATGAAGTCTATTATTACGAAGAAAGATGAAATTAATATACTTGTTATCATACTATGTTTCAATTTACCCTTATAATATTGTATTTTACATTTATTTAAATCAATATTAAACATGCATAGGCGATATTAAATACTACTTTAAGCACAGAAAAATTAATGAAAGGTAAATTAAAATAATATTAATATAAAATCTTAAATAGTGATTACAATACTAAAAAAAAAAAATGTGTAATGAGAAATCAATTATAATAATGAAACAGATATATTCATAATTAACAATATAAAAATTTAAAAAATGTAATATTTGAATACAGATATGTACTCTTAATTGAAGATAATAAAAATTTACATATGTAGTATGAAACCATTCTCGTATTTAAATTTCTAATTCAGATTAAATGGGTCTGTATTTTATTTTATGAATGTATTTTATTTTAGCACATTAATTGCATTTTCTTACGTATTATGATGATATTATGTTACTGACTAGTATGTGAATCAGTAAATAACTGCTTATCCTATTCCAAGATCAAAATATTAATTGAATATGTCATGAAGTAAGATGATATATTTTTAAAAACATTCAAGGAAATATAATTTGGAATCCTTTGGCCTATTGTTTTAATTATCTTATTAAGAATCAGTTGTTTATCCTTGTGTTTATAATCTTGCCAGGTCGCTCACGCCTGACCTCGTATGATATTTCTGAACTCAGTTATTTTGTCTCTAATACACATATAGAACGAGTCATATTTTGACTTTGAGTTGAAAAGAAAAATTAATTATTATTATTATATACAAACATGAGGATTAAGGCCACCTGGGGTGGCTTACAATAAATTGAATTTCATATAATTACAATGTATATGAGGGACAGGGTACAAAAATACCTAAATTTTTAATAACAAACCAGATATTTTTATAAAAAGTTTTTAACTTATAGAAGAATAATTACCAGTCACATTTCAAGTAATTTTAATATTTATGATATATTTGTTGTAAATTATTGATGTTTTAGCATATTGATTTTTATTGTCAATTGTTAAATTATTGATTAAGTCTTTACAAGTTTGTTAATTTAAAAAAATTAGGCATTATCTATTCATTAACTAATAAGTGACCTTGATGTTCCTTGCAGTACTGATAATGGCCGAATGTCTGAAACGTTAGCTGAAATAAAGTAAATAAAATTTGTTGATACTTAACTTATGGTCGCCTTAATCCTCTGTTAGAATCAAATTGGAGAGTCTCAAAAATTCAAAAGAAACATTAATAACTTGCTATTATTATATATTTTATATTTGTAGTTAAATTCATGCCATCAATGAGTTGAAAAAGTTAAAGACAAAACAAAAATCTCTCAGCATAGCAACCTACGATACTAAATGTCGCTCGGTCGCATCTCATGGTGGGTGGCCTTAGGCTTTTTAAAGGGAGTAAAATATTCTTGGCTATGCCGTCCCATGGATAGGACGTAAATTAGCCTGTGCGATGTCGTAAAAGATATTTGTCGGTACTTGTTAAAGATACGAGTACTATCCTGATTATACCCGGATAGGCAAAATTTAAGACTTCCTTTGTAGGATCGTCGGATTACCCTTAATGGGGTCATTCCATATCAAGTGGACCAAAGTGGTTGCTCGATCATTTTAGAAAAAAATTATAATTTTACCACCAATTACGTACGGAATCAGTAGTCCAGATCAATTTTTTAAAAAATTTTAGGATCAACCGTTTCAAAATGGCAGCCATTTCTGTTTCACCTTTCAGGCCGATTTTTGAGTTTTTAAGCTCTCACAGAAAACTCATGTTCTCAAGACTGGTAAGTCATTGACTAATAATTCAAACACAATTGTTTTCCTTAAAGTCTGTTCCATATTTCGTGTTCTCTTTATTATTTGAATATTTTGAAATCCAATACTTGAAAAGTGCTAGTGAAAACAACTGCTTTAATTTCTCAAAACACCGTTTTTGAGGTTAAGTTTTGGTTATAAGGGCATGTACGCCAAAGCTGATTTTTGGCATGATAATAAACCTAACTAAGTAGTTTTTATTAAAACCTAACTAAGTAGCTTTCATTAAAAGTATTCTTAACCCGTATATTCTTTACTTTATTTTTCATTTAACGTAAACTTGATCATTCTTCATTAAAAATTTTTACTTGTAATAACCCTTATTAACTGTTTGTTATTTAATTTTATCTATGTCCTACGGAACGGAAAAATATAAAAATTTATAGAGAAGATTATAATTATAGAGTAGATTGTTTAATTTTAATTAGACTTCCTAAGGACCCTGTTGGATGAAGAAACCGTGTAAATATAATCAGCAATTAAAATTATAAGGATGTAAGAATGGAAAAAACTAAATAGTTATAATATTTTTTTTAAAAAATGGTTCTGAAGGCTTTAGAAGGATCTGAAACGTATTCGAAGAAAGAAGAGAAGGTAAAAATGAAGATTAATTTGTTCATAAAAATAAAGAAAATGTATTTACAACCCACTATATAACCCAATATTCGCTGATCAAAGTGAAAAAGTTATTCCCTATAATCTCTCTCATTTGGTGAATTCGAATTATAAAATTAAACAGTTTCTATTCCAAAAGAGAAGAAGAAAAGATTGATTAAAAACTATTCATTTTCTCCTAGTAGGTGTTAAACAGATGTGATTCGTTTATTTTCTCGGTTTGAACGTGTATTTGTATTCGTTGTATTTCTTGTAAATATTTGTATTATTGCTTATAGTTTCAAACAACCATTAATCCACCTGATATAAATGATTCCTATCGATTATATACCTATAATTCCTAACAATATTCAGAGCCAATCCCAATCCCTTTAGGGAGGGAGGATATCACCTTTTCTTTAACTGTTTTGAAATTTGTTGCATTCATTCATACATTTTGAAAAGTGTAATAGTAAAAAAAAGTTAATATTTGAATAGTTAATCAATAAGTTGTACATGCGCTATGTTTGGTTAACTTAGCCTGTAACTAACATATATGGCTGAATCCATGTTTCTGGTGCTTTTGAAAGAAATAAGCCTAGATATCTCCTTCTTTATTGTTATATATCACGAGCTACTAATATATATGTAAAAGCTATTAAAATCTATTTAATAACTTCACTTAGGAAGTTGTAAGAAGATTTACTCATTATGTCACTAAAAACACTGTAATCCATTAAAAATTAGGGAAGAGCGGGGTTGGTTGGCATATGGGGCAGGTTGGCAATTGGCTTATAGTTTCCGTCACACCTGTTGTGAAGGCCCCACCATAGTACCATGTGTCCCGCTCGACCTCGGGAGTCTTGTCCTGAGTTTTCAATCCGATGCTAACAGTGTAGAGAAGAGTGCTTCATTGATTGATTTTACAATATGTAAGTAATTTTTTATATGTTCAGTAAATTTGGTTTAAAGGAATGTTAAAACTTTTGACTCCGTTTCTGTTCATATAGCCCCAAACTCCTTTGAAAAACCTAACCTTTCGACTAACCAGTTTCTTGTTTGATTGTTATCCCCTGTCATTTTTCATATTATCTCTCCTGTGGGGTTAGTTGGCTCTCTTCAACTGGGGTTTGTTGGAGCTGTAGCAATTCATAAAAGCTGGATAAAAATAAACAAAGGTGAAACTACCGATTGTCTTTAGTTCCAGCAAGGAGGATGAGAGCAATTTTTCTTATGCAGAAAATGACGACAGTCTAAACTTCAATCTTATTCTATTGTCATTCTATTTTCCCTTAAAAGCTGGTTAAAGCAGATTCAAAATTATTATACTATTATAGTGCAGCTTTTAATAACAATAATATGTGTCAGGATGGCCGGATATTGTGGGATGGCCGAGTGGACAAGGGCGCTTGCAATAGATAATCAAAGTTAAGCAACGTCCATCGTGGTCAGTACTTGGATGGGTGACCGCTCCATTCGGGTGACCGCCCACCAATAAAAGCCACGCAGTCCAAGTCTACCCCCACCCCCGGGTATGTGAGGCCCGTGAGCCTACTGGAGGCGACTCACACCGACCGGGCGTAGGAGTGATGAACCTTCCCCGTGTATCTCCTCGAGAATCGTGGTGTGGTTTTCCAGGATGTCAGTAACCGCCCGGAGGTTTGGTTCAGGGACGGTATGCTTCAGGGAAAGAAATATAGGTCCTCGGGGCCTGCTGACTCTGAGCTACCTTAATCCTTGGACCTAGACCAGTTTGTCACTGTCCTTGAACCCGAGAGAGCTGACGCCATCGGTGGGAAGGACACTGCCAAATTGGCCCCAATGGGATTGGTTATGGAGCTATGGGCAGTCTGCCGCTGTACAGCGGTGACCATGGCTTGCAGCAACGTGAGGTTTGGGCTACCCCCTCCAGGCTGTCTGTACTCCCGCAAGCAAAACAAATGTCTGTAAGAAGACCACACTGCGCGGCCAAAGGTCTTAGGCCTAATGCGCCAACCGAAAAAAAAAAAATAAATAAAAAAAATAAAATAAAAAAAATAAATAAAAATATATGTGTCAGGCAGTACTTGAATGAGATGGCTAAACAACCCTACCTTCTAGGCCAACCTACCCCACATAGGGGGTTAACTGGCATACTCTGGATTGACGAATACTTCAATTTTCTAAAATTTTAGTATTAAATATTATGTTGTGAAAAAAATACTTGAAGTACTCTAATACTTGGAGTTTACAGTGGTATCAGCTCTATTGGGATTATATTAACAGGAACGACTCAACAATCAAAAAAGTGAAAACTGTTGCCAACCAACCCCGCTCTCCCCTACTATTTATTCCATACTGTGTAAAATAAGTATTAATTTATTTGATTAATTTACTATTATAGTGTTACATTTAATAGTAAGTTACATTCATATAACTACATGAAGCCAAAATCCATTTCTACTGGCAACAAAGCGGTTTTTTTACTTTCACTTACCTATATGGGACGTTCTTTTACAAACCGAACACTTTTCTGACCGACACATTTTACATTTAATTGAAACTTTTTTTACGGGTTCTATATCGAAAAAAAAGAGATACGTGTAAGAGGATTTTTTTTTATTTTCGATATTTTGAAAAATAAACATGATCGAAAATTCGTGAATTTGATGATTTATCGGTAATAGCCTGTTTTTCAAAAATTCATAACTCCGGTTCTGTTTAAGCTAAAAAATCTAATTTTTTTTTATTTTGAAGGTAAAAAGACAAGCTTTAAGAAAAAAATACTTTCAAAAGAGATTGTCGAAAAATTCAAATTGTTATTAACAATTTCAATGTTTAAATCGGTTTTTAACAGTGGCCCCACCCATGAATCAACATTTTACTATTTTTATCGTATTCTTCAAATTTTCTATCGAAAACGCATTTAAAAACGATGGAGAAGTTATTTTTACTGTAAGAAAAAAATTAATTAATTTAGCGCGGTACGTCACATCGACAAGTCGGTCACATTTTACGGCTCATATTCTTGTTTTACACCGTTTATCTCTTAAATACAAATAATTGTTTCATTGTTTTAATTAAAAAACATATTTTAGTAGCCAAGAAGATGGGAAAAAATAGAAAAAATACATAAATAAAAATAAAACTAAAAACATTGTTGAAAATGAAATTTTTTTATTAAGATTTCGATAATGCATTAGTTAATAAGAACAATATTTGGAATATAAAAATAAATACATTATTTAAAAATAAGACAATGTTTATATTTTCTGTTTCAAATTTTTTACAATATCCTTTTTTTTCGCAAGATGAAAACCGTTTTGCTTCCAATTGCTGTAAAGAAATCGGATTAATACAATGATATTTTAAAGTTTCTTTTATTGTTAAAGCTTTTTGGAAACGTTCGGACAATTGTTTTTTTTCTCATTTGTATTCTTATGCTAAATCAATTAATTTTTTACCGGAGTAATGAATTTTTGAAAAATAGGCTATTACCGATAAATCATCAAATTGTCCGAACGTTTCCGAAATGTTTTTTATTTATTTTTATTTATGTATTTTTTCTATTTTTTCCCATCTTCTTGGCTACTAAAATATGTTTTTTAATTAAAACAATGAAACAATTATTTGTATTTAATAGATAAACGGTGTAAAACAAGAATATGAGCCGTAAAATGTGCCCCACTTGTCGATGTGACGTACCGCGCTAAATTAATTAATTTTTTTCTTACAGTAAAAATAACTTCTCCATCGTTTTTAAAAGCGTTTTCGATAGAAAATTTGACGCAGAATACGATAAAAATAGTAAAAAGTTGATTCATGGGTGGGGCCACTGTTAAAAACCGATTTAAACATTGAAATTGTTAATAACAATTTGAATTTTTCGACAATCTCTTTTGAAAGTATTTTTTTCTTAAAGCTTGTCTTTTCACATACAAAATAAAAAAAATTAGATTTTTTAGCTTAAACAGAACCGGAGTTATGAATTTTTGAAAAACAGGCTATTACCGATAAATCATCAAATTCACGAATTTTCGATCTTGTTTATTTTTCAAAATATCGAAAATAAAAAAAAATCCTCTTACACGTATCTCTTTTTTTTCGATATAGAACCCGTAAAAAAAGTTTCAGTTAAATCTAAAATGTGTCGGTCAATTTTTGTCCAAATCTGTTCGGTTTGTAAAAGAATGTCCCATATATGAAATATATAGTAAGTGGAAGTATTGCGATCGTGAAAAATTTCGACTTCCGGTTTTCAACGGAAATACACGTTTTGGGACCCCCTGAGTCGAAATAACCAAGTCCCGCGAAATGGTCTGTGTGTGTGTGTGTGTGTGTGTGTGTGTGTGTGTGTGTGTGTGTGTGTGTGTTTGTGTGTGTGTGTGTGTGTGTGTGTGTGTGTGTGTGTGTGAGTGTGTGTGTGTGTGTGTGTGTGTGTGTGTTTGTGTGTGTGTGTGTGTGTGTGTGTGTGTGTGTGTGTGTGTGTGTGTGTGTGTGTGTGTGTGTGTGTGTGTGTGTGTGTGTGTGTGTGTGTGTGTGTGTGTGTGTGTGTGTGTGTGTGTGTGTGTGTGTGTGTGTGTGTGTGTGTGTGTGTGTGTGTGTGTGTGTGTGTGTGTGTGTGTGTGTGTGTGTGTGTGTGTGTGTGTGTGTGTGTGTGTGTGTGTGTGTGTGTGTGTGTGTGTGTGTGTGTGTGTGTGTGTGTGTGTGTGTGTGTGTGTGTGTGTGTGTGTGTGTGTGTGTGTGTGTGTGTGTGTGTGTGTGTGTGTGTGTGTGTGTGTGTGTGTGTGTGTGTGTGTGTGTGTGTGTGTGTGTGTGTGTGTGTGTGTGTGTGTGTGTGTGTGTGTGGTTTTAACGATTTTGACCAAACTTGGTATTTGATGTATTTATATGCCCGAGATATGACTGTAAAAATTTCATCAAAATTGATCTACGGGAGGGGGGACTTTACTTATTAAATTTTGTATCATTTTCACGTGTTTTTTTTTATTTACTCAAAAACGGCTATAACGATTAACAAAAATAAGATATGAATGTAGAAAAATGTGTGACTTTGGGAAATGATATTTAGCAAAACACGTCAATTTCTAATCTAAGTAAGTTGGTAAGTGAAAGTTGTGTGTTGCGCGCACGCACCAGATTTTTTTTTATATAATTGCTAATTTTTTGTTTTTAACCTCAAATAATTTTGGATGAGTCCGATAAATTCACCCTCTCATTTTCTAGTTCGACTGAGGACAAAATTATTTAACTGGGTATATAATTTTGACTTAAATTCTACACATTTCAAGAACGAGACATCCAATAACATATTTAAAAATAATAAATGCCAGCTGGTCAAAAGAACTACAGAAACCAAACTGTCGAATAAAAACAGAATAATAAATTAAGGAGGATTTATATACAATGAGAAACAGCTTACGTTGTGTTTACTGTTTGAAAAGAAAGAAAATAGTGTTGCGAAAATATAATGTGACCACCAAACTAAAAATAAATTTACTTAAATGTATATAATTTGGGTTTGTGCTGATTTATTAATTATCTTACCTTGTTAGGAAAATTGTCTTACATTGTTTAAAACAAGACTCGGTTTACTCGTCCTTTAGAAATCTTTCCTCCCTTGCACGCTTTAAGCCTTACAATTTTATTGTTTTCGCCGCGAACTCACACTAACACTCTAATAAGAAAAATAAACCGTATAGCCAAAAGCACGAAATAGCTTTATATATTCTCTAGAGAAATTCATCATATTGTCACTTAGGTGTTTAAGAATTAAAATATTGCTATCATGTTATTTTTTATTTTAAATTAAAGATGTATTGAAAAACGTGAACACAGGAATATACCCGAAATTAATAAAAAAAATATTGAAAAAATGTGCTTAGTTATAATAAAAATATTTGTACTTTTTTTTTTCTTCAAACTTAAAACTTGTCAGCAATTCTGATCACCAGCGAATGCGTTGTTTTAATAACATATTTCACTTGTCTTGCTTGGTAATATCAATGGTTTTATTTGTTATTTTTTGGTAATATTCTGTGGCCTAAGCGAAAAGAACAGACTGGGGAATAGAAATATAGAGACCCCCGCCTTATGTAATACAAAAAATTACGATAACGTTTGTGACGATTTAATCCATCTACTTTAATCCATGCCCCCTTATATGTATATAAATGTGGATTTTGATAAAATTTTTACTGTATAGCAATTCTTAAATTTAGTTCCCTTCATTTTATTTCAAGTTTTTAGTTTTTTCTACCTCTTACTGAGGTTTTCCTCGCCTACCATATCTAATGTAATAACTAAGCTTTGCACACTTCACTCCCAACTACTTCATCGCAACCAAGTGGCTGGGGGTGGTCGGGACTAATAATTTGTTTCTAATAAAGTATTAATTTATATTGTGTTATTCAATTTTATTTTCATATATTTCATCAAATCTAACGGGCTGGGATAGCCGAGCTTGTTAGAGCGCGACCTGCTTTAATTGTATCGAGCCGGAAGGTGGCGGTTCCAATCCGACTTGAGAGGATAGACATTAATTTCTTGGCGGACCCTTGGAATGTATCTCGACCTTTCCACCCGGGTCAGAGTAGTGGTTACACCACTATTCAGGAGTAACCCCCCGTATGCCAAATAGAAAGAAAAAAACTATATTAGAGAAATGAAGGACAAATATTTAATGTGTGTTTTTTCTCACGGGTATAATGGTAATTTTAATTGAAATAATTATTTTCCAAAAGTAGTTACATTGTTGGAAAACATTTTACCACTGATTATTTCATCATTGAAAAGTCGAATTGATGACTAAACGGTTCCTCGGGTTTATTTCTCCCTCAATTTTCCTGAATATCGAGAGAGGAATAAAATCGCTGACCTCTGCTTCAATGATTTGATTTATTATTCAGTGACCCGTAACCGTGTTTATGTTAATTTTAATGAATTTACGTTTTGAACTGGATGCTGTTGTGAATTGTTGTCCAGGTCCTCTCCCCACGCCCCCCTTGTCATTTTAATATTGGAAATTCAGTCCACAGTCTTTCATATTTACGTTACAAATTTCAGTTTGACAATGCTTACGTATTTTTCTTTTCCTGTTATTATTTATAGTATATATATATGTATATATATATATATATATATATATATATATTCCAGACAAAGCTAGAGTTCTCTATTTCACTATCATGCTGGCCTTTGTTTTTGAATCCTTCCTAATTTCCTTTATCGGAAGGGTGTGTTTGTCTTTTGAATTTTACAAATTAGAAGGACGTGAAGTTCCGGAGGGTGATTTGAAGAGCAGTAACCTGCCCGAGAAACAAATGACAGGGCGGATCCCAACGGAAAAGCCTATTTGTTCCGAAATTGTCTTCACTGCAAATTGAGGCCATTAGGGGAAGAAGTATAGACTATAAATTGAAGATGGAAATCGGAACGAATTTTCTCAACGGCAGTACCTGTTATTATTAATTCTTTTAAACGCTTGCGCAATTTCGTTTTCTATTCTATATTACTTGAGAATAGCTATAGCTGGTATAAAAGCGATTCTCCGAAAATGATCATTTGAATAATTTGCGATGATGCATTAATACATCAAATCTGCTCCCGTTTGTTTAGGTTTACATTCTCGATTGTCTTTATCGTTGAAAGAGAAAAAAAAATGTATTTTATGTTGAAAGCGAGTTGTCTATTATAAAAATAAATAAAAAATCCACAGTTGTTTGTTCCGAATGTATTTCATAATATCAGAGTATTTCTCAGTTTTTAAAATAGAAAATGCATCTGTATTGTATTTTTTATTTTATCATGCTCTAAAATTGAGGAGTAGCTTAAGGTGAAGGCATCTAGGTGTAGTCCAAAAAGTCCCGAATTCCAATCTTGCTTGCCAGGATATGCTTAATATTCTGTTATAGATCGTCTCTGGGGCCGAGACACCTTTCTGGGGGACAAGTGAGTACTCTTAATAGAAAAAAAGGGGAGGAAACCCTGTGTTTGATCGTGATCTCGGTCCAATCACCTCCTTGCACAACCTCTTATCATGAAACAGTACGTTCTTATACTGCACCTAAGATCCTTAATGGTTTTAGTGGTTTAGTTTTTTTTTCTTTCTGGTAAAAATAGAGTAAAACATTTTTTATTTTTGTGCTTGTATTTTAAAAAAAACTGGACAAGGGTATATAAAAACTTTATTTGGTTACGATTAATAAATGAAATTGTATTTAATTAAATGTTGATTTCTGAGATAACGTTAGGTTATAGTTAACAGTTTTTTGATGTTATGAGAGCTATGTTATATAAACAGCTTTATTCACCCTTTCTCCACCAACTACATATTTGGTATTACATTGGTTTGAAATAATCTCACCAAAGGTTTAGATTTATATTAATATGAATTCGCTTGCAGCCATCCGGAATATGTCAAAAATACGTTGAATTTGAAATAATTAATGAGGATTAATTTGTTGCCCCAAGCTTATTCATTCAATTATCTGGGATGATAAATTATTCTCAATTATAATTAATGTCTTTCATTACTCATATTCTCTATTAAATTAACTAGCTAAGCCACGATTCTACCTATATTATTTATTATAATATTTCTTATTTTTCTAATTTTTTTTTTTTAATGTGTAACCCTACTATTTTTATGCTAACTTTACATCTGGTCCACCCATTATAACAGTAGTAGTTATTCAGCATTGCTGATACTCCAACTTATTGTGCTATCCAATGGTTATCATTGATTTGATCATCAGGGCCATTGGTTTGATCCATCATGATCTAATTATTTGCTTCGATTAATTAGTTATAGTTTATAACAGATGTCATGAACATACACATTTCATAGTCTCAGGCCATCCATCACATCATTTGGCTATCTGATCTTATGGCGTTCTGTTCTCTTGCACTCTGTCCTCTGTTTACTCATACGGTCTTGTTTTTGGTATTCTCCGAACGGGTTACATCCACAATTTTCTTAACAGAAAGTTCTCTAAAAAAAAAAAACGAGCTGATAAATATCATTATAAAATTTAAAGGAATTGGATGAACAAGAAATAGATAAATATCGTTTTTCAAATCTCTCTTTGAGGTTATTTTATCCCTTCTACCGTTATAGAATAAATAAAATCGGCGTTATAAGAAAATTTTGGAAGATGATTCTGGATATTTTTGGAGAATGTTTTATGGATGGTACCATTCCGAACGGAAAAGGATTAAGGCCCATTCCTGTGCTTAAATCCCACTTAATTAAATTACACACCGTATATTTAGTATTGTATAGTGCTTCATGGGCTTTGGTGAGGGTTAAAGTAAAGATTAGATGTGTTTAAATTGTAGATTATTTATTTACCGACAAAAAAAAGGCCTTGAGAAATAATATATATGACGATTATTTCTCATCAGTGTTGAAATAAACTCTCAAAAGCTATTAAAAAAAAACTAATAAGCAGGCTACCTTTTACTACCACTAGGCTACCTTTTACCTTTACACTCTAGCCAGGTGATACAGAGATCAGAGGGCGGAGCAAAAAGACAGCATGTGCTACAAGTTGCGGACCGGGCAATACCCCATTGGAGGGTGGCTACTGTTACAAGGGGCAGTTCGGGTCGGGTTAGCATGAGGCGACTTCACAGCATCCAACACTACTTCGGCCGTCCGCACATCTTTGTTCCCTGGTCCCTAAATTTGTGATCTAATAGTTCAGTTACAATGCAATAAATTCTTTACAAAAATCTTGATGTATAATTTACAATCAGGGTTTGCAATGTATAATTATTTTTCCTAATGAATAATATAATAATTATAATATTTGATTTATATTCTAAAAATCATACTTGATTTATACATAAACATTTAAATCGATCTTTGACGTTTGTTGAATAAAAAAAAATGTATAAAAAAAAAACGAGTGATCACTGTGTTACCGAATTACATAAATAATAATGATCAAATCGGGATAAAAAAATATTGCCAGGAAATAAAAATCAACTTTTATTCACAAATTAATATGTTAATATGAATCTATACGTCATTAATGTAGCCAATGTTTTAATAATATTAATAGATTTTATAACAATATTCTTCTACTGCAGACTTAAACTATAACATGAAGAATATTAATAAAATTAGGTTTCTGGTTTAAAAAATACTACTCAAAAATTTTGATTATTTTAAATACTAAACTTTTTCATCAGGATCAGGTTATGATTTTTTTCACATGTGAACAAAAATAAAAATCACTCCTTGATGAAAATAATCTAATGATTTTTTAAAACTCCTGATAAAAATGTCGGATTTGATTTTTATTTTTTTAATTATCGATTTCAAACCCCGTTTACAATGAATGAAAAAAAAATTTACATAATCTATGTTTAAAACTATAACAACTAAAAGTTATTGATTCAATTCTTAAACTAACATGATGTGAATTATAAAATATATTGTACCACGGAAGATCCAATTTATATCAGAAATCAGAGCTATCAAACTTATTTTTTTCGTTCCTTATAGGGACAGCTAAACGAATTTTTTTTAAATAATTACTGACGTTGACTAGTACCTAATTGGAAGTATTTATCACGGTATTTAAATCCATAGTGTTGAATTCAATTCAATAAAAAAAAAATCTGGTGCGTGCGCGCAACACACAACTTTCACTTACCAACTTACTTAGATAAGAAATTGACGTGTTTTGTTAAATATCATTTCCCAAAGTCACACATTTTTCTACGTTCATATCTTATTTTTGTTAATCGTTAAAGCCGTTTTTGAGTAAATAAAAAAACCCGTGAAAATGATACAAAATTTATTAAGTAAAGTCCCCCCTCCCGTACATCAATTTTGATGAAATTTTTACAGTCATATCTCGGGCATATAAATACATCAAATACCAAGTTTGATCAAAATCGTTAAAACCGTTTTTGAGTAAATAAAAAAAACATGTGAAAATGGTACAAAATTTATTAATGGCAGACCCAGTGCTCGGCTGGGAGCAATACATCATAGACCACATGGCGACTTTTTGCTCGTCCCAAACTTGTTTTTGTTTTATCATGATATACCCTCTCTTAATGAGTAGTCTCTTAAAAATACAAATTAAAATAGAAACTATGATTGGAATAAAAACTATTTTATCAAAAACGAGAATTATTTATGAGTGGTTTAATATTTGTAGTTTATATTGAAGTATAACATTAAGTTCGAGAAAGTGTACTATTTGTTTTGTCCATGAAAGGTCCTGAACCGAAATAAAAAAAATCTGGTGCGTGCGCGCAACACACAACTTTCACTTACCAACTTACTTAGAATAGAAATTGACGTGTTTTGCTAAACATCATTTTCCAAAGTCACACATTTTTCTACATTCATGTCTTGTTTTTGTTAATCGTTAAAGCCGTTTTTGAGTAAATAAAAAAAAAATCTGGTGCGTGCGCGCAACACACAACTTTCACTTACCAACTTACTTAGATTAGAAATTAATGCGTTTTGTTAATTGCCACTTCTCAAATGAACAGAACAGTTTAATTATAACGCATTGGTTTGTCATTAAAGGCGTACGGCGCATGCGTGAGCTCAAGGTGTTTATTGAGTTGACGGAATATTTTTCTTTTTATTCTTTCTATATATGTTTACTTGATTTTCTTCATATATCATATTTAGCCGTTTCTTATTTTTAAGTGTGATGAGAGACAGATAATTTCCCAATATAAACTAAAACAAAGGTACTTTATAGAAAAACAAAAAAAGCCCCTTCCCCATTTAAGCCCCCTCAGAACATTTTAATAATGATAAAGCTTACCTGATATTAAATATCAACTAATTTTCATTAAACATAACGAATTTGATAAAAATCGTTAAAGCCGTTTTTGAGATAATCGATCAAAAAGGTAAAAATTGGACAAAATTTATTAAGTGAAGTCCCCCCTCCTGATGATCAATTTTGATGAAATTTTTACAGTCGTATCTCGGGCATATAAATACATCAAATACCAAGTTTGATCAAAATCGTTAAAACCGTTATTGAGTAAATAAAAAAAACAATAAAAAATGATACAAAATTTAATAAGTAAAGTCCCCTCTCCGGTTGATCAATTTTGATGAAATTTTTACAGTCATATTTCGGGCATATAAATCGATCAAATACTCAGTTTAATCAAAATCGTTAGAGCCGTTTATGAGAAAATCGAAAAAAACGTAAAAAGTTATTAAATAAAGTGTCCCCTCCCTTTGAGCAAATTTGATGAAATTTTTGCTGTCACATCGCAGGCTTATACATACTCTAAATACCCAATTTCAGGTTCGCACGGTTTATAGTTTTTGAGCTAGTCTGTTCACACACACACACACACAGACACACAGACACACAGACACACACACACACAGACCATTTCGCGGGACTTGGTTATTTTGACTCAGGGGACCCCAAAACGTGTATTTCCGTTGAAAACCGGAAGTCGAAAATTTTCACGATCGCAATACTTCCACTTACTATATATTTCATATATAGGTAAGTGAAAGTAAAAATTGTGAAAATGATACAAAATTTATTAAGTAAAGTCCCCCCTCCGGTTCATCAATTGTGATGAAATGTTGGTTATCACATCTTTGGCATATAAATACATTAAATACCAAGTTTGATCAAAATCGTTAAAACCGTTTTTGAGTAAATAAAAAAAACACGTGAAAATGATACAAAATTTATTAAGTAAAGTCCCCCCTCCGGTTAATCAATTTTGATGAAATTTTTACAGTCATATTTCGGGCATATAAATCGATCAAATACTCAGTTTAATCAAAATCGTTAGAGCCGTTTATGAGAAAATCGAAAAAAACGTAAAAAGTTATTAAATAAAGTGTCCCCTCCCTTTGAGCAAATTTGATGAAATTTTTGCTGTCACATCGCAGGCTTATACATACTCTAAATACCCAATTTCAGGTTCGCACGGTTTATAGTTTTTGAGCTAGTCTGTTCACACACACACACACAGACACACAGACACACAGACACACACACACACAGACCATTTCGCGGGACTTGGTTATTTTGACTCAGGGGACCCCAAAACGTGTATATCCGTTGAAAACCGGAAGTCGAAAATTTTCACGATCGCAATACTTCCACTTACTATATATTTCATATATAGGTAAGTGAAAGTAAAATGAACATGGTGTTATTAGCTTCGGTGGCAAACAATATTAGGTACTATTTTTTACTTTCACTTATCTATATATGAAATATATAGTAAGTGGAAGTATTGCGATCGTGAAAATTTTCGACTTCCGGTTTTCAACGGAAATATACGTTTTGGGGTCCCCTGAGTCAAAATAACCAAGTCCCGCGAAATGGTCTGTGTGTGTGTGTGTGTGTGTGTGTCTGTGTGAGTGTGTGTGAACAGACTAGCTCAATAACTATAAACCGTGGGAACCTGAAATTGGGTATTTAGTGTAGGTATATGCCCGCGATGTGACAGCAAAAATTTCATCAAAATTGCTCAAAGGGAGGGGGTACTTTATTTAATAACTTTTTACGTTTTTTTCGATTTTCTCAAAAACGGCTCTAACGATTTTGATTAAACTGAGTATTTGATCTATTTATATGCCTGAAATATGACTATAAAAATTTCATCAAAATTGATCAACCGGAGGGGGGACTTTACTTAATAAATTTTGTATCATTTTCACATGTTTTTTTTATTTACTCAAAAACGGTTTTAACGATTTTGATCAAACTTGGTATTTAATGTATTTATATGCCAAAGATGTGATAACCAACATTTCATCACAATTGATGAACCGGAGGGGGGACTTTACTTAATAAATTTTGTATCATTTTCACAATTTTTACTTTCACTTACCTATATATGAAATATATAGTAAGTGGAAGTATTGCGATCGTGAAAATTTTCGACTTCCGGTTTTCAACGGAAATACACGTTTTGGGGTCCCCTGAGTCAAAATAACCAAGTCCCGCGAAATGGTCTGTGTGTGTGTGTGTCTGTGTGTCTGTGTGTCTGTGTGTGTGTGTGTGTGAACAGACTAGCTCAAAAACTATAAACCGTGCGAACCTGAAATTGGGTATTTAGAGTATGTATAAGCCTGCGATGTGACAGCAAAAATTTCATCAAATTTGCTCAAAGGGAGGGGACACTTTATTTAATAACTTTTTACGTTTTTTTCGATTTTCTCATAAACGGCTCTAACGATTTTGATTAAACTGAGTATTTGATCGATTTATATGCCCGAAATATGACTGTAAAAATTTCATCAAAATTGATCAACCGGAGAGGGGACTTTACTTATTAAATTTTGTATCATTTTTTATTGTTTTTTTTATTTACTCAATAACGGTTTTAACGATTTTGATCAAACTTGGTATTTGATGTATTTATATGCCCGAGATACGACTGTAAAAATTTCATCAAAATTGATCATCAGGAGGGGGGACTTCACTTAATAAATTTTGTCCAATTTTTACCTTTTTGATCGATTATCTCAAAAACGGCTTTAACGATTTTTATCAAATTCGTTATGTTTAATGAAAATTAGTTGATATTTAATATCAGGTAAGCTTTATCATTATTAAAATGTTCTGAGGGGGCTTAAATGGGGAAGGGGCTTTTTTTGTTTTTCTATAAAGTACCTTTGTTTTAGTTTATATTGGGAAATTATCTGTCTCTCATCACACTTAAAAATAAGAAACGGCTAAATATGATATATGAAGAAAATCAAGTAAACATATATAGAAAGAATAAAAAGAAAAATATTCCGTCAACTCAATAAACACCTTGAGCTCACGCATGCGCCGTACGCCTTTAATGACAAACCAATGCGTTATAATTAAACTGTTCTGTTCATTTGAGAAGTGGCAATTAACAAAACGCATTAATTTCTAATCTAAGTAAGTTGGTAAGTGAAAGTTGTGTGTTGCGCGCACGCACCAGATTTTTTTTTTATTTACTCAAAAACGGCTTTAACGATTAACAAAAACAAGACATGAATGTAGAAAAATGTGTGACTTTGGAAAATGATGTTTAGCAAAACACGTCAATTTCTATTCTAAGTAAGTTGGTAAGTGAAAGTTGTGTGTTGCGCGCACGCACCAGATTTTTTTTATTTCGGTTCAGGACCTTTCATGGACAAAACAAATAGTACACTTTCTCGAACTTAATGTTATACTTCAATATAAACTACAAATATTAAACCACTCATAAATAATTCTCGTTTTTGATAAAATAGTTTTTATTCCAATCATAGTTTCTATTTTAATTTGTATTTTTAAGAGACTACTCATTAAGAGAGGGTATATCATGATAAAACAAAAACAAGTTTGGGACGAGCAAAAAGTCGCCATGTGGTCTATGATGTATTGCTCCCAGCCGAGCACTGGGTCTGCCATTGTAGCACATCTGGATTTTAGCATTGCTGATGTTACTGTATTCACGATGCAACTATTCACTAATGCTTTATATGCAGTATTTTTTCGTATTTAAATTTCAGTGAAAAAACTCCCTTCAACTACTAATGCATAATTCTATGTGTAAATAAAAAAAACATTTGGAAGAGCATTTGGACAGTGGTTTTATATACCCATACTTCGGTTCAATGTTATTGGGATTTTGTATAATAAGTAATGATCCCTGCATCCATCGGTAAAGGGAATTTGGAAATAAATGACTGTATTATTTATAATTGGTTATAGTTGATATAAATCTTATTCAATAGACAGAATCTCAAGTATGAGTTCGTTTATATATGTTAATATTGCTTATAACGGAACGTATCCAAATTCATAATGCAGGTCTATAAATTATTAGAAATTGATTACTAAATAATATTATTACTTTTTTTGTATTTAGTTAAGGAATTGATATTTTGGTTATGTTTTATCACATTCAATTATTTTTATGACTAGGCAATCATCTACTACATATAATAGTAGTAGTATGAAAATTGTTCAATTATCGACCATGGCTAACATCCGCAAGTTAATATAGACTCGATTATGGCCGAAAAGATTCTTCGCTTGAAATGCTGTTGTTCCAGAGAACCGAGTGCACCACCCTAGTTATGTAACACTATGAATATAAAACGCCATTTCACTGGTTCATGTTTTCCTGGCTTATGCGCATGTTTTTTTCACAAGGGCACACTATATGTAGAAGGAAATGTCGGTCATTTATTTTCATTGGTAAATGGTAAGGAAAATCGCCATATTTATCCCATTTCATGAATAAAGATAATAGAGTCACTTGAGATTATTGCCAGTTTCCTCATATTTGCATTATTGAAACATTTTCTTTTTCTTGATTGTTCTGGCGTATGAAGGAAACTATGACCTCAGTGACCGTACTCTGTTGCATACTTTCTAATTATTTGTCTCTTAGTCTATGTATCTAAAATTAATTATATGTTTTTAATCTTAAAAACAAAATGGACCATTTCAAATTATTTGAATTAACAAGATTTTATTTTCTAATTAGCCGATTTTGCTTGAATATTTCTCCCTGAACCGGTATAAATAACCATATGGAACCTGCAGTTTGTCCAATATTATGATAAGGGATGGCAAGGACAATTACCAGGGATAATATATCCTGGTTCGGAGTGAAGGGTTGGCGGGTGGTAATGGATATGATAGTGGACATTGAATAGTTCGATTTATATTTGTTGCTATCCAACCAACTGTTTTATTGTAGCCTATGTGCGGTGTTCCGAAACCACATTGACGTCAGAGCAACAGCGATTGTATATATAAAAAGATGCCGGTTCTATTCTCCCCCTAGCCCTACATTGATTAATATCCTTTTTATTTATAAACAACTCCGTCGCATATTATTCTCGGTAACGAGAGCGCATGACTTCTGTTTTGTTGTTTGGAATTAAATATATTTTGAATTATATTTAATAAAAAAATATAGGTATATATACATATATTCCAGCGAACTTAAAATTTTATAATAAATAACTGCACTTTACAGAAGTTTCTGATATAAAAATAAAATTTATTGTTTATTAATATGGATAGATTTGATCATGTTTCATTATGAGTTGGCTTAGCTCCTTTTTTAAATTAGAATAAAATAAGTAAGTATTATTTCTTTCGATAACTTCTTTAAGTTGTTAAAAAATAGCATCAAATGTTATTTAAGCTGAACATTAAGTTCAATCTGGAGGCAAGCCTTGTCACTCTGTTTGACAGGTAGAAAATTGGATAGGTTTAATGGAAAACAAAAAAGACCTATCGTATTTGTGACGCAGTGAAAAGGAAATAAGTACTGGTCTTCTTTTTTATTTTCTCTATTAAAACGGGGTAAACACATAATATTATTATTATTAAATTTATTATATGTATATGTATTAATTTATAGATTTATTTAAACTTTTTCAAATTTTCATTTGGTTGAATATTAATTCTGAAATACTTTTATTTCAATCGAATTCATTTGGCTGTAGATGGTATCTAAAGTTTGAGCAAATGTTATTGTGTTTGGTGGGATTCATCGAGGGACTATTGGCACAGCAATATTCCACATACTGGAATAAACATATTGAAGCTGTTCCTCAATCATCAAGGGCATCTTGAAGATAATTCCAGAGCCGAAGCAATCTGGCTCTCTCATATTCCATGTTATTGGAGTTTTCCTCCCATCATCCAATCTCTTTCCATCCCTCTTATCTATTCCATTGCCACTAATGCAATATATGTAGCCTATCTGTATATTTCCTTTTTTTTGTCTTGAAATTTGGAAAAAGTAGTAACTAACAAAAATGTGAAATTTCATTTACATATGTCTAATCATTCTCAATCTTCACCGCTGCAAACACCTCAGGATTGGGCCAAAAAATAGATAAATTTTTACATAAGGCATGCTCTTAAATATTTTTTTTTTTCTTGGGATTAAAACAAACAAGAAAGATTATACAGCCTTTTCTTTCTTTCATATATTGAACCGATGCAATGGGTGGGAATAAGGTTAGAATGGATAAATTGTGTTATTTATTATGCATTATTTATTATTGTCCAAAAATGTAGTAGTAACTCATTTTTTTATACTAGTTTTTCTTAAAATTAAGGTTTCGAGCTGTAATAACCTTGTCAAACTTATTTATTTACCGGCATGTTTATTCTTTTAATATATCCCTATATTTAAACTTAGGTACTGGTTAAATATAATAGTTTTTTTATAAATATTTTAAGTCCCTTTAACCTCCTTAAACAGCCCTTTCTTCATCTGCAGATATTGAGCTTCTAACTTACCTAAATCTTTAATTTCTTGATTTTATTTAGTCATCCATTTTTGACCCCCATCATGGTCCGTAGCCAATAATAAGGACGTTCATTGTGTCTCTAAATTTTTTCTTTTCTGTGCGAGCGCATCGCAATTGCTTTTCTTAGTTCCAACTCGATTTTTCACGTTCAGTGAACTGTGGCCGCATGCGCAATGCAATTTTTCCGTTCCAAAATATTTATTGTTCATTTGAGGTTAGAAATGGTAACTGATATTTACATTAACTTCTCTATATGTTTGGCTTCAGTTTTATTAACGGTTTCTCCTATTTCAACGATATTAGAAATACTTGTCGTTCATATTGTTCAATATTCAAATAGAAGTATGAGGGTATTAGTTCCTTATACATTTTTTTAAGGGATAATTTGTGGCAGGAGGGTTAATTCATAACTTTTTATCTTTTCATTTCATTCCGAACAAAGTTTAAACACTTGTTTAAACACGTATAATAAAAAGAAAAATAGATCGATTTTAGTTTCACTGACTTCGATATTCCATATCTACTACTAAGCATCCCTTCACTGAAGTCCTTTTTCCATTTCCTAAAAAAAATAATAATAATTTGATTGAAAAAAAAAAAAAAAAACCTTTGCAAGATGATATTATTAATTCCTTTTTTCCTCTGAATAAATGGATATTTTTTTTCTTTTTACTTGATATATCGGCCAAATCCTGAGAACTCATTTTTCTTTTCTTTAGTCCTTAGGTAAAATACAAGATATATATTATAAGGGCAAGTTAATGTTAATTTAATCTAATTACAAATCAGACCATGCTTTCGTTAACCATAATTACCGGAAGTGTCAAAGCACTGATGGGTGAGCTCATATCAAACCTGTGGCCCTGATTAAATATAATAGTTACCCTCTCCGCCCCCCACCCACGTGGTATGGTTCTTCTAATGCCCCCTGTAGATCCCCTCCTGGATCCCATTAGCCAAATGGGACTCTTATTTACTGAGTTCCCTTTCCTCTACTCATGGGGATTTATCTTCATTTCTGTCTGCTCCTGTAACCGCACCGCGAAGGTAAACTGCATTAGGAGCATTCATCAAAAGTTGTACGGTCTTCGTTTTAAATTATTTGTATAGAACATTTTTTTCTTTCTAGACATGGTTATAGATATAGATTTTTCTAAATAAGCTCTATATATATGATGTTGAATTAAATATTGGAGATATTCAAATTTAGGCAAAACTGTTTGAATACAAAGGAATAATGTTCAAGATAAATTTTATCTTCCATATATATCTTCCATATACGGTTTAGCAATCAATTTTCAATATTATGTTGTCCTGTTGCCTGGTTACCTTCAAGGCTTGGAGGTAATTCAGAACTGTCAGTATAGGCGGCATATGGGCAATTTTTTGTTATTTAAAAATAAAATTAAGTGACATGGTACGTGTGGGAAAGTGATATAAGCGTTAATGTGCAGAGAAAGGGCTGTAGGGGGAAAGCAATCCCCCCATTACAACCGGCTGGATGATTATGTTTATTTTATTTTTAAATCTAAAATCTATACTTGGTTGCTTAGTCCATTTTATTAATATTTTTTTTTTTTACAGACATTTTCAAAAAGGTTTAGCATACTCATTACACGATTATCGCGTGAACTGTATATCCATTTCATACTTTAACTCCGAATTATAAATTTTTGTATAAATTGAAAAACACCTGAAAACATTCAATCGGCACCTGAGAACCAGATTGTATTTATATTCTACGGTTCTTAGGTACCAACTTAGTAATTGTTATAAAATCACTTAAGGTTCATTTTATGCATAATTTCAGATTTTGTTTTGAGATATCTTTATCAGCTTTATCATCAGTTCTGAAATTTATTGAGTTCTTTTCTTTAAAATCCCCATCTACATTAAGTCACTCAATATTGGGTTGGGTTTGGTGTTATGTATTATATTTTAACTAAGCAAGTTTTGACAGCTTGTAATTTATAGTGTACCTATTCTTTTGTATTAATTTTAAATTTTTTTTTTTTTTTAGATAAAAGACTGTGTAAGTTGTACTCTTATGGTATAACTCAACCCAAGACTAATATACTTCCGTGAGCTTGTAAAAAGGAAGACATTTTGTATTTATATTCTATTGAAATTGTCGCAGATATATTTTTTGCGGAATGTTAATACATTTTCTATTTTAAAAATTCCGAAATTGTTTTTTGTTATCAATGACAGTGTTAAGTGTAGTGATGATCCCTTAAAAAGAAGTAGAAGTATCCTATCCTACACGCTTCGCTGACTTACTTCTTGGTCCCCTCCTTTGGAAGTATTCCAAATGGCTAAAATCTATGTTCTCCGAAAAACCAAATAATGCGGAAATGTATTTTTTGCTCCGATGAGACGTTTTATTTTGAACTAATATATCGTTCTTCTAGTCTAGATAGAAAAATTGTTTAGCTAAGTGCATATATGTAGGACTATATATATATATATTGATCTGTCTACGGAAATAGTGCCTCACTCGACTTAGGAATATACATTTAGTGGACTCGATCATGTCTGGTCCGTTTTGGGTGGAAAAAAAAAATATATTTATATATACCATATATATTTATACATCCGTCCATAAAATTTTGTTTTAAGAATATATATATATATTTCTTTATTCTTAAAAAAGAATTTTCTCAATAATATAAAAGTATACAATACCCATATTTACGTACTAATAGTTTATTTATGACTAACATGGGATCTTCAATTAGTTGGGTCATTTTAGTCAATATGGCCCCCGAGAATCATAGGCTGCAGCGGTTTAGGCTTCAAGTAAAAAAGCTTTTTTGTCAATGCATAATTTTTATTTCTTATACATAATTTGTATTGTGAGATTTTTACAGATAAATAATTAATATTTTTAGATATCAAAATTAACCGAATGGAAATCGAATTCATTTTTTTCTTATACCAAATTTAACTGTTAAAACATTTTTTATCGGGAAAGAATTGTCAAATTTTAAACCGCCAAAACAAGAATTTTGCAATCCAACAAATTACGGCAATAGAAAAAAACGCTCAGTTACAGTTGTCAATAATGTTGATCGATCCACATATTAAATATAAAAATACATAAATATCCGTAAATTCAAAAATTACGGAAACCGGAAAATAAGTAATATTAATATTTTACGTGCCATTTTAAATTATTCCTAATTTAAAGCCGATACCACCGCTTTTAACATTTTTACAACCGACAGATTTGTTATTTTTATTTTAAGCTAATAAACAAACAAGAATTGTAAATTATAATGACATTTAATTCTGCTTTAAAATCGAAGAGTAAGATTTATGCCGCCGTTCCTTGGTAGGTTTGTATTAGGCCTGGCCCGCCAATTAAGGAAATGCACCCCTCCCACCCTTCCCTTGCGGCTCCTTGTTCAAAGGCGTTCCTTATCTTTGCTACTAGTTGTTAGTTAATTAATGCAATATTTTAATTATAATTTAAAAGCACCAGTTTAGGTATTATAAACAATATATATTTAAGTAATAACGTTTTATTAATTTTTTTTTACTTTCACTTACACTTTTAACTTTTTTATGGTAAGAGAAAGTATTGCGATCGTGAAAAATTTCGACTTCCGGTTTTCAACGGAAATACACGTTTTCCCCTTACTCCAAATAACCAAGTCCGGCGAAATGGTCTGTGTGTGTGTAAACAGCTGTGATTAACAGTCGCGTATTTCAGCATGTACACAATTGTATATTCGCCTACAGGTTTATTTCTCATTACTCCATGTAATTGATTCATTGATATTGATTTCATTAGGTGAAGCTTGTTCTCTGTTGACCATGCAAAATGTAGACTATTATTTAAGATAATATTAGGTGTTGAATTGCAGAACCTAACTACTTCTTTCTTTCTTTTTGTTATAAAAAAACTATAGGAAAAGTTGCAGTTGTTTACTATATATACTAAAACATATAGTTTAAGCATATAGCATATTTTTATCATTAGTAATGAAAGTAGATGTTACGACTTTTAATTATATTATTTATAAGTACTAAGATTAGAATATTTTTTGAACAGTATAATTTATAACTATATTTTTAACTGTCATAACTATTTTTTAGAATAGTATAATTGGAACACACATTATGTAGATTATTTGGTGATTGAGTATCCACATTCAGAGGTGCTTTTGTTTGAACGTCTATTTAAGTCCTGAAATGGAATACCTTATCTTGACTAGGTCAGATTTGAGATTTGGCGAATCGCTGAACGTCCCAGAGAACACCTGATGCCTATTCTGAGGGGGTGTAGGTAGAGCATATTGTAGGTCCTCATTTGCCGCCTCCCTGGTTTCGGAGTTTTTTTACAGATGCTATTTTTACTTTCACTTACCTATATATGAAATATATAGTAAGGGAAAGTATTGCGATCATGAAAAATTTCAACTTCCGGTTTTCAACGGTTTTGGAGTCCTCTGAGTCTAAATAACCAATTTCCGCGAAATGGTCTGTGTATGTGTGAACAGGCTAGCTCAAAAACTACAAACCATGCGGACTTGAAATTGTGTATTAATTGTATGTATATTCCCGTGACGGGACAGCAATAATGTCTTCAAAATTGGTCAAACGGAAGGGGTACTTTATTGAATAACTTTTTACATTTTTTTTTCGATTTTCTCAAAAACGGCTCTAACGATTTTGATCAAACTGAGTATTTGATGTATGTATATGACAGGGACGTGACAGCCAACATTTCATCAATATTGGTCAACCGGAGGGGGCACTTTATTTCATAACTTTTTTTCCAATTTTTACCTTTTTTCGGTTATCTCAAAAACAGCTTTAATGAGTTTGATTGAATTCGTCACTTTTAATGAAAATTAGGTCTTCTTTAAAATCGTGTAAGCTTTATCACTATTAAAATGATCTAAAGGGGGCTTAAATGAGGAAGGGGCCTTTTGTTTTCCTTTAAAGAACTTTTTTTTGTTTATATTGAGAAATTAACTGTCTCTCGTTACGCCTAAATATAAGAAATGACTAAATATGAAATATGAAAAAATTAAGTAAACATATACCTGCAGTAGAAAAAAAGAAAACTATTCCGTCAACTCATAAAACACCCCTCATGAGCCGACGCATGCGCAGTACGCATTTAGTGACATACCATTGTTAATAAATAAAGTCGTTCTGTTCATTTAATGGAAATTATTTGTTTCATGGTAACTATGAAGTTTTCAACAACTACATAGATAATTATAAAATTAGACTACTTGCATGATTGCATTGCCGAATTATCACAAGTAAAAACTTTTATTTAATAATAAAACAAAAGAGTGTTTTTATAAAGCTAATAGAACAAAATTAAGAAATGTTTGTAGAAAACTGTGTGACTTTGAAAAATAGCAATTAACAAAACACGTCAATTTCTAATCTAAGTAAGTTGGTAAGTGAAAGTTGTGTGTTGCGCGCACGCACCAGATTTTTTACAATTTGTATGATGAAAAAATTACTAACCTAAATCTAAAACATTAGTGACGTTTTCCCATAAAGGCTGATTCGAGAAAAACGCGTTTGAAAATTCGGCAAATATTGAAACTTTTCCTTTAATTTTGAAGCTAAAGAATTTATCTAATTAGTTATCTAAATAATTAGATACGTAAGCTGCTTTCCATTGATTATTATTGAAAATACCTTTACGAAACTAATGCACTCAGATTCGGATCATTTCAGGTACAAACGTTAAGAAAACCGCTTGAACTCGATTTGTGTCAGTTATGTTCAAACAGGTTTTAGATTTCCTTCACTAATGTTTAACACCATACGATATAACCTTAGTTTATTAATAGCGAATAAATATAAAAATGCATTTTATTATTTTTTAATCATTGCGAAATGAAATATAAATATTCGTTTAACTTTATAGCCAACATTTTTTTTCTAACTCTGCACTTGAATATTCCCTCAAAGAACATTCAAATAAATGGTTTTTTTTAAAATGAGAACGTAATTAGAATTTAAATAAATCTTGAGTATTTGTATATTTTGAGAGATAAATAATATTCACATAAAATAATAAAAAGATTGAATTTTTTATCTCTCCCCCTTTACAGAATCTTGCGCAATTTTTATGCAGGTGAGATATCAGATGAGAAGTTTATATTCAAATTACATCTATCGATATAGTCTGTAATTGTACAATTCTGTAAATATTTCATCATCATAGAAATATAAATAACTTTTCGCAATCATTTTAGTATTGAAAATTTTCTATCTAAATTGGGGTGCTAAGTATTTTTTCATAGAGTAAATGTTGCGTTTTTTGATTTTTTTATGATTTAATTGAAGTTTCCATAATTTCTCAAACTGACACCGTACACTATATCAGTCTTACTTTTGGCAGGATGACATGGGGCCCGAATATTAAGATGAAACGAAAGACCCTTGACAAACTACTCAATCCACTTCACTCACTTTTTCATAAAACTTCCAAACTAGGACTAAGACAAAAATTAAATATATGTTTGTTCTTGCTTAAACCAGTGTGTACATACTCTTCACAGATATACGGTACAGCCAAAAAGACCCACTTACAAAGACTTTAGACCATTCAATCAAATATGTTAAGACTCATAGTAAAAGCACCATGATATGTGACTAATAATAAATGCAAACAGTAGAGCAACCTATAAAGACACTTTACAAACGTTTCCATACTCACTTACACGGTTATTGAAACCGAACGATAAGAGACATGGCAAAACCTGATTTGTTAATAAATAGGAGAGTAAAAAGGCGCTGGATGAGAGATCTCCTTCGTCTATAAACCAGATTAACTGAAACAAGCTAGGGAAGAGGTACTGCTGAGTGTCATTGTTACCCGTACCTCACATGCCCCTATTTATTTAGCGAAAAAATTTGCTGATTGTCAAATTTCGCTGACAGACGCGGATTAATATATATTAAGATACGTAGCGAAAAAAATTAGTTTTAAAAATCACACATACACATACAAGTTGTTAACAATGGCGCAATTACTTTTTTTTCTTTCTGTTTTTCCAATATTAGGAAAACTACTGAATACAAGCCTAAGTGTATTTGCTGTTTAAACACCTTTTTTTTTTTTTTTATCTATTTCGCAATGTCCGCCAAATCGTTTTCCAAAATAGAAAATAGAGTTGGTATCAAAGAGAATCTAGGAATCTATTCGAGAAGAGCCATTTCTCATTGTCGTCGGGAATAGATGAGGTTGAAAGAATCTGCCCCTGGGCAGTCTCCTGGAAGTTAATATAGTTGGGATGGTTCTCCAGACCCTCTGGAGGATGCCCCCGCTCCCTCCAGCGCCATCTGCTACTGGAAATATTATCCCGATCAGACCCCTATCAATCTGGTCGGGGCAATATCTCACAGGGCAGTGAAATTAATTCCGGCTTTGGCAAGCACTGCATAGCAAATAAAGAATAACTATCGCATTTCCCTTTTTTATTGACTCTTGGAGAGAAATACATAATCTCTGTGGCTTTTTTGATGATAATTTTTTCATTACATTTACATTTATGTATTAGATTCTATGAAGGCAAAAGGTTTTCAATACATTTAAAAAAGTTAATTAAATACTTACTATAACAATTTTGAAAATGTATAGGCACCTTTTAACGTTCAAATAATTTGAAAAGTAGGGTAAAATTTTAAATAAATCTATTTGCTGTATAGTGATCATTTGAAGTCCCATTAAACAAAGAAAGACGTATCTTGTTTGATATTGTAAATTAAACAAAAAATAATTCCATTCACTCATCTTCTAAAATCCTTATCGACATGCTCCTCAAAATTATACGGTTCCGCAAAAAAACGACTCTTTCGCACTTTTGTAATAAATTTCTCAATTTTAGAGCGCTGTGGCGTTGTTTCCAATGATTTATATTCCAACTTAGCAACAAATTAACCTGTCACGTACGGCGTGGGGAAGGAAAGAACCCAGCAGTATCATTTCTGTAGCTTTATATTTGTCCGACTGTGGAAATCTCTCATCCAACACCGTTTTAGTCTCTTCCTCATATCCTGGCGTAGGTCAGATATTCTCTTATTTTCTATTTCTCTTATATTCTCTTGTCCATCGATTCAAACTAAGTTAACTAAGTACAAAAGCTATAATAACATAACCTTTTTTAAAGATTGGTAACAATTTAGATTGAAAATTATATGGTAGTTTTGTATGTAAGTCTTTTTGACTAGTTTGATTTAATGTTTTTCCTCTTCATTGTTCAAATATGTTGAAGAATGATTAGTTCTATTGAGAAACTTATCTTAGTTTTAATCTTCTATATAAAAATGCAATGGCCGTATGTTGTTTACCTCAAAACTCGAAAATTAGCTGGTGGATAATCTAAAAGTTTTACACAATGTTGATATTTATCCAAATAACAGCCATATCTAGTTTTTATGCTAATAATTATCCAATGGAAAAAATAAAACAAAGAATTGAAATTTTTATAGTTTGCATGCTCATGCAAAATTATAGTTTTCTTTCTTCGATTCATAATGAAAAAGAAATCACAGAAATAGTTAATTAAAAGAGTCACCTCTTATTTTTTTTCATCACGTGTTTTTCTAGCTTAACTATATCCCTTATTACATATCACCAATGGAATAGACAATAGTCCTTCCTGTTACTGAACATTGTAACCTTTATTAAAATATTTTCACCTACAATTCAATATTACTTCAAATAAGCTATTTACATTTTTTCTCATTTTCATTTATTAATTTTATCATGGTCTTACTTCAATAACAATAATCACATTTTTTAAAAGTAAAATATGTTAATATTTCATTTTTCATTTTAAATAATATATTTTATTTTGTTTATTTTATCTACGACCCTTCCTGTTTATTTGAGAAGAGTAATTATCTTTAATACTTGAAGAACGTCAGCTACTATTCGTAATATTTTGGGTATAAATTTCACCGGAATACGTTTGTTTATTTTCCTAAAAGTTAATATTACAAGCCTCAGCAAGGCGTGACCGTGTTTTGCTAGTTCTTAGATATTTATGAACGACTGATTATCATTGACAATGTTGCCTTGGGTTACCTAGATTTGTCTATCACTGCTATTGACACAGGTGGAAGAGACAAAGGCGTACTTTCCATCGCCATCAATACAACTTACCCAACTCACCCGGAGCTTAGAGCCACGTTGACGCTTTGACAAAGACCTAAGTACCAGCTAAAGTTTGTTTTCAAACTAACTCTGTGGACAACTTAAAATGAATTGTCAGTCGAGGGAGACTCCAAGATAGGTGAAAAACGTCGAAGTTTCAGTGGAGGTAGACTTTAGTTTTAAAATAATTTAAAGTTAACAAAAGCCTGAAGTTACGTTGTCAGTGTGTAAGTTGAAATTTACGTTGTAAAATAACTATTTAAACTTCCACGTTAACTAAAGCGTTTGTATACTAAGATTTGTACGTGTTTTATTTTTTTTATTTATTTATATTTAACGGCATTTGCGCCTGCGCTGGAACGCATCTAGCAAATTTGTGGAGTGCTATGTTTTTCTTCGATTTGCTTGATTTAATTGCTGTGTTCAATCATATCCCTCGGCCATGTCTTTTTAATCTTCGTTAGACGGGTAACTGGGAGGAAGAAAGAGAAGAAACAAGTGGGTTTGGATGGTTGTGAGTTGAACAGTGAAATGTAGTGTATTTGTCGTGAATGTATGATTTTACTGTTGGAATGTCCATGTCTTTGAGTATAGTGTTGTTAGAAATGTACCATGGAGCGTTTAAAATTTTTGATTGAGTGGTTTGAATTTTGTTAATGTGTACTTGTTTAGCGGAACCCCAAAGTTCTGCTCCGTAGGTCCAAATAGGTTTTAGAATCGCTTTGAATATTAGTCTTTTGTTTCGTAAGTTAAGTGATGATCTGTAGTCTAGGAGGTGTGACAGTTGTTTATATCGTCTGCTCAGTTCTTGTCTTTTTATTTTTGTATGTATGTTCCAAGTGAGTCCTTTGTCCAAGTATAGTCCTAGTTATCGTACTTAGTTTTTAGATTGCACAGTAGTATTATTAATTTTTATTGGCGGACATGTTGGCTTCCTCAGTGAAAAGCTTATATTGTTCGACTTAGTCGCACTTATTTTTATTTTCCACTTTTGGAACCAATTTTCTAAGTCGAATAGATGGTTCTGGACGGCAATTGATGCTATTGTGGGATCTTATTAGACATTATTTATATAATGTCTTTAGAATGAATTTTTAATAAATGTTTGGAGCAGCAATGTCTAATAACAGCAAGTTTTTCAAATATTTGAATGATCTTTGTTTTTGTTGAATGGCGCTACCAGTTTGATTAAGCGATTTGGAACGGTTGAACACCAAGGCATTTCGGAAAATTTAATTATCCATTGGACACGAGTTAAATTCAGTTCTTGATTAAACTCATCTTCATCTTTCTGCTTCTCTTGAAGTAACTTTTTCTCATTCTAGGGTTTTTTCTATGATTAAAATATGACGTCCCACTTTAAAACATTTTCTGTAATGCGTAAATGACAGACAACTCTAAAAAGAAAAAAAAAATTAACTGCAAAACACTTTTTTTTTTTTAAATTGAAAATCTAGTGAGAGTCGCGCATCACACAAATTTCGCTTTAGACCCTCTTTTCTTTGATTAAAAATAGGCATCATATTTTAAAAATAGAGTTGAAAATTGCTAATGGAAAGGTAGAAAAAACTGTTCTCATCTCAATGACAATTTTTATTAGTTAATTCTATTGGAAAGTGGGTTACATGCTTCATTTAGTGGTCCACCCCACTTTCGAAAGGGACTTTTCTTCTTTCGAATTCGAATCAGTACGTGGGATTCGTTCGATCATTTGATCGAACAATTATTTTAAGATAATTTAGAAGTAACAATAGAGTTTTAGGCTACACGATATATATTCTAAACAGGAATCGATAGAAGGGTTTCATAATGTATAGTAGATAGTAAACTAGAACTAAATTATTATTATAGCTTAAATATTTTTCAAAAAAATCACAACGGTTTTGTATTGTCCTCAGGTTAAAACATTTAATATCAGTGTGTTTTAATCTTATATCTTTTAATAGCTTAGGAATGTTCCAACAAGGTTTTGAAACCAATTGATAACTCTTGCACATGCGCAGTACTCCTTTGCTTGTAAACAATTTAGAGTTCGGAAAGGAGTACTGCGCAAACGAAAGAGGCGGCAACGTGTTTTAACTGCTTTTTGGTACATAATTTCATTTATTACCAAATTTATATGATCGATAAAAATTTCGAGCAGCACTTTTGCGTCTCTTACAATGCTTCTCTCGTATTTCTTACGAAAGTCCAAATTTTTACGATCGCAATACTTACCGTTACTAAATATTTCATATATAAGTAGGTAAGTGAAAGTAAAAATTTAACCTTTGTATTTTTAATGGAAATATCAGTTTTTTTTTTTTTTTTTTTTTTTTTTTTTTTTTTTTTTTTTTTTTTTTAAATGAAGGAACCTATTACATATTTAGTTAATAGAATTTTTTCTTTGCCACATCCAGTGAATGTGAATAAGTGAAAAAAATACTTATGGATACCTACAGTGTTTTTAGTACAGCTCCTAAATTTTCGCTATATTTTTACCGATTTTTTTTTTTTACTTAAGGATGTGCTGGGTGGAAAGTCAACTCCTATTTAATTATTATTATTAATACTCTGGTAAATAAAATTTATGTGAGAGACAAGGTATTGAGTGCCTATTTTTATGACGAGTCATCATAGATATGGTGTTTTAAACAAACAATTTTTAATTTATAAATAAGAATAAATTTTCAATTACATGGAGCACTGAGGATGACCGATTAGCTAAAAGGTATGCTGATTTGAAATAAATGTGTCTGTTGCAACTAAATACTCAAGCCTTAATTCGCGAAAAATGTTAT
Organism: Aelia acuminata; assembly: GCA_911387785.2. Classification (NCBI taxonomy): domain Eukaryota; kingdom Metazoa; phylum Arthropoda; class Insecta; order Hemiptera; family Pentatomidae; genus Aelia; species Aelia acuminata. The sequence goes on from OU426978.1 coordinate 125,219,201, forward strand.
CTTATTTTCATGTAACTTAAATATTCGTCTGTTAGCCCTTATGAAAATTTAAATATATATATGATAGAAGAAAAAAATAAAAAGGACACTAACTTCATCTAAATGAAAATTAAAATAAAAAATCAACGACTATGGAAGAAATTCCTTGTGAAAAACTAGTTGATGGAAAACGAGTTGCTAAAACAAGAAAGAATTCTGACTCCATGAAAAACAAAAGCATCATAATGTTTTTGGTTGCTATTTATTGAAGTAGTTATTTTTAACTGTCATCTACACTTCTTATTTTACATCATAAGGTTCGCCCATTTGCAATTTAGGCGTTTCGGAATTCTTTACCGAATAACAAGTATGTTCGCGCAGGAGTCTATTTGATATTTCAAGAGGTATTAGACTTTTAATTTTAGATAGCAATCTAAGTTCTACTTAATACTTCTTTCTTTATTAAATCTAGGCTACACACCAATTTTTAAAGCTGACATTTAGAAGAAAAAATAAAACCAAAAAATAATAGCATTATTTTCTTTTATGTAATTTGTAAGAACATATCAACAATTGGTCTTGTTTCAACTGAAGAAGAACCTTCAAGATACATTAATAGTACACAATACTTTGCCAAAAGTGTAATCCAATTTGGATTATTAAAGGCACTTTATTGTATTAAAAGATAAAGTGGGATCTAGAAAGGGTGTGATAGGAAGGGAAGAAGACAAATACTGCGGGTGGGGTTTGTAAGGGCGATTGGACAGTTTTCGCCTCCCAAGATTTATTGTCTTTCCTCCTTAGTCTTCGTCTCTAAATATTAACTGCTTTCATCTCCTAACATCTTATCTCGAAATATAAATCAACCCTGACTTAACCCGAGAACAATGCTCAACAGGACAATCAACTTCTTTTATTGAATTGTATATGTGGCAGTCCACATTTTTTGGCTAGAAAGAGACTAAAGCAAATTTATATTTTTATTTATAAATATTCTGGTAAAACGGTTAGAACAGCAGAATTAAGACATGGCCGTGAACAAGAATTTTTCCTAGGAGGGGCAAGTTTAATTTTAATGCCCCCCTTCCAAATATAAGTTAAAGTTTAGGTAATGAATCAGGAAATAAGTATTACTCTAATAAACAAGCCATAAAAATCTGGCATAACGTTTAATTTTACTATGCAGTTTTTCATGCTGATTATAAATCTGAAAACTATTTTGCTATATCACGTCAGGTTTTCAAGATATCAAAAACAAATATTTTCAACCCTCTTTCGTTCGATTTTTTTTTTTTTCGTTGTTTGTTTATTTTGTTTTGTTTCTTACGTCAATACAAGACGCCACCTGTCAATGTTGGCTGCCTTCTGTTGTATGCTCCAGCGCAACATACCAAATTCTCAGCACAAACGCCAGTCAACAGCTTAGAAATTCAAACCAAACTAACTATAAATTAAGGAACTTTATGTTATACATATGTATGTTATATGATTATTAAACCTTAAATTAGGTGATGCTATATAGTTTATGTTAATTAGTACTTTATTCAGCAATATGTGCTCTACTGCACCTAATCTGCGAGTTTTTTGCCTTGATACAATGTTAGACATATATTAATGGTTAATGTCGAATATCTCAAAAATGGTGGGTGATAGAGGCAGGCGGTTTGCATATTTTTAATCAAAATGACTCAATTGTCTCAATGCAAGTGTTGGATACCAAGATATTCACCGAAATTTTTTTTTTTTGTCAGTGTTATAATTAGATTATATTTCTCCTGTGAATGAACAAAGGTAAAAAAACAAAAACACAGAAAAGTATAAATAATAATAATTATGAACAATCTTTATTATTCAGAATGTTTACAATACCATAACACCAAAAAATGAATTTATTTTTAAACTAATTAATTAGAAGATAAAAGATCCGAATCGAACCCAGGTCAATTAAATTACTATTAATGTCAAGGTCAATTAATTAACTATGAACTATTAATTTACTATTATTCACTTTCAAGATTTCGAATTATAACTATGAATTAACTATTAATGAATAAAACATTCTGACCTGTTCCAAGAAAGATAACTTGTTTTAGGGGAAGGAGTCAGGTAAAAGCTTGGGATACATTTATCTATTCAACAGATATCACTGAGGAAAAATATTGGATAATAAGATAAATCTATATTATTTTTCCGTTATTATTATTAAACAATTTCTATAAATTTGCCGCCTTAATTTTGTCTCACGGGGCATATGTCCCCTAATTGCAACTTTTTTGTTTCTTTTCTCCTACTAGATTTTTGTTTATTGTTAAGCAATTTGCCTAATTCTTTGCCAAAAGGGGTGCGAGGGATAACCTCCTCGCTATAAAAGGTGCCTTCCACACTACTACGGAGGTACTGCCCCTTAAAATTATACCAATCAAAGAAATGGAACATCTGCTTGGAGGATTTTAAAAATTTAAAGGATATGTTGTTTCGTTGCTTGTAATGCAACAATGTTTCAATTAGATCACAACAAACAATGTCTGTTGTGGCTCTGGTCAACACTGTTGACATTTAAAAAGGAACAATTGGAAGAATGGAAATTATCTGTGCAGGCAGTTTCTTGACTCTAGGATGATCGGTAAACATGATATACATTGAGACACCCGATCTCAAGGTTTAACAACGGAAAAAGGTTTAATCTAATGCTCGGTTTTAAAATTTACATATTTATAATTTCTTACCGTTTGAATTACTTTAATCAATACCTTTTCATTGCTTCTTCTTCATCACTGATACCATTATTAATTAATTTATAGAATTCATTTTCCTGATTTCAATTATAATCATTAATGTGCATTCAGACTGAATTCTAAGTAGGAATGTTGTGGCCAGTAATATCATGTATTACTTTGTTTGATGAAATTAGAGTATTAAAATTCTACAAAATGAAAGATTGAACAATTTAAGTATGCATATTTGAAGATCCTAAACCTAATTTTTGAATATGTAATTATTAACTGCTTTCTGATTTTTAAGAATGTTTTTTAACTTTATTTAGGTTAGGTTAAAAAAATATATATCCATACTTTAGGCTATTTTTGTAATTATGTGCCATGGCAGACCTCTCTTAAATATTCTTCCATAACAGATAAAATAATAAGATGACAGATAAACTGGTGAAATAATTATGAAGAACTCTTATGATATTATGGCAATGTTTATTTTTTTTATAATACTTTTTTAGGTAATTAATTAATTGTCATTTTTCCTTTCAGTCGCAAGCGATGAGGGTGGTTAGGACGGTGGGACAAGCGTTCGAAGTGTGCCACAAACTGTCCATCAATTCTCCTACCTCTGAAGAAGAGCAGCAAAGTGAACGGGAATCAATGAGTGATAAGAAAAAGAAAGGTATGTTATATTTGAATCATAATTCATTTTAACGGTAGTTCTATAATTTACATTTTAAAAATCTATGTTTTTGAAAGATGATTAATATTAACATATGTAATAATAATTATATATAATAATAGTTTTGCAATAAAAAAAGTTTATAAAACCAGGATCACGGGTTCTCAGCCCGGCAGATGGCTCTATGATTTTTTTATGGGAATAAAAAATCCCTGGCTATGCCGTCCTTTAGAGGGAACTTAACAAGTGCTAAGCCTGTGCATGTCAGGTACTCGTTAAACATCCTTATCCTGATTACACCTGGTTAGGCAAAATGTAGGACCCTCACTATGATATCGTATGGCTTTTAACCATACCCATAATGTCGATAACGAAAATGTGTTAAAGAAATAAGCAACAACAAATGTTTTTATTTTTATTTTTTTATTGTTCCTCCCCTTCCTCGCCTTGCAGGCTATACGGGGTTTCCCGGGCCGGGGGGGAGGGTGGGGGATTGATGCCGAGATTAATTAAATTTTCCCCTGACTCCGGGTTTTGAACTTGCTATCTTCATGTTTCTAAACAGACGTTGCCATGGTCAACGCGTATTTTCTAACGCGTTTGCCCACTCGGCCATCCCGCCACCCAACAACAAATGTTATCAATTAGACTAGAATACTGATATAGCAGATGAAATCATAATAAATATAATAAAAAAAAAAAAAAAACTACTAATGTGTATGGGTCATTCTCCCAATACATACAAATTTATGTCCCAATGAGATTATGTTATTTGTGTGAAATTGCTAATAATTCAATTGCATCCACTGGTTAATAGAAGACCTCAGCTTGTTGTTCAAGAATTTTTATCTCAGTAACAATTTGTTTATAGACTTAAATTTAAACTTAAAATGTCAATATCTATCTCCCTCACCTGTCCCAAAGCTCAAGTTGCTGACTTTGATGGCGGAAAAAAGATATATATTCTTTTATTTATGACCTAGTTTTTTTTTCATACTTGTTAGAAGGTCTTAATTATTTGGTTTTATGGTATATTGCTATTTTCGTATTATAGAAAAAAAGTTATGATACATAATCTATGGTACCTGTCCCATAGATGCAACCTATCTCCCTCACATTGTTTTGAAATCGGGTCTCAAAACTTTGGAAACCTTTATTTTATTATAATTCATTGCTGGTAACATTGTAACAGATTCCCGTCTCAACAAGGATAAAGTTTTTCACAGAAGTTCTGCTCTCGTTCTTGTTCGTGAGGGTGTTTTTATCGGTTAAAACAGTGAGTGTTGTTTCATTTTCTATCTCCCTCACCCACTGATATTTCCTAAAAGGTGAGTTTGATTCACGTTATATTACGGTTAATTTGTAGGTTTACAAGGGATTTCAATAACCCATAAATATTGTTCATAAGAGACTGACATGGAATGGTTTACTTTAACCCATTAAAGCCCACTGTTACCAGACGGTAACGCTCTGAAATTGTTCAGACATGAGCCCCTGCCTCCCTCCTTACCCCAGGTGGTGGCTGTAAAGCATGTCAGATCATGTCTAGAGGAGTCACCCTTCACACCTGGCAGGCCTACATTGGTTTCCTTTCATTTGGAGTTCAGCAGTAATCAGATGAACATGGCAGAAAATTTTGACCTCGATCTTTTGAAACAAATTTTAGGGTAAGCGGCTTGATTATTATTTTTAATTGTCAAAAATGAAGTATATTACTCAGATATAGTTTTTTATTTGATACAATATTTTAATAAGAGTTGGTTATAAAGTAGATGTAAATGGGAATGTATTTAAGTCTGCGTTACCATATGGTAACACTGGGCTAATTGACCCCCTGTGTTTTTAAGCCCTGATTTGACACTCCAAGAAGCGTTGGAAATTCTTCTGGACCAGATTCCTCCTGAGCAACAACCTGAAGAAGTCTTCGTAGAACCTCCAGAGCCTGCAGTGGTTACCGATGAAGAGTCAGGTGGAGAAGAAGATACTCTGGACATCAGGCATCTTGGAGGAAGGCAGCTTCCGGCTCCAGCAGAAATTGTTTTTCCTACAAACACCTGGTTTGGGGGGGGTTGGAAAAGGTGATGAATGTGAGGTAAGTCTCTCTCCATCAACATCTGATCTGCCTTCTGGAGATCTGTAACCATTGGATTGTAAGCCGGTTGAAAAAAGGAAAGCCTTCTCCAAAATTCATAAAGGGGGATTTACAATTCCCAGATAAAGAAAAAAATCCAAACAATAAAAGTAACTTCGAAAATGAGACTTGCGTTAAAGTTTTTGAACAGTTTTTTCAGACGAAGTCTATGATCATTTAACCCTCGAAACAAATAAATATTCTCAATTCAAGAATTCCAAATTTACTCAAACGCAATGAGGAGAAACTGAATGTTTGCAACTATTCAACGAATTCATTGCGCAGATAATACTTGCATTGATTATGAGGACAAAGCTGATTGGTTAATGGACGCATGCGTACAAAATGCCTGGATTTTATATAAGAGAAATAAAAATATATATTAGAGTTGGACTTCAGGAGGGATATCGCAAGATATTATTTAACAAAATTTGCGACCGCGCAACTGCATCCAGGGCCTTCAGGAAGACAGCCTTCATCTGCCAGGGTCCCTGCTGGAACTCGGTTCAGCAATTAGGACCACACTCCTGAGAAGAAACGAAGATGTGCAGGTGAAAAGTGTAAGCCCGCACTATGTGTGAGAAGTGCAAAGTAGGCTTATGTATTGACTGTTTTTCGACTTTTCACAAATTTTGATAACCTAAATAATGTATATTTATGTATATATTTTTTATTCAATTGAGTATATTAAATTACATGTATTGCTGAAATATTTTTTTTCTATTATTCCTTGGTATTAACTTTTTATTTATTAAGTAAGTGAATAATTAAATACAGGTGGCTGACAAACCCAATGTTACCATATGGTAACACCCAGTTTTGGGTACTTTAATAGGGGCAATAATTTTTTCGGCATTTTTTTCATGTTCTTTATGATATAATAAAAGGTATCATAGCAAAGAAAATAAAAAAAATGACACAAAATAGTTACGGGCTCTAATGGGTTAATATAACCTCAAAAACCTATCTCTCTCACATCTATCTCCCTCACTCGTGTGGAATCAGGGAGATAGACTTTGAGTTGAGTTTAGTAAAACCTGAACTCTAAACTTATTTAAATATTTAAGGGAATTTGATTTTCAGGTTTCTTTAGAGCACTTTTAAATAATATTTATAGATTACAAAGACTTAATTAGTCGACACGTATTTGTTTTGTTTGTTTAACGTCCCTTTATGTAACTTAGGCTAGCCGGACGATGCTACAGTGGGAGTCCTAAATTTTGCATATCCAGGTATAATTAAGATAGGGATCTTTAACCGTACCGAGTACCGGACATCGCACAGGCTCGGGCCCTATATTTTTCGCCCTATCCGAGGGACGCTTTTCGCTTACAACTCGCAAACGAAGGGATTAATCGAAAAAATGTATATGACCGAAAATGTTTTCCTTGAAAACCTGAAAAGATTGACACCATTTAGAAACCTCTACGACCATTTTTTTGTAAAAAATGGGGTTTGCGCTTATAACTCGCATCGAAGGCGAAATGAGTGATTTGTATATTTTTCCGGTATAGAGGTTAAGGAAAGCTTTAAAATGATGCCTTATTCATGAAATTTGATAAGTTATTAAGGAAGTTATGGCGACCAACAAAAAAAAAGGCTTTGAGAAATAATATATATATATATGTTTCTCTAAAGGCATTTTTTCTAAACACCTTTAGCAGTCTACCTTCTAACAATTTGTGAAAAAAAACCATTGGAGAATGTATTTTTTTCGCAATGTATTTAGAACAATAAAATTTGCATGAAATGGGAGAATTACCCGTATAATAGTTCTAATGTAAATTATAAATTTCGAATAAATAATTTCTATTGACACTTACCAACAATATTCCCTGATAAATTAATAATACTGTATGTGTAATACTCAGTAATTTTAAATATATTAATGTGTGACTATTATTAATTATTAATATATAAAATTTATTTTGTAATCCTCAACTGTGATTAACAGTCACGTATTTCAACATGTACACAATTTTTTATTCGCCTACATGTTTATTTCTCATTACTCCAAGTAATTGATTCTTTGATATTGATTTCATTAGGTGAAACTTGTTCTCTGTTGACCATGCGAAATGTAGACTATTATTTAAGATAATATTAGGTGTTGAATTGCAAAACCTAACTACTTCTTTCTTTCTTTTTGTTATAAAATAACTAAAGGAAAAGTGGCAGTTGTTTACTATACATACTAAAACGTGTAGTTTAAGCATATAGCATATTTTTATTATTAGTAATGAAAGTATATGTTACGACTTTTAATTATACTATTTATAAGTACAAAAAAGGCACATACGTATCGAATTGAGTAACCTCCTCTTTCGTTCGAAGTCGGTTAAAAAATTAGAATATTTTTTGAACATTATAATTTATAAACTATATTTTTAACTGTTATAACTATTTTTTAGAATAGTATAATTGGAACACACATTATGTAGATTTTTTGGTGATTGAGTATCCACATTCACAGGTGCTTTTGTTGGAACGTCTATTTAAGTCCTAAAATGGAATACCTTATCTTGACTTGGTTAGATTTGGCGAATCGCTGAACGTCCCCGAGAACACCTGATGCCTATTCTGAGGGGGTGTAGGTAGAGCATATTGTAGGTCCTCATTTGCCGCCTCCCTGGTTTCGGAGTTTTTTTACAGATGCTATTTTTACTTTCACTTACCTATGTATGAAATATATAGTAAGGGAAAGTATTGCGATCATGAAAAATTTCAACTTCCGGTTTTCAACGGATATACACGTTTTGGAGTCCTCGAGTCTAAATAACCAATTTCCGCGAAAAGGTCTGTGTGTGTGTGTGAACAGGCTAGCTCAAAAACTACAAACTATGCGAACTTATAATTGGGTATTTTACTTAATAAGTTTTGTATTATTTTCAAGTGTTTTTTTATTTACTCAAAAACGGCTTTAAACGATTTTGATCAAACTGGGTATTTAATGTACGTATATGCCACACATGTGACAGCCAACATTTCATCAATATTGGCCAAACGGAGGGGGCACATTATTTCATAACTTTTTTTCCAATTTTTACCTTTTTTCGGTTATCTCAAAAACAGCTTTTATGGGTTTGATTGAATACGTCACTTTTAATGAAAATTAGGTCTCCTTTAAAATCGGGTAAGCTTTATCACTATTAAAATGTTCTAAAGGGGGCTTAAATGAGGAAGGGGCCTTTTGTTTTCCTTAAAAGAACTTTTTTCTGATTATATTGAGAAATTAACTGTCTCTCGTTACTCCTAAAAATAAGAAATGGCTAAATATGAAATATGAAAAATCAAGTAAACATATACCTGCAGTAGAAAAAAAGAAAACTATTCCGTCAACTCATAAAACACCCCTCATGAGCCGACGCATGGGCTGTACGCCTTTAGTGACAGACCATTGTTTATAATTAAAGCCGTTCTGTTCATTTAATAGAAATTATTTCCTTCAAGGTAACTAAATGAAGTTTTCAACAACTGCATATAGAATTATAAAATCAGACGACTTGGAGTATTATGCTTGTATTGCCGAATTTTCACAAGTAAAAACTTTTATTTAATAATAAAAAAAATTAGTGTTTTTATAAAGCTAATAGAACAAAATTAAGAAATGAATGTAGAAAACTGTGTGACTTTGAGAAATGGCAATTAACAAAACACTTCAATTTCTAATCTAATTAAGTTGGTAAGTGAAAGTTGTGTTAAAAACTAGGAGGTATTAATAGGTTGGTAACCTCCTCCATGTATAATATTTTTTCCTTTAAAATAGATATGTGTTATTAAATACCGGTATGATAAATCACTAATTATATCAAAAAGTAACTGGTGTGGCTAAAGTAAAAAAAAAGAACCATATTTTTTCATAAAATAAATTATTAAACTGAATTTTATTTAGTTTTCCTCAGACCCTCTGAATTAAAACCATTATAAGTAATTACTAAAATTCTTTAGGTGGTCCCACTTTACTACTAATACTATAATAATTTGGGGGCCGGAGTGGACAAGGGCGCTTGCAATAGGTAATCAAAGTTAAGCAACGTCCATCGTGGTTAGTACTTGGATGGGTGACCGCTCCATTGGGGTGACCGCCCACCAATGAACGCCACGCAGTCCAAGTCTACCCCCACCCCCGGGTATGTGAGGCCCGTCATCCTACTGGAGGCTACACACACCGACCGGGCGTAGGAGTGATGTACCTTCCCTGTGTATCTCATCGAGAATCGTGGTGTGGTTTTCCAGGATGTCAGTAACCGCCCGGAGGTTTGGTTCAAGGACGGTATGCTTCAGGGAAAGAAATATAGGTCTTAGGGGCCTGCTGACTCTGAGCTACCATAATCCTTGGACCTAGACCAGTTTGTCACTGTCCTTGAACCCGAGAGAGCTGACGCCATCGGTGGGAAGGACACTGCCAAATTGGCCCCAATGGGATTGGTTATGGAGCTATGGGCAGTCTGCCGCTGCACCATGGTGACCATGGCTTGCAGCAACGTGAGGTTTGGGCTACCCCCTCCAGGCTGTCTTTGCTCCCGCAAGCAACACAAATGTCTGTAAGAAGACCACACTGCGCGGCCAAAGGTCTCGTTGGGCCTAATGCGCCAACCGAAAAAAAAAAAAAAAAGCTTTAATAATTTTTAAGCGGGATTGCTTCTAAATACTTTAACTAATATTAAAAAATTATTGTTTCTTTTGGTAGCTAGAAACAAAACACAACTTTTCATAGCATCAATGTGGAGATCAATTACATTTTTTATACGAACGACAATGAAGACAATAACTGCAAACTGCAAACATTATTTGAATTAATGGTATTGAGATAATTAATGCCAAGGCTCGGTGGTAACATTAGCAGCCCTAAGCTCACAAGATGGAAGGACATCAGTGAAGTTACTAACTTAGCGTAAACTTGTTAAGTTGTTGGATCTTCCCTACTGAAGTTCCGGATCTGGTACATTTTGAGAGTCGAAGGTCAGTTGTAACTTTTGTTGCGCAACTATCGTTAATTTTTTTGTTTACCCCTTTTGGTAAAATAATTAATTATTGCAAGTCAAAAGTTAAATAGTCGGAAAATAAAACTATTCTTATATTATTTTTGATAAAGAAAGAAAAATCTCAATAACTATTTCGAATGTAGCAGCAGTTACTATTTGCTAACGTTTTACTTACTCAGTCATTATTGGGACTTTGGTTCAACCGAACCTATATTATTATGGATAATATTGGCCTCATTTGTCAATATTCGGTTTATTGGCATATGATCTTGACCGATAAACCGATATCATAGATAGACCAAACTTGGGTTAAAGATTCGATCAATAAACCTATGTATTTTTTGCCTAATGATAAAAAATTAAGCCACTGGCTTATTAAAAAAATCTGATGCGATGCGCGCAACACACAACTTTCAATTACCAACTTACTTAGATTAGATGTTGACGTGTTTTGTTAATTTCAATTTCCCAAAGTCACACAGTTTTCCGCATTCATTTCTTTTTTTGTTTTTATTTTCTCTCTAAAGTACACTACATTTTTTATTATTAAATAAAAGTTTTTATTTGCGATAAATCGGCAATACAAGCATAATACTTCAAGTCGTCTGATTTTATAATTCTGTATGCAGTTGTTGAAAACTTCATTTAGTTACCTTGAAGGAAATAATTTCCATTAAATGAACAGAACGGCTTTAATTATAAACAATGGTCTGTCATTAAAGGCGTACTTCGTATGCGTGGGCTTAATGTGTTTGATTAGAATCGGTAAGCCGTTTTTGAGTAAATAAAATAAAAAAACACGTGAAAATGGGACATTTATCAAGTAAAGTGCCCCTCCAGTTAATCATATTTGATGAACTTTTGACTGTCACATCGCGGGCATATCCATACACCAAATACCGAGTTTAATCAAAATCATTAGAGCCGTTTTTGAGAAAAACGTAAAAATTAGACATAATTCATTAAATAAAGTACCCCCTCCTTTTGATCAATTTTGATAAAATTGTTGGTGTCACATCGCGGGCATATATATACACCAAATACCCAATTTCAGTTTTGTACGGCTTATCGTTTTTGAGCTAGTCTGTTCACACAGACCATTTCGCCGGACTTGGTTATTTAGGGTCAGGGGACCCCAAAACGTGTATTTCCGTTGAACACCGGAAGTCGAAATTTTCACGATCGCAATACTTTTCCTTATATATTTCATGTATAGGTAAGTGAAAGTAAAAAATTGTTGGTGATAAATTGTAAATAATACAATAATTAGGTATTAAAAGCTCCTGATATAATATTGGCCGACTTTCTTTATTTGGATTTTAGTATACCCTGAAATATAAACACATATTATACGAAAATAGATTTCATCTATAACTAATCATTGACGGATCCAGAAGGGGTACTGTGGGGGCTGCAGACCTCCATTTGGAAAATAATGTCTCATTTAAAAATAGAATTTAACTTAAATAAAAGTAAGGAATTAAGGCAAAGAGCAAGTAGAATTTCAGTTGTGGGAAAGGAACATAAAGGAAAAAGAGCCGATTGGCAGATCCAGGGGAACGGCTGTGGGTCTTCTGCCACCCTTTGGGACTGCAGCCCCCTTTACAACTCGCTGGATCCGCCTACGTACATAATAAATTTATATTACCTATTAAATTTAAGGGTCAAACACGATAAAAAGGAACAAAAGACAGATAAACCGAAATATCGACATTTGATATCAATCAGCCGATATATCGGCCTTTGTAATACCAAATTATATACGTATCGGCAAAAACTCAAGCGGTTGACCCCTATGTAAGAACCATAAAAATTTTAATTTAATTATAAATTCACTGAAATTTAAAATTTATTCTGTAATTAATGAAGCTATAAATATTCTCTTTATTTATGTTTTAGGCGCTCAGAAATGTATTATTTAAAAAAAAAAAAAATTAAAGAATAAATAACATGTTTATTATTCCAGATGATAAAGGATTATGAGTCTGTACCCGTTCTTTGTCAAATGTTACAAAAATTGTATATGTTTTTACAAAAACCATGTATGGCTCTCTGAGCCGATCTGGAAATAAAGAATTATATAATAAATAAAGGATTTTGGTAACCGATAAACAGTTATTAAATAGTTATTCATTTATTTTTACATTTTGTAAACTATTCCAACAATTTTCAATGTTATATCATGGTTTACAGGTAATAGTTATAAGTGAAATTAATTCCTTAAGTTAAATTATTAATTATCTTGACTTGTTGTCGTGCTAACTTGGCTGAAAAAAATCTGAAGTATCGTGTTCATCCTAAATTCTTTTCGAGTTCTCCCTCCGTTCTATTTTCACCACCATCAACGAACCCTTTAGAGTGTTTACTCAAAGAAGGGCTTTGGTTAACCTTTGTAAATAAAGTGGGTCTCTTTTAGGAAATCTTTATTTATATTTCTCAGGCAATTTAGAGGCAGTCAGTTATACGACATTTATTCCGACCTTTGTGCTCTGATCTTCATTTCCTTTGGCCACTATTAATAATAAAATGTGCGATAGAATGGTGACAAGTATGCGACATAAGTATATTTTTTGTTCAGACAATTTTTTTTTTTAAAGTTAGGATATTCTTTGTTATGCATGATTTTTTATTGATTTTTTTTTAAAAACAATAAAATTTTTCGCCTTTCTTTACTCAGGATTGTAGTAAAGAAAGATGAGCAATATAATTTCAGCTTAATTTTTTTTTTTAATATAGCGTCGGTATTCTTTGTCATCAAAATGAATTAAACATTTGTTTGTATGTTAATTACGAAATTTTCCTTTATCAAGGTTTGATTTATTAAGGTTTGATTTTATATCGATAGTTCACTTAACCACCCCCTACCACCTTATGGTAAAACTACTATCTGCCGTTGGGTAAAACCTTGGATAGCCTTGGATAGTGATCATCACTTGGGATAGAAATGAAGCCATTTAAACAAAACTTTTCGTAGTTACTATTCTCGATAGGTCTAAAATTGGTTCTATTCTACAGGGATTTACTACAGAGAGATGGGAAAAACAGTCGTCATTAATTAGGGATACCAGTCCGATGCAAGTGTTGGATCAAATATATGCTAATCTTAAGGTAGTACTATTTTCCGTTCATGATTGATTGAACAATTGAAAAATTGGACTATGTGCATGAAATTCTTGACAAAGGCACAAATAGGCCGAAACCTCGATATACAGACTTTTCAATAAATAAAGAAAAATTTTGACGACACAAGTTCTGTGTATATCCTGAAATAACGAGTTGGGGTAATTTTAATATTTTATATACCATGTATTAATATCGCCCCTCTTGGTGACCGGGCATCAAGTATCCAGAGAGGCAGCCCATTACCACTTAGATCTTCCAGGAAGCCAAGGAAAGAGGTGTATGGCCTCCGCTTTTAGTTTCTGACGTCACGGCACTAGTATATACACTATTATTACACTTCAAGGACCTCTGCTGTCCTAATTGTACTATAGAAAATAAATTTTATATTTTAAAAGTACTCGCCATATTTAAATGTTTAAAATAATTCTCTAGTAGAAAAATAGCCCCCATTATTCCCCCTTCCATAATCAAATGGTCGGAAAACATTATAGCTCCTATACTATTATTCGATTTTCGATTATTGATTAACCTTACATATACTTTATTAAAACTTCATGGCATGGCTAAGGATTTTTTACTCCCATTAAAAAATCCTAGACCCACCGCTGGGCGCGAACCTGCGACCTTTAGTATTGTAGATTTCCATGCTATCTATCAATATTTAATTGTATTTAAAGATTGAGCCATCATTTTTGATTATTTAAATCAAGCATTGAAAGGTTTCTCAATGTTTAAGAAATGATTATTCTTAGCGCTATACCCTATTGAACTTTATCCAATGTTTTACCATAAAAGTATTATGGTATTTCTTGACTTGTGGATTATTGATATTTGCGGTAAATTGGAACGCCATTATTATATACCGTCGGAACGCCGTTTTTATACACCCAATCATAGTTATAGTCTTCACCAAAAATTGTTTTAAATAAATAAATGCCTACCATTATATGTATTTCCATTAGTCCTAAACTCGTGAGAAAAAATCAACTTCAGAAGAAAATTTCTTTAAATTTCTTAAATTGACATAGTGTTGAAAAGAATTCTCTCTTTTGTGTACTAGTCAGGTCATGTACTTGTACAAATGACTGATTCCTCAAATGGGCATTTTATGACTTTTTTACCTAGTTGTTTTCTTGTAACTCGAAAACTATGTTACATATAGAAAATATATTAGCTCAAAAAAGGGAAAATAAAATGGCTTATTTGAGGTGCAAAAGGCTGAGTCGTTTAGCCAAAATCGGTAATCATAAATCGGCAATTTTTTCTATTTACGCGGAAAAATGAAATGCGTTTACGACTTTAAAAATCTTTGCAGGAAGTAACCTCTACGAATACTTTCGCTTTATCTAAATCTTTACACAGGAGTAAGCTAATTTAATGAATAAGGAACTCGTATACGCAGGATTTCATACTCCACAGCTTTTATCTGCAACACTTTTCTTTCGGACCGCCTAAAGGATCAAGAGAGTAATTTATTTTTTAACCAAATGTTAAAGTATGCGGATTTTGGTAAAACAGCTCAATTGATTTTAACTTCAAGTTAGTCTAATCACGCGAAATTATTGTGTTTCTTTTTTCTAAAAGAATACAATTTTCAAGTAGATATCGATCAGTTTTCGAATCAAAACCAACCAACTGAAAATATTCCAAACATTTTCAATTCTGGGGACCAAACTTTGTTCGTTACTGATATGATCTGATTTAAAGATTCTCGTTATTTGAATATCAACATATAAGGATTTTGAAAATCGCTATCGAAGTTTTGTTCAGATATTTATCTCATCGGCTATCGGACTACATGTTGTTTCCTTTCACCCCTCAATCATAGGTGAACAATCATTATAATTTGCATCTGTTCTTATAAACATCTAAACGTATTCAAAGTGAATGGAAGAAAAGTGATACCTCATGCTTTGAAGTAAATAAAAACGATATAATTACCATCAAAAAATATCATATTATTAAAACAGAACATGATATGTGAAATATATTGTACCACTTATATGGGTTTAAATATTTTTTATTAAACGTAAATAATAATTCAAAATGTCTGTCTAACAATACAAACTCAAATATCTAAAAAAGTTACAAAAATTATCAACTTGTAACGATATCTACAGTAACACTAAAATTACCATATGATTTGAGCTCCAGATATTTCGTCGACAAAAGGAAGAAGATTCTCGAACAGCCACGAAAGGTACTAGAACAGTTTGTAACTTTTCCAACAAAACTTTTTTTGAATGACTTAATACGGTATGCCACAATCAAGGGTATTAATATGAGAGCTGTAAGGACTCAATCACACAATAACTATATACAAGTGAACATAAAACGATAAAAAATAAATTTTTAAACTATTTTATTAGAAGATAAAAGATTCGACCACGGCCGGGAATCGAACCCAGGTCCTCTGCATCTACGTCGCAGCGCTCTTACCACTGGGCTAACCGTGAGTCCGATCCGATCGTGATCGAATCTTTCCCTTCTGTGATCCCTCCCTCCAGGTCTCCAGGATAAAAAATAAAGGACATAAAAAAAAAAAAAAAAAAAATGGTAATAATAAATAAAATGTAAACCTCGAAGAAGGAAAGAAAAACAAATCCTGCGTGCCGGTTTTGAGAAATCAAAAAGAGATAAAGTGCCCTCTTATTTTATTCGATTTAGATGAAATCTTTCATTAGGTCGAAACAAACAGTCATAAATAATCGGGGAAAAAAAGTTATTTCTTTTAGATATCAGAAATTGATTGCAACGTGGAACTATTTTATAGCAAGTTCTGAATTTCGACCATTTGGTACGAATTTGACCATTAGATAGGTGCGTGCACATGTTATTCGTTCCTATTCCGAAGTTTTACTACTGTAGCATATCTAAATGCTCTTCGATATGTAAATTAACTTTATCCATGTTCTATCAATTCACGTTCTCAGTTCAAACTATTGAGCAAAATGCAAATGTATTCCGCATAACTTTCAACGATGCAAGGAAGTTAGAAGAAAATGTTGGTCCGTGTTACGTTTCTACTTTCCTATCTCCGGGGAATATTCATTTTCATCTTGGTACAACCTACATAGAGGAGTATAACGCAAAAGTCTAAGTATCTAGGGCGAAAACGTGTTATAGCGGGAATGGTGGCTGATTTATTTTTATTCCTCTTTTTTTTTACTTTTTTTTTTTTAATGAACCGTCGACACTAACAAACACATAAGCATGGCTTCCCAAGTTTTCGAAAAATTCAATGGGAGCTATTGTAGTTTTATAAGTTGAATATATTTTTTCAAGACTATTAAAAAATAATGGTTCTTACTATTTTTTTGAAGAATCTTAGATATTTTATAATATTAAGAGTAAATTTAAATTACCTAAATACATTTTTTCTTTTTATTTGAATATTAGAACATTCTGTCACCGTGTTGGCACATCATGTTCATACAGTAACATTACGTAAACTATGAATTATTATTTAAGGCGTTATGACACATTGTATATAATTTTTAATTTTGAGTGAAGTTCGAATCTCATTTAAATGTTATCACTCAATATACTATCCGCATGTACAGTCCCCTTTTTCTTGCTTTTAACTGTTAGATTTTGTTTTCTCGTGGCGTTTCCTTCAATAGTTATTTAATTTTTGTTTGTTTTTGTGATCCCATTAATGCTGGAACTACTGAATGGTCCTGTGTCAGAGGGAACAAATGTTCTTTTCAACCGCTTGGCAAATTTTATGCGACTGGTGCGTATTTATAGATTTTTAAACGCTGAGTAAACAAGGCTTGTTAATTTATCGGCTTCCTTTTTATTTTACGATTGCGCCTTTAAATAAGATACTTCGGTTTGAGATATTTATTTTATATATTATAGGTAAAGCCTAGCATAATTGAGATCTTTGTTATTTTATTTTTATTTACATTTACCTGATACAAAACTCAAGTCTTGACGTATTTATTTCAATACCACAACAGCATAAAAATTTTTTGACTATTAATCAAAATTAAATAATCATTATCGAGTGCTACCAATGGGTGGTTTCTCCTCACGTCCTTTCATGTTATTGATGTACATATATCAGATTTACTTATTGTGTTGTAAATTTCAATAAATAAATTATTATTATAAACAATCATTGTCATAGATATGAAAACAATAATAATAATAAAAAATTTAATTACAGTTATTTTGTATTGAATTTTCTGGCAAGAAACAAAATACGATAATTGTTTAATGTAAACGATTTTATTACCAAATTTTCAATTTTACACAGCTTTGTTGAGTCAGCAGTTTTAATTATTGACAATTGACCGAAGTTGTTAAATTTAAAATGATGACGTCAAAATTCGGGTCTTTTTCGTTTTAAAGCTGCTAGTTACTTTTAATCACCAAGTGATTACTTTAAGCAGATATTTTTTATCACCAAATGATTAGTTTAAAAGTGATAATTTAAAATTTTGTAGACTCTATAACTGGAGCTGACCCACAAACGATTGAATCTGTGCGAAAGATAAAATAAGAAATAGAAGATAGTTTGGCACAAGGTGTGATTGATCTCTTAGATTTTTTTTTTTTTTTTTTTGCGAGTTTTTAAGGAGAATAAGGAACAGTAAAAAAATTTTATTGCAACAAGTATTAGAAGACATGGCTGTTTTTTTTTCCAGATTAAATTCACATCTAGTTTGTTTTGTTTTTTTGTCATTATCTTCGTATTAATTTAAAATAAATATTTCACTCACCTGTATTCTTTTTTACGTAATCATATGTTATTTAAAGTAAATACTTTCAAAGTAATCGTTAGGTGATAAAAAGTAATTGACAGCCTTAATGTAAAAAAGACACCGGAATTCTAGGAATGAAGATTGCATTCATTTTTTCCCCCTTCTTCTTTCACTTACCTGTTTAGGAAAATATTCTAGTTTTCAATGGAAATGCATATTTTGGCGTTCCCTGTGTCTAAAGCAAAACGGTCCGTGTGAACAGACTAGCTCAAAAACGGTGACCCTACTAACCTGAAATTGGGTAATTGAGGTATGTATATGCCCGTAATGTGGCAGCGAAAATTTCATCATAATTGATCAAACGGATGAGGCACTTTATTTCATATATTTTGTCTCATTTTTACGATTTTTTCGGTTTTCTATAAAACGGCTCTAACGATTTTGTCTAAATTCAACATGTTTAATGAAAATCAAGTATTCTTTAATACCAAGTAGGTTTTATCTTCATAGAAATATTCTGAGGGTGCTTAAATGGCGAAGGCTTTTTTTTTTTTTTGACTTTCCCTATAAAGTGCCTTTTATTTTGTTTATATAAAGAAATTAACTGTCTCTCATTATGCCTAAAAATTGATAATGGCTAAAGATGAAATATGAAAAAATCATATACAGAAGAAGAAAAAAATTCCGACAACTCATAAAACTTGTTGAGCCCACTCTTCACATATAAGAAGGTTTTATGACAAACCGAAATACATTAAATTTGCAAATCTATGCACAGCCAGTAGATTGACTAAATAAACAATGCATATGAAGCGAATCATTCTCATATTCATTGCTATCTATTGATTTCCTTTCTTCTTTTTTGATATATGCCTTGTTGAGATACTATGATCCGTATATTGGAAAAACTCCATGCAATTTTCATAAGTTATTAAGGGTTTTCTAAATTCATTGCCACGCATAATGAGCTCAACCCCCTCGCAGTATAAATATTAACCCGGTCATATTACCCTAGAAATGTCAATCGACAAAGAAATTTCAATTCTATGAAATATGTATGACGGACTCGTTGCGAAAATTTTATTACCTACGTTCCTTGGAATGCTGTTTCCAAAATGAGCTATCAAAATTCATTGAATGGTGAAGAATCTCATTTTTAATATTCATCTCAAGAACGAATCAAGGCAGAATAGTTAGTTATAAGGAGGGGAAATAAAAATCTATATTTTAACATATTACATTCTATCTCAGACAATAGTAACAGTGATGACTGAACACAATTACTAAATTAATAACTTCAATGGATATATTAAACTATTAGCATAATTATATTGTCAGCAACTACCAATACATAATTTTACTACCTTAAAGATAAAATATATCTCAGCCATTTCTTCAAAATATAAAATATAAATTGCAATATAAAATTATAAATTTTCTAGAATTAACTTTTTCAATAAAAAATAAAAATTCATATTTTTGTTATGATTAGTGAAATCCCCAACTAGTTTTTTTAATTGTCGTTGATTACATTAAAACTTATCAAATATTAGTTGAAATCACATTCTTCCATTTTCAATTTTGTTTTATGAACTTTTGAAATTAGCCATGAAACATTTTGCATGATTGCTAATACAACTTTCCTTTCCTCCCTTTTATACGATAAATAATTTTCAGGTCCATTATTATCTATAACCCGAGTTTCTTTTTACAATTTTGCTTAAATTTATTCAAAATCGCCATGACTCTTAGTGCTAAAGGATATATAGATTCGGATGTATTCTAAAATTATACGAAAAATCGGTTTATAAAATGTTTATCACAAATTGAATTAATTTCTGTCCCGCATTCAGTCTATGCTCTCTTCAGGATTCTTCTCTTCCATTAACGAACTTTGTTTTGTAAATATCCTTTTATTAATAACTTTTAAAATTGTTTTTAATAAAGCATATTTGTTTTAGTCCATTTTTTGTGAATAATCGTTTTTATTATTTAATTAACTTTGCAAAAATGGTCCAAAAAAAATAAATAAATAAATTGCGTTTTCATTTCTTGTTTTTCAATTGATTATTAATAATTCGTAATGCGTGTGAGTAAATATTGGGAACAAAAAAAAAAAAAAAGAATCAAATGAATTTTATTGATTCCAAGTATGTGTGTCGAGGAAACTTATAAATCCATTTACAAGTTATTGAATTTTCCGCTTATTCCTGTAGTGTTGAACATGACTATTTCAATATATGTACAACGCTTTGTACTGTAGTACTAACAATATTATTGCTATTGTACTTATTAGTGTTTTAAAAAAATCCCGAATCTTTAATTTTTCTTTTTTTAAAAGTTTTAAGACTGATAGGTATGAAGAAAAATGGAAGTTAGACAGAAAATCCTATAGGTGATGGATGATCGGTGATACTAAGGAGAAACGAACCTGTAAAACGGATGGACAATGGCAGAATACTAAGGAGAAAGAAAGGAAGGCCAGCAATCAGAAAGAAGGATAGAATATGGCTGGCCGGGATGACGTAGGGGGGGGGGGGAGGGTCATGGTTTGGGGAAGGTAGAAAACTGTTAACTATAGGGAGTACATATGGCCAAAGAAAATTTGAGAAATTTCTAAGAAGTAAAAGACTAACGATGTTGGAAATGATTTTAAGTATACGAAAAGTATTTTTCTGCAATCATTTTTCCTGACTTAATTACTTAATTTCACTTGGTTAATATTTCGCATCAAGCATTTTCATTTTTACCATTCTTAAATTTTTTCTTCTTAGTTTAAAACTTTGGTACAGAGGTACAACTTTATTGTTGTTAGTACAAACAAATTTATTGTTGTTAGTAGTCGTAATAATGATTACGACTACATTCATTACTTTTTGTAATTGGATCTTCCTTGCTATATCGTTATCTTTAAGGAGTACGTCTATAAGAAGTTGAGTATATAAGGGTATTTATCTATTTCGCTATGTATATAAACTTTTCTATCTTTATCAGCTGGTGATATTAGATCAAGAACTTCCATCCCTAGGAAGAGAAGTACGCGCGTTGCCAGCTGGGATGCCGCAGCTCCTACGGACTATAAATTCACATTTTCTCGGCCACTTAGCTTACCCTCTATTAAAGCTGACCCAAGACTAATGGTTCTCGTTGCTCTATTTTACCATTTACTTCTTATCCTCTCTGCCGTTCCAGTGTTTTCTTTATGTGCAATATAAAAATCCTGACACTAAATACTAATACTCCAACTGATGGAGGTCACAAATTCTATTTAATTCTTTTATTAAACCATATAAACAGATAAACGTTGTTCATTTGCTTTACAAAACAGGAATTTAAAAATTCCATATGAATTATTTACTCTAAATTTTTTGATCCGTGCCTGTTAACGAATTCGTTGCTAATAATATAACATGTCGTTTTAGGCATGAGGAAAGAACCCCATTGACTTTCTGACAGCACCTCTATCCTCACCTGTACTTGTCGAAAATTGATCAGCGTAGATTTTTTTATTTTTTTATCTGGATTTATCTGTTATTAGTATCATAACGTTTTATTTAAAAGATTGGAAGTGCTTTGCTGAGGCGAATATCCATAAGGAGTTTCTCCGTGTAAATGTATGCGCATTTTATTTTAATCTAATTTTTAATTATTATTTTTTTGAAAAAGTACAGTAGTTTTAGTTCTTTAAGGGGTTTTTCTTTTCGTTTCCAGATGTAATCTCTATCTGTCGAATATTAGTATAAGGTAATGTACTGAGCTTGTGGAGGACTTTCATTGTATCCTATGTAAAACTTTGGCGTATTTTGTTATTATTTTCAGTATTGAGTACTATTTTCGTGAAGCATGAAATCTGAAAAACTTCATTTTTAATTTGAATGAGGTTAAAAATAAATTATGAATTCGTACATTTGTTTTACTTCTATTTTTGAAATCACATTCTTTTTCAAGAATTTTCAAGAATATAATTATTTTAGGAGGTACTCCGGAGCTCCATTTTTTTCTGATTAACAAACAAAAATATAGAATTCCCCATACATTTCAATGTTTCCATAGCAAAAAAAAAAATCTTGAAACATTCATTTAACACGTTCACACCGGGACTGTTTAATACTTTACGCTCTATTGGGCGGGAGCTATTCCAGGATGCAATATTGGCAATCCAACGATAACAAAATAAAAAATAAAAAATACTATCATACTAGTTATGTTAATAATACGATATTAATTATAATTGTTAATAAAAAATAAATGCTTGTACGTTTATAAGTATATGAATACAAATATAAATAAATACAAATAAATATAAAAATAAATGAATTAACGTTAAATTTTGATTATTTTAATTTTCAGCTATATGGAAATTATTTCTACTTTCTCAACACTTTGGCTGCCATATCACCTGTAATCGAGTAACTGTTCTCTAGTAAGAGAATTAAATATTAAAATTGTGTCGAAACGAGAGCGAGACTCTCAGGTATTCTTTTTCGGCAGTCAAAGAGTTAAAGATCTAATTGTTTGGCAGAGGCGGCAATCTAGTGTGAGCCACCGGTGGTACACGCCGCCCGATGAGGCAGTCAATTATCACAATTATTGTGAGCCACCGGCGTAAACGTGTAAAAGGAGGTTAAGAAAATCTTTTCTTGAATTCATTTAGACATTTTTTTTTTCACCGTGCAATAAATAAAGAAAACCATGTCAGTTGGTTGTGTTTCTTAACATTTTATTTTACACCTCACTGAATGGTTGTATATTTTTAATAATAAATTTTTATTCCCTTCCCCGTAATAAATAAATCATCGTATAGCAGGTCCGAAACGAATAGGGGGCACAATAAAACAGAGATAATTCCTCTTGAAACGGTTGCCCAGAGGCGGGCGCTAAATCCCAACTGCTCCTGGGGATTATACTCCCATCGAGGCATTCTGGGATTTGCTATTTCTTTTCTTTCTTTCTCTCTTTCTGTTCTCTTTCTATAGGTTGTAAATACTATACATAACATTATGGATTTAAAGGAACAAAAATTGTTCATACTAGATTGTCGATTATCCGGACGTCAATTTTTCTCGGCCTTCAATTATACGGAATATTTTTTCTTTAATTAACATCATTGGATTAGGGCAAATTTTCCGAGATGTACGATTCTCCCAGAATTTAAAATACTTATTGTTTTTTTTACAAATAATGTCTGTGTAACTTTACATAATTAATACCTTAGGGTTACAGTACAATGAAAGCCAAGTTTATAGGTAGGCAAAAAAAAAGTTCGTACCATTTTACTGTACCATATTACTACATAATTTAATTTCTATTAGCTTTGTCTTTTTTTTTTTTTTTTTTTTTTTTTTTTTTTTTTTTTTTTTTTTTTTTTTTTTTTTTTTTTTTGTGTGTGTGTGTGGGCTAAAGGCTTCTATTGAATCCCTATACTGCCCGAACCGTTTATATTTTTTATGTAAGGATTAGAATGTTATTGTATTTTCTTCTGTGAATTTGCATATGGATCGTATGAGGCTATGATCTAAAGATTTCATTTTTTGCACAAAATTATTGTAATTGTAGATGTTAGGGTATTTTTTCCGGATGTTATCGTATTTTTTGCATTTTGTTATGACGTGTATTGGGTCTTCAATAGTCTTACAAACCGGACATTGTTCATCTTTGTTGATTTTTATTAGGGTTTAGCTTTGTCTTAATATAAAGTCTAAATTATTGTACTTTGATTTAATAAAGTGAGTCAATCTTCTGCCAATGGGTCTGTTATCACGCGTTTTTCTTTTGGTCTCCTGTAATGCATTGCCAATTTATTTTCTGCCTAAATATTTTATTTTCTATGCGTATTAATTAATCTAAGTAAAAAGTGATTTCGTTTACTTAGTTGTTATCTTCTGGTAGATGATTCCTTGTTTTGTGTTCTATGCTAAAAAGAATAATTTTTCTTTTTTTAAGTTTAAATAAAATTAGAAGATGTATATCAGAGATGGAAATTGAAGCCACGGAGTAGTCATGGATGCCAGACATAATGTGGCGATTTAGGTTATCCTTAATTCTATAATCTTTGACCAATTTTGCCACACCGATGACGATTCGCCGAAACATATGGTTTTTATAAAAACCTTGGTCGGATTTATCGATCAACTTTTAACCAAAATAACTTGGACGTCCCAGAACAAACCTTGTATCTTTCTAATTAATTCTCATCTATATTCTATATTCATTTTTAGAAAAATGAATTTTGTTTATATTATACGTATGCTTTAGGTAGGACTATTTCATTTCAAATTTCCGACTTTACTCTATCCTCGTAGTTATTTATTTATTGTCACTCCATTTAGTTTATAAGGTCATAAAATTTCGGCTATAACATGCTGATCAGGAAGGAGTCGTTTTGCAGCTATCACAATTTTAATGATTATCACTTTTTTTTTCTATTATAGTGCTCTAATGACTCACTCAATAATCATATGCAAAAGTACATAAATAATATGATTAAAAAATAAATAAATAGAAAAAATGTAAACCTCAAGGAAGAAAATAGATCGATCTCAAGATTATCAAAATAGAATCGGATTTTCCTTAAACATTTCGGTTCGTTACACTATTTCTGAAAACTTAAAGATACGTGAGTCGGATGCTAAAGTATAGCATTGTATTGTAAAGTTTTTATGAGCATGATAGATTTTAATTGAATGTTAGCATTTATTGAATTGAATTAATAATAATTAATTTATTGTAGTATGATAAAAAAACTTTCGTTTTCTCGGGAATATCATGTGGTTTAGAAGGAGTCATGAGGAGGAGAAAAATGTAGGTAATGAATTTAGGGTTAACGATTATGTTTTATTTTTTGTTTGTCAGGTATTTTTTCCACGAATACCCAAAAGAAATCCTTTGAATCTTTATATAGGCAACCCAATTTCTTAGGAACTTGCATGAAAAACTAGAAGATCCTTCCTTATCTCCATCCTGTGATATTAATATAACCCCCTCTGGAGGACACATCTTCTTTTCGGAATTTTTTGCCCAATCTGACAGGCCCAAGACAGTGCCAGGATGTGTGTTGCTGTCATATTTCATCTTTATATTGGGAGGAACGTGCTAAGAACTCGCAACACGTTATAAGGGTTTCCGCTTCACTCATACGGAGTGCGCTTTACGAAATTCGTATCACATTTCTCCATTAGCTAAAATGTTAATTTTTTATAATGTCTCGTCACGAAAACAAAAATTAATTTCCGTTTATTAATCCTTTTAATTTTATAAGAAAACAGAACTAAATGTTTTTGATACTCCAGTTTTCGGATATCGGTGAATAAGCGGATTTTTACCGCATTGGATAAAATCTTAGAAATAAACTTTGAAGTGAAGCCAATTCTTTTTTTTTTTCATATATTCGAAATTAGTTTTTAAGTTAAACCTACGCATTGTATGATTCATAAATGCTTGTTATTATTAACTCATTGAGTTAATAATTGTATAATAAATAAATTGTTACAATTTGAGTTTTAATTAAATTATAAATTTGAATAAATATCAAAATAGTATATATAATTCATTTTGAACTTACTTAATGGCGATCATTTTTATCACAAAACAATTAAAATTCACATTTTATCGCCCATTTTTAATCAATCCATGCTTTAATTATGCTTAATAAATTTTTATTGTTTAAAATTGAATAATAAAATTTTATTGTTCAAAATGAATCATAAAATAATGATTTATTTTCCTATAGTTATCGTATTTATTTATGGTTATTCATCTGTAACATCAGCTGAATTATTATTATTAACCCTTGCTTTTTTAGATTTGCGAAAGTTTTTATACAAGCCAGGAACTAAAAGATTTATTTTTTATTTCTCTAAAGAGAGATATTAAACATTCTTTGAATATAGAAGTAATAAAAATTTGTCGACTGCTTCATAAGTAAGTAGCACATTGTAAATAAATGAATAAATAAATAAATAAATTTACATCTGTATATTCATTTGCAGAGAAAAAACAAAACAATAAAGCATATAGACACTTAAGAATAAATACACTATATTTGCTTATTAGACAGTATTTAATGTAAAATATACATACCATATTCATTTTATAAACTATAAAATAATTTAAAAATAAAACATTACTAACTAGATTGGTTAATATGATAATGACTAAATTATCATAAATTGATTTCGTATATTATACATAACTAAATTCCAGCTAATTGTATATGTACCCATTAAAATCTATCATTTTTAAGATGAGAATATAACAACAAATTTCGGTTGTGTGCTGGTAAAAAATAATTTAAAATTATTTTCAAAAATGTTCTTGGCTAGTCTGTGATTTTAAGGTCTGTGAGACAACCTAAGAAAAAAAATAATAATAATGTATTTTTATTTATTCAAATGCAGTTTAAATAATCATAAAAATTATATCAAAATATATTTATTATGAACTAAAGCTAGACGTTTTGTTTGATTTATGTATTTTTATATTTATCGTACACTTAAAGGGCTTCGATTACTTTAATCCGAGTGAATTTTGAATGAAGGAGGTAGTAAAAATGTCTTCCCAAGTATGATTTATGTGACTAAATCTCTGATACAATCAGTGCTCATTTAATATTAGTACTGTAACCAATTAACTGTATAAAAATTGTATCACGTATTTTTTCTTTGTAATGGGTCGGATATTCTTTAATGGATCCCAATTAACGAAGCACTGAAGTTAGGTGTTGGATGAATCCGGTCAACTTTTGACAGTTCGCGAATTGATATCGCTGAGGGGGGCACCGAAAGAACAAGACTTCCCTTTCAGACGTGCTCGGGTCCCATAACTGATATTGCTCTAACATGTTTGCATTGTAACTTAACAACAGACTATTCCGCTCATGAAAACCGAACATAGCCATTGTTCAAAAGTTCATAGTTCTTTTATGTTTCTATCCTCTTTTTAACATATGCACATCTACAGAAAATCATCGATGGTTTGATTATCCATACGCTATAGTCATGCGATATCGACAGAAAATATCGATGTTTTTTAATATCCATTTTTTAAACAATCTGTTAGGGCCCCAACTTATTTAAACATCGATATTGCTTCCATAGCATATTGAATCCAATATCCCATCCTGAACGGGGAGGGAAGAAGGAAGCACAAAACAAAAGTTGACGAGTTGTGACCCCATTATTTCAAAAAATAAGTGAATTACGCCCAATATTATCAGACACTTAATATAATGTAGTAAAATAATACCCTGCCTTAAATTAAGTAACTGACACTACAAACTACTAAACTCAAGGGAGCTAAAGGCCATAAACGAGATTAAAGCCGCGTTTACACCGGAGTTTGAAACACGAGTTGCAAACAGAAATTGCAAACATCTCTAAAAACGCACATTTTTAGACGAAACATTTCGCTGTTGCAAACAGTTTTTCAGTGTTTGCAACAGAAATTTTTGTTTCCACCTGAAGTCGGTAAAGATCAAAGGGAGTTGCAAACTTTTGTTTGCAACACTGGTTTCGGTCACTATGTGCCGTTGAAACACGAAACAGAAACATTTCCCCGCCATCCCCTACGCTGCCACCTCCAATCTCACTCACGAGATCACTGGCATCACCCTGTCTCGACTCAAGTGTCATTTCTGCTGTCAAAATAACAAATATAGGCTATGTGTAGTCTACTTATAACGTCTTACCTTTATGTTATCCTTCAGATCTATCAAAGCCTCGCACACCTCAGGTACAAACTAAGATATGGTTGATTTTGATATCTTGAACAGGTAACTCAACCTTGTG
Source organism: Aelia acuminata (assembly GCA_911387785.2). Classification (NCBI taxonomy): domain Eukaryota; kingdom Metazoa; phylum Arthropoda; class Insecta; order Hemiptera; family Pentatomidae; genus Aelia; species Aelia acuminata. The sequence goes on from OU426978.1 coordinate 125,247,309, forward strand.
TATGAATCTCCGGTAGCTAAAAAGCGCATAGTTACGGCTAGTTTTTCCCTTACAGAAATAGCCTTTCGGTAATTCGTATCCATTTTCGAAATTTTGTGACCAATCATTAAAGTTAGATATTCAAAATCCTCACTGGTCATTCTTACAAAGTTTTTAAAACTTCCGCCCGTTCTCAGTTCACCTGATAGAGGGTCAACATCATCTCTATTTAAATCGTCCAACAGGTCGTTACCACTGTTCGTAGCTCTGGAATACTGAGACGGCCTCACGCAGTATCGTCTCGGCTTTCGTTGCTTTGACAACACGACACACGCCGCCGCGGCTAAAATGACATCCTCGACACTTGACATCCTGGGAAGGACTGATCCCAGGAACCAGAACATAGGCGAGTCATAATCAAGGTCGAAAGTGTTTCAAACATTTTCATGAAACATGGAAATAAAACCATGAAATAAAAATTGCAAACTTTTATTTGGAACTACTGTTTGCAGGTGTATATTACTATGCATAAAGGAGGAGGAGGGGGGATTTTTAAGGCATTAATTTTTAAATTTTAATTAAATAATTTATTTTTTTTGAAGAGAAAAGATTTGGCTCCGCCGGGAGTCGAACCCGGGTCTCCTGCGTTACATGCGAGGATGCTAACCGCTACACCACAGAGCTCGGCTCAAGGCAGAGCAAATCCTTCCTCTTCACTGATACCTACTCCCCCTATCTCACAAGTTTTGTGAGTAGTAGCGGGAGGTGGACAAATTTTGTCCAATTTATGATATTTATTGACATAAGTCAAATTTTTAAATTATTTTAATTAATCTAATCTTAGATCGTGGCGGACCACCATTTTAAATTATTATTAAATAATTTATTTTTTGAAGAGAAAAGATTTGGCTCCGCCGGGAGTCGAACCCGGGTCTCCTGCGTTACATGCGAGGATGCTAACCGCTACACCACAGAGCTCGGCTCAAGGCAGAGCAAATCCTTCCTCTTCACTGATACCTACTCCCCCTATCTCACAAGTTTTGTGAGTAGTAGCGGGAGGTGGACAAATTTTGTCCAATTTATGATATTTATTGACATAAGTCAAATTTTTAAATTATTTTAATTAATCTAATCTTAGATCGTGGCGGACCACCATTTTAAATTATTATTAAATAATTTATTTTTTGAAGAGAAAAGATTTGGCTCCGCCGGGAGTCGAACCCGGGTCTCCTGCGTTACATGCGAGGATGCTAACCGCTACACCACAGAGCTCGGCTCAAGGCAGAGCAAATCCTTCCTCTTCACTGATACCTACTCCCCCTATCTCACAAGTTTTGTGAGTAGTAGCGGGAGGTGGACAAATTTTGTCCAATTTATGATATTTATTGACATAAGTCAAATTTTTAAATTATTTTAATTAATCTAATCTTAGATCGTGGCGGACCACCATTTTAAATTATTATTAAATAATTTATTTTTTGAAGAGAAAAGATCTTGAGAAAAAAACTTGTGAGATAGGGGGAGTAGGTATCAGTGAAGAGGAAGGATTTGCTCTGCCTTGAGCCGAGCTCTGTGGTGTAGCGGTTAGCATCCTCGCATGTAACGCAGGAGACCCGGGTTCGACTCCCGGCGGAGCCAAATCTTTTCTCTTCAAAAAATAAATTATTTAATAATAATTTAAAATGGTGGTCCGCCACGATCTAAGATTAGATTAATTAAATTTTAATTAATGATTTTAATTGTGCGTATGGTCGACGAATGTAATGTAACCCGCCATATAATACTATCTAGCATTCAGTTCGGAGACAGGGTTGATGTCGGATGTGAGATGGTTCCAGGCAGCCTTTGAAGGGCCGCCTGGGAAATGAGTATTGTGTTTTCTTTGTCACCTATCTGCCTACTCTTCATTTACATTCCTTCCAGGATTGATGGAAAATAACAGTAGGTATTGCCATTGAACTATTTACCCAAAAAATAAAATAATACAAACTTGATAAAGCATCTCAAAAATATTTCATGGCCATCATTTTATTATGTATCTAAGATGTGAGGCTTTAACGGTATAAGTCCTAATTTTAATGTTTCTAGTTTATACCGTGTTTCGAAACTCTAAATCGACATCTCTCTACTGATACTAAAATGATAAGTCACTTTCGATTGCAAAACAATATAATTTTAGTGAAATCTTAGAGCATTAAATTTAATGGTAAAACATAAAAAATTGGATAGTTGTAAAATACTATTATATTATGATAAAATCTAGAAAATCGAATAACAATACGTGTATTAACAGTAAATATTGCTGGCGATGCCTTTAACTTGGTCTTCTGAAAAGTCGGAATTTTTGTCTTTATAAGGCCTAACATGTTAGATATAGTTTCGTTAATTCAATCGCAATCGTTCTCAGATACCTATGCTTAAGCGAAATAATTAACTTTTTGAGCATTACTCTCAACTTATTTTAAATGTCTCATGTAGTCATATTTTACTTGAATTTAAGTGTAACATATTTCTCTCTTTAATCTTTTGCCGAACATTTCATAATAATTGAATTTTTAATGTTTTTGATGCAGTTCATGTTGGATTATCCTCCTTTTTTTACTTTCACTTACCTGGGTCATTCTCACCAAAGTTCCCGTTTTTAATATTTTATTTTTAGTCTTTCTATAGCATTTTTCTTTTAAATTTTATGGTTAGAAACAAACTAACACTATTCCTATGGTTATCCGAAGTAAGGAGTCGACGTGGCAGTTAAACTTGATTTACAGATGACTACAAAAAAAAAAAAAAAAAAAAAAATAGTATGCAGGGAAATGAATAACCAGAGAAACATAGACAACAAATAATTATATTTTAAACAAATGAATGAAAAGGTATATGTAGTAAGCAGTAGGATTGCAATCATAATTAAACCTTACTAGCATTATCAAATAAATGAGAAGAGTTCGGGGTGGCGGTCAAAAAACTACAAATAGTATTAAACTATTTGTAGTTTTTTGACGGCCACCCCGGGATATTCTCATACCTATTAGCATTACCACTTACTTTTAATGCGAGGGGGCTCATAAGTTGAATCTTTGGCCTCTCCTTCCAGTTTTATTCCACGTATGAATTGAGGTGAGGTCTATATAGTGTTTCTGTGGTAGGGGAATCTCTTCAACGGTGACCGAGATCAACTCCCTTTTTTTAAACAAATATGCATTTGAATCTGTTTTCGATTGCTTCTGTTATAAGCGAATTTCATGGGAAGTCATTTCACCAACCAGTTTTATTTTTTTTTCTTTGTCCCTCCAATTTATATTCCTGCTTCTCTTACTCCACTTTTCTCACCACCTGATATTCCTTTATGGCACTGTCGTTGCCTAGAAGCTGAGTTTCTGTCATCTTTAGAACAAAAAACTGACGTTTTCATTGTCGGGGATAATGAGTGAAGTTCCATTCCCCTTAACCCGTCCTTGATTGATACTCTGGTTTAGATATATGTCCATCTTAAGACAAGGTAATAATCTCGTCTGGTCAGCAACGTGATTGTGGGGCAGAGGGTCGTAACCCCCCAAATTTCGTCCTAAATCCGCCCCTGAACAACTTCTATCATGTATTAACTAAATGCTTAATTTATTTAAAAACTATAAAAAAGGATACAATTTCTTAAGGAAACGAAACTTGTACAACATATAAATTATTTGGATTAATTTATTTATAATTTTTAATATTCATTAATCATTTTTTAAACTATCCAAAAATTAAAATTATAGCAATATTCTCTATTTAAGTTAAAAAAAAAGAACTTTTAAATTAATTTAAAAGTCGTGTAACTGTACCATCTAATAAAACCCACATCCCCTCGTAAATCCAATCATCACATTAAAATCTAAATGATCAAGTATAGGCCTCCAGAATGGGATGATAACGTCCTAAATGTTCAACTTGTCCTTAAGCAAAGAATAAAAATTCTTTCTTGTCTCCCCGTTCGATGCAGCTCCAACAACTCTTAAATAATGTACAGTTAATACGGACCGAAGACCGTGCTAATTGCCGAACCTTAGCAAAACAGATGCCCCGCTTTAAAAATATCTTAAATTTTGCGGCTGTTACACCAGTGGCTGGTCGGAGGCTTACAAATGTACTTACCCCCGGAATATAAAAGATGACTCGGAGGGAGATGGAGAAGATGAACTGGATTACGGGGCCGGCTTAAGGAATCAAAGTAGTCCCCTCCAAAGGGCTTCGATTAATCTTTCCTTTCTTTCCCCGCCTCCCCCCCTCCCCCCACCTAATCAGCCTACTTAACTCCTTCCATTCATCTGTGTCTTTTCTCTTATAATTCCCTCTTTTAATTTATGATTAATTATTAATGTCCATTCCTTTTTAAAGTGCGCTGCTTAAAATTTTGTTAATGTTATTTATCAACGGTAGTTTCTTTTACTTAATTTTTAATTGTAGAAGTTACCTTTTTATTGCGGATAATTTTTAAAGTGAAGCATTCATTGAACAGGTTTATCATGTGTTATCTGTAATAACCATACTTTTACAGAAACGTTTTGTGGTGGGTTAAACCGTTTACGTTTCAGGCCACACATTTGATCGAAGATATAAAATTATTATATTAATGACGTTTCTTATTGAAAATATAATACAAATACAAGATGTAATAAAAACGATGTATCTCATATGGTCGTGCCGGTGGCCGTGTAGGTTAAAGCGTGGTACGTTCACGAGCGTGTCAAAACCCAGAGGGTAAAAAGAGGCACGAGTTCGTATCCCTAATCAGTGGTTTTTAATTTACCGACTTGCTCGTTACTCAAGCGCGCCCACTCACAAACCACCGCCCCCCCCCCCGGGTATTTGAGGCCTGTCAGCCTATTGGGGGCGACTCACACCGACCGGACGTATGAGTGAATGAAATTCACATGAAAATGAATGAAAATCTTCCCAGTGTATCTTATCTAGAATCTCGGTTTGGTTTTCTTGGATGTCAGTAACCGCCCGGAGGTTTAGTACAATGTCGGTATGCTTCAGGAAAAGAAATATAAGTCCTCGGGGCGATTCTCTTAAGTTCCTGAAATGATACAGAAATACTTTATATTTGTATATCTGCGCTATTGCATTTGCTTACCAACTTTGTTCCTTTCACAGTGGCAACATTCAGAGATTACAACAAGTTACAGAGACAACGGCAATTGTGGGTGTTTCATCTATATCTGAACCATTCTAGTAAGAATGAATCCCAAAATAATGAAAATTATACGTATGATGTTGGTAGTGATCAAAAGTTGGTCAGAATGAAGGCCCCGTGTAACGATATCTGCCCCAGTTGCCACCTTTAGATATTTTTTTTATTCCCTGCTCGATTCTAAGCAACAGAAATAAGCATGTACTTATCCATTGCATACATATGCGTACAGCGTATTCTAAACAAAAACATTACATATACTTCAAGTATTTCAAAACAAAATATTCTGTTTTGAAAATCGTCTTTGTTTCTTCTCAGATGAAGAAAAATCTTTATTACAAAATTTAAATCACTGGGTGAAATAATTCACTTCGAATGATAGCTGCGAAGAAAGGCGCTGGGTGAGGCAGGCCGTGTTGGCACAGTGTCCTGTGAACTCCTGGAATAAAATCCAGATAAAAATGATGAGAGCTGTTTTTTGCAATGAGACTCACGTTCTTCTACACCTACTTGAAAGGCATACTGTTTTAATTTGAATTAGAAACTTATGGTAGATGGCTTATTTAACCTTCTCAAGTGAGAAACGGTGAGCTTGGGTGTAACATCATCGCGACTCACAGTATAGATATTAATACTCTTGAAGAGAAAATGTTTGATCATAATGTATAAAATATTCTGTTTGGTCTAATAGAAATGTTTGAGACAAGATTTATGTTTACATAAACCCGGAAATATTTAATCTGAAGAATCCAAAATTTTAAATTCAAGTTCGATATATTAAAATCAAAACAGGAAAAATACCAGGTGTCTAACTTGAAACGTCCAAAACAGATGCATACACATAAGAGAATAAAACAATTAATATCATTGATTTAAACTTCGGTTAATAAGTCCAGGAACTTCGGTGAAACCAGCTTGAGAGAATGGAAACTAAATTAGGATTTACCTACTCGGATTATGGGTTTCAGACCTTTTAAAATTAGATCGTATTACTCGGCACTAGCACACTAAAAATAAAAATCCTTTCCGAAATAATATCATTGGAATTCTTTCCAAGGCTACCCTCATTGTGACGTAATAATCAAGCCATTGTTTCTATTTATATGTATAGCCACGAAATTGGTGCGAAAATTTGAAATATCATATTCGATTCACTAGCCAAAAGTTAAATAAATTAATAATTAATATTCTCTAATAAATGAAATATGACTGCAATTAAATATGTCCGAGGAAATTGTTGGTTTTCAAATTCCATTAAATTAGCAATCGGCCCGAACGTATTTGTCTAGCGCCTTAATCAATTCAGAAACGTTGTGAAAATGGATGCAAAACAAGTCAAGCTGTTCATGTTTGGAAGGGAAAACATTCCTGTTTGCTTATTTGGTTACCCAAAAGTTAGCAGATAAAATACAAACCATTCTGTTGATTTAAAGGCATTGGTTTGAAAAGGGCATAAAATAGAAATATTGAGTTGAACTAACAAATTAAACATCACTTTATTTAACACAATGCTTCATCATAGGAATTAATAGAAAAACACTTAAAAAGAAATAATTACCAGCTAGATCATTAATAGTTATATAATACAGAATTTAAAAAAAAAAGTACATCCTACTGGTGTAATTAATTTTTTTAGGTAAAGAAAAATCATATATTTTTTATGATAGTTTACTGGAAAGTTTTATTTTCATTAAAAAATTGTATATTTGTATTAAAAGCAACTCTGCATAATTTTTGTTATAAGGTGTATATATAATTTATATTTTTCTAGAATGCAATATATAAATATCATTATAATTAATAAATTTTAACCAAACTTCTGAAACATAAGTCCTTCTAAGCAATAATACGAGTACATTCAAATTATTTTCAGGATTCTATTCAAAGAACCGTTTGACATTTAAAGAATGGATCTTTTTTAAAGGATAAAAGGATGTCTTGATTAAAGGATATAAAGGCCCATTTTTTTATTATTATTTTTAAATTGTCACATAGTAAAAACCTAACCATCTTTTCTTTTCTTTTCAGGTATGTATAATTTTTCAAGATTAAGTGATCCTGATAGGTATGTACTTAAGCTATGAAATCCTCTAGTTCAATAATTAAAGAAAATTAAGAAATAAAATTCATATTCAACACAGTCTTTTAAATTCATGAATTTTATATGGATCCTCGTGTAGATAAGGCTTGTGTATGTAGATAACCTACTGGTCAACATTTGCATCTGGGTTTATGTCTTTCACAATAATCAATAAATGTTTTATGTTTTTGTGTATTTTGCTAAAATTAAACACACTAATAATGCACATTTAAGATTGGGATGATGGTCGTCCCGACCTCAGTAACCAAACCTACTAACTATAAAAGTCTACTAGGTAGGTATATAAAATTATTTGAAATGTTATGAAAACAAGGAAAATTATTTGCCTAACTCGAAATCTATGCATTCATGACGAATTATGTAACTTCATTTACTTAATTTTACAAAAAAGGTTTAACTGATTAATATAATAATAATTTATGCTATATTAAAACTTTCTTTCTAGACTCTGGTACAAATATTGTACAGGTCAAATAGTATGTAGGTATGTAAAATGATTTAATTTTTTAAACATAAAATATAATATTAAAATCAACCGCTTACAAAATAATTATTTGAATTTGATTATTAAAATCGTAGGACCAAAACATTCAAAGTAAAAATAAAATGAGATTAATTGAATGGGAGATAAGATTTAAAATGAGATTAATTGAATAAAATGAGATTAATTGAATGAAATGAGATTAATTGATTAGGAGATAACACTTTAAATAAAGGAAGCTGGAGATGAATAACAAATTAACTTCGTAATTTTCATTCTCACCTAACAGAGTAGAATGATAAGGACAGACAAAAATCTGGGAATTTCTCATCCATACCGTTTTTAACAAATAATTTCGTATATCTTGTTGGAGACTAAAATAAATAATTAAGTTTTATCTGTTCATATTAATATTTTATGTATCGAAATTTTTTGTAATGTAGGTATAGGTTTTTCTCTTTTGCTATCACCATACCAGGGCATTGTAGTTTACATTTTTACCTTTAAGTCATCGCTATTGATTATAAATCTGGCATTATAAAAAAATAAAGCAACTGAATAATAACATTATAAGTGAAACAAGATACTGCATTAAAAACAACTGATTACGAGCCAATATATATAACAAAACTAAATGTGCAATGTGCGTGCCGCTAGAACTTAAAAACGAATCTCAGTGCGATCGAGGTTGTTGGTTATATGGTGTGGTAGCCCCCTATCCTTTATCCATGAAGAACGTTCCATTTTTTTTTTTTTTTTTCCCTGAAAAGCATGATATTGATTTTAGGAGGACCGGACATTTCTCCTTCTCACAATTTCTGGAATAGTTCAGAACATCACTGATGGGCAAACGAATGATAAATTTAGTTCGAGTGATAAATTTATGAAAATTTGATAAATAAATAAATATATTTCATAAATAAGCAAATTGATAAATTCTTTGCCATTTGATTTAGACCACTACCGGGGTAGTGGCGATAGAGCGCGCCGGGACGGTAGATGTCACGACTGTGTAGCCACCCCGGAAGGTGCTCCTATTTCTGCGACTGGTGACGTCACCGGCCCTGGAGCCCTGCCACAGCACAGTGACGGCTGGGCCCCCTTGTAGTCTATTTATGAGCATTATATTGTGCCCCGCTCTCCTAATTGCCAGCTCAAACCAAAATAGTGCCCCCTCCCCACTCAGTATTAGCTAGTTGTCTCCGTCCCCCGATCTTTTATAGCCGTCAGAAATAAATATATGTATTTATATACTACCAAGCTGTCCGAAGGGTACTAATTCTAAATAAAAAACAACAAAGAAATTGTAATTAAAATCTAAAAGCGACTCACTAAGACATTATTCACTAACCCATTTAAACTAACTAACTAAAAAAATAGAAATAAAAATATGGCGTGGTGCGTGTGAAGTCAATTTGGTTCTAATTACCTATGATACTCAGTAGCCCGAGAATCTTTCGGATTTTTGTATACTTTTTGTTTTGAAGGGTATGGTTTGTGTTGATACGCTACTGAACTGCTGAGTTTCAGACCTTTTCGACGTTTCACGTAAATGGGATAGATTAAGAAGGCTTCATGGCTTCTAATAAGCGATATTATTTGTGGTTATTATCACTACTACCAATTGTTAGTATTTATTGATTTTATAAGTTAATGAATTTGTTCCCGTTCTCATCATCAATTTCTAATATCCCAGAAATTATAACCCGGAAAGCAATACCGACCTTCCTTACTATTATTTATTATTGTATCTCAGTTACTCTATAGGACATTGGTATTTTTTTTTCTCCACAATTTTCTCAGACTGATTTCACCGGTGCATATTAACTGTAGATTAGTTTCCCTTTGAGGACCTAGGAAAGTACCTATCCTTTGTTTTACTCAAAACAAGTGATAAATTCCACCAAACGTGTTACATATACATTATTCTAGAAGTACTCTAAGCCAGGGTGACTTCGCCCACTTTTTGTAAAAGGATAATTGCTCCTACAACAAAGACAAAAACAAAAGTCAGAAGATGAAGGAAAAAATCGAACCAGACTATTCCGTTTATTACTATAGTTGAGTTCAGTAATATAGTTGCTATTATTGAACTGTTCCAAGTCACATACAATATTGGTGATTTTTTTAGATCCAAAGCAAGGATATTCTTATTGAATCCAGTCATACTCATGAATAGAGGGGAGTTTTCAGTTTGTCTCAAACTTTTTCTTAATTTTTTAACTAAATTTGATTTTTCCAATATTTTCGTATTAATAACACTACTTATTTCAAATTAAAAAAAAATGAACTATTGTAATACATCTACTTTTTTCATTTGTTTTCAAATACAACTTATTTTTTCTAATCTGGTTGTTTTAACACCCCAGGGGGGTAAATGCCCAAAATGGAAATCTCTGATTTCTACAATGGAAAAATCGTGGGTTGGCAAAGTTAACTCTTTCTCAGGGTAACTTTGCGACCATATACATGCATTTTGAATATTTAGATAACCCAGTATGAAACATTAAGGCCGAGCGCACATTGAGACACTCGCGACGCAGAGCAGAGCAGAGCAGTTTTTATGAAACTGAATTAGAAACGAATCGCGCCGACCAATATTCGCGGAAAACTGTGCGACGCAGTTTTTTTTCGTGCTACCCTGCCTTGATCTGTGTCTATTTGCCCTTTTCTGCTCTGCGTCGCCTGCGTGGCACAGTTCAATGTGCGCTCGGCTTAAAGGGCCCAGATGTTATTCACCTATGGTCGTACAATGGGCTTCTTTAAGAAATTTAGCCGAAAAGTTAGAGCAGTGTATTTTTAAAGCTGAAAAGTGGCCAAAACCACCCCACTTGACGGTATGTATTTATATTGACTTTGAAGTTAGGCTAGGATAGAAAAATAAGAAAAATATAATGATTATAGTAATTATAGGTTAAAAATTATAGGGATATTTAGTTAAACAAATATTCGTCATCGACCTTTTTATTAAAGCAGTGTGTATGCAGGAAACATGAAAAGCATCTCGACTGAAGAAAATGTCTTAACACATTTGTTCCTAGAACGTTAATATATTTCCATGGAAATAGGATACTACAATTCAATGAGAAGGTATTATGCCATGTTGATTGTGTGCCTATTGTCATCGGCTTTTCAGTTCCTTTCCTTTGTTTTGGTAAAATAATATTGGGTTCTCCTTTTGTTTTCTTCTATAAAGGGTGATTTAAATATATCCCGTTCCACTTCAAATTAATGCTTTATTTGTTTTTAGGCTTTGTTAAATTATCCTCTGAATCATCTTATTACATTAAGTGCCTAATCTCCTTAAAGAATCTTTTTCACTGAATATGCTCATTTACGTTGTTTTACACCCTTTCTTTTATGAAAAAATTCGTTTGAGTCATTAAAAATTGGTGATCATTATGATATTTTTATTTCTTTTTTCTTTTAATATATAGTTCACAAATATAATATTATTTGGTAGCAATTAAGGGATAAAGGGGCTGATATAATTTTCTTATGGGCCCCCTCACACTGCGGGATCTCTATAAACGACTTATAGGTACTACAGTAGCTGATTGAGGATCCCATACGGTAATATCCCCGGAACCAATGAGGTAACAATAATACTTACAATTCCTCCCAGGAGACTCCGTTAAAAAATAAAATGGCCATTTATAGAATGTTGCAGGCCAAATGGGAATCAGTATGCTAAAGTAAAGACCATAAAGAGGAACCCAATCAAATGGACTACTTCGATATCACCTCCAATCACTATCACCTCCTATCACCTCCAACATGCGAAATATGCAATGTAAAAATATCAATAGAATACATCCTAATATATTGCAAAGCTCTCTAGAATCATAAGAAAAATAGGGCTGTAGAAGCTACATTGAATGAAATTCATAGGGACGACAAAATACTGTCAAGAAATACTGGAGTATTTAAATGCAATAAAATATTATTCTATAGTAATATATAGATGTTGCCAAAGACTCTGCAGGCTTGAGGCAACAAAAAGAAATAAATAAATTTAATATTAAAAAATTATGTATCACACATGAATAATATTTATAAGCCTGAAAATTTAGCTTTTAGTAAGTTCTGATCAAAAAATCACCTTGTTTTTAGTTATTCCGGACGCAAAACCTATATTTTCTGGGGTATCCGTAGCCTCCCCTTTTTTGAGATAAGGTAGACAGGAGACATCTACTGTCTTGTCAGTTAATTTATTTATTTATATTATAGGTTGGATCTTTTATTTTTTCATATAAATTTCGGATTTTATTTAGTTCATCTGACGAACCTGTGGCATTTTTAAACTATACTCACCCCAGCTTTACAGTGAATGAAACACTCGAATAGCTATTTAATAGTTTATTATCACATGAATCCGTTTTATAAATAACAGATTGCTTCATATGATTATTATATATCCGTGCATTATTTTGACTACTCAGATTTGAAACGTTATCAGCGACGCATAGAATAGGCGGGAGTTCGGCAGTTTGAAGAGCTCATTTCCTTGCTCGAGTTCTTTTAGCGCGTTTATTTTTACTATGAAAGGTTCCTATACTTTCAAGTGTTTACCTATTTACACAGGGTTAATTTAGGGGCCTTGTCTTACAAAAAGCATCCCAAAGCGCTGTTGCAGAGGAGTAAGGCATACTACTGCTTGCACTGGAATATACTTTTTAATATTTTCTCACCGAATGACTAATTTTTTTTTGTTTTCTAAGTTTCTTTAATAGCATCCCTCGTTCAATGCAAGAATCAAAACTCGCATTTTGTTTTGTTTTTTTCTCCTAATATTGGATTCTAATTTTCATCAACTACCTCTTTAAAAGACGGCTTATCGACCGCCATAGAGATGATTCTTGAAACAATCGGATAAAACAGGCAATTGATATCAAACAAAGGGAAAAGAAAAACTGACTCTCCTGAAAAATACTTTTTTTTATTTACGTTTTTTATTTAGTTCGAGTCTTGCACAGTCATGTCCCATCATCTAAATCGTTCATTCATTTTTCGATTTTGTTAATTCTTATTATCGATAGAATTGACTATTATTTCGGGGTTCCCTCGAAAGAGAGTAGTATGTCATACATTGCACGTTTTTACACGATTTTTTGGAGGAAGACATATTTTTGTGGGATGTAAATTTTAAAATACCAATCCATTATAATTCTACATGAGTACATGAGTAGAGCATTTAAATTAAATAAAATTAATGGGGCATGAGCCTTCATCCTGTAACGTCCTTCTCAAGCATCGCATTTTACAAGTATCTAGCTTATCTAACTTTTTCAAATTATTTTGTTGTATATTTTATTTTGTGTTGCAGCCTATAATTTTTTTTTTTTTTTTTTTTTTTTTTTTTTGGATTAAACTCTTCGTTTGAAAATATTACATTCTGTCTCAGTCGAGACAATTTGACATTAACACATTCCCACTTACATGACATAGAGTAGCATTTCATACACTGCAACAAAAGATATAAATAAATAAAATGATCAGAAAAAAAATATCAACTCGAGTAAATTAAAATAAACATCTTAAGCACGGTCATACGCTATTAACACTGGGATTTCAAAATTAATAATCATTGCTTCAAATACTTATGTTGTCCCTTTGTGAAGTGAAAAGTGGTATTAGTCCTGGATGAGGGTATTTATTCTTCATTTAATTTTTTGCCTTCTATATAAACGATTTTAACAATATTAATGTAATAATATTAATTATTATTTGAATATCAGTATATCGCATTGTATTATTTAGAAGAGCATTAGAGGAGAAGAACAAGGAAGGATTTTTTTAGTTTCATTTGAACTGAATGGTCCCTGAAACGTTTGATTTAGATGATATATCAGAGGCTATTTTTTTTAAATAAATGTAAATTGTGGGACTCCGTCGATAAGAAAATCAAAATATAGGAATGAATTTACCCTTCTCTAACTTAACCGTATTTAAAAGTATCTCTATCTTCCTTTAAATTCAGAAAGATTTCTGCAAAATGAAACTTTGAATGAAACATGAAATTTTATTGATATTCAAACATTTTAATCATAAACCAAGTTCCTAGGAGACATCTTTTTTAAATTCTTGCATTCGTCGTTGAAAATATTGTAACACTAATGTTGGTTTAAATAATTTCTATTTAAGAAAAATTATAATTCACAGCGTTAAATACATAATAAAAGCTCAAATTTTTAATTACGTTAAAAAAAGTACCTTATAGTGACACAAAAGTAATCAAATGTTTCGATTTATAGAGCAACACTAAGACTCTAGTCCATTTCTTCTTATATTTAGTCCGAAATCGAACATTCTAGGAGGGCTTAGAATATTCTCTAAACATCCAGAACATGTACTAAAAGAGTTATGTAACTGTTCCAACAAAAAATCTAGAAATCTTTTCAATGTAAATGACAAAATCATATGAATTTATTTCAGGTTACAATAATGTTTTGCAAAATGGTTATTTATTGCCTGAGTCCAAGGGATATTGCCCTTCCATTTTTCCAGGTTGCCCAGCTAGTACTCAGCTTTATCTTCATCATCTATTCAAACTACATGTATTTATTCTGTCCACTTGAAGCGGCATCCATCTCTTTCCTGCCTCACTGCCACATTTAAATATTGTATTGCTTTTTAAGTAACTTTCGTAAACCGATTACTGTATATTGAATATACATCTTACCGGAGGAAAAAAATAGAAAACATGGAGGAAAAAAACTCTATTAATGTAATGTCGAAACCTTTGTTCTAAATTTCTCTTCTCGTGTTCGAAAACTTCAGTTGCATTGAATAGGACAAAAGGGCTTGGCGATCCCCTTTTAAATTATAATCGAAACAGTATAAATAGTTCGCAAAATAAAACGAAACAAATACGAGTCAAAAACTTGCTAATACTTGACCGATTTCCAAATTTTGTTATACAGGAAATAGGGTATTATGCATTTATGCATAAAACTTATAAAACAAATATAAGTATGTGGGTTTTATGTTATGAGCTGATAAAGTATTTTTTTTCCGCAACTTTTCGCCACTTTAGGCAAATTTCAAAATGAAATATTAATCATCAAATTTCATGAATGTAAGACATGATGTACTAAAAAATAAATAAAATGAAATACCTTTCAGAAATAATATATATGATAGATACCGGGATACCATCTGGAAAATCTCACCATTTTCGCCACGGAGAAAAGGGGATTGGTGGAGGGGGAGAAAGCAATCATCAAAAGTGATACCTCAACCATCGGATTTGATGAAGTATAGTAACACCCTAATTGAATTTGATCAAGTACAGTAGCAACTTCTAAGTATTATATATAATAGTTTTAAGTATAAATTTAAACCAATATGCCTATTTTGTCTGAAAATAATAACCAGTTTTAAACACTGTTTAACACATTCAATACAAATCACTTTCAATCAACGAAAAATTTTGAATTGAATTTAATCCGAATCATGATGGATACTCACTTAAAAAGATAGCATTTTTTTCAAGATATGGGTATATAATCCTAATAGTTTTGGACGCACATGGATCAGTTAAAGGTAAGATTATTTAGAGTTCATATGCATAACGATGTTATTAAACAAGAACTTATGTGACTATAAAATTATATTACTTAATTTTTTCTAATTCTTTTTACATACTTTTATCATTTTTTTTTTCATTGGACTTTCACTTAGATAAAATATATTTGTTTGAGAATTGAAAAAAAAAAAAAAAACTTCCTAAGTGGTTTGCATCAGACGGAACGAAGTGGCTCCCGAGGTTGCCAGAAATACCTAACAGTAATTAGCACTCTCCCACCTCCGCTCAACTATTGTCTCCTTCATAACTTTCCTTTGTAAGCTAGCCTATGGTTGGTATTCTATAGGGTCATCCAATTTGAATTTCCTAATTTAAGAAGCAAAACAAACGTCGGCCTATTGAACTAACCCTGTGTTCAAATAACACGACCTCTGAACTTAAGAAAAAACGTCTAACGTTGCGAACGATGCGAGATACGTCGCTCAAACAATATGCAGTCATGCTCAAACAATATATGTTCCTCATCAATTTCCTCAATGTCGTTTCAAATAATCGTTCATCATGCATCTAAAGCACTCACCGTTGGCTTTATCATATCTCTATCGCTTACAAAAAAAATTCGCCAGCGAGATACATAATTTTTTCATCAGAATAATTTTTCTCGGTTGAAGATGTATAATGATTTAATATCGACTCATTGTTGGCTCAACTATCTCATTTCGTATTAATTTGATTTAACAAATAATAATTTAAATTGTGGTTCGATGCTGTCTGCCTTCCTATTTATTTGTACGTATACAAGCCCATGAGCAAGAATTAGGTACTTTGTTAAAGTCCATTTTATCTGCTATCTACGTTTCAAATTAATAAAATAGAAAATATCTGCCGCTGAAGATTACTCCTTTTTCAAGTCCCTACGCAATCTATCCCAATCTTCCTTACGGCGTGCCAAGGCACAGTTTTTCAATAACTCAATATCACCAGCCCACGATCCTAAGTCCAAATGGAAAATCCTTAAAAAATTATCAGTCGTCAAATCCAAATCCTGTACTCATTATCCTATCGATCCAGATAATTTAAATCCTATTTCGTCAACTCACCATCTATTCCTCACCCCTCCTCATACTTTGTCACACGAACCTTCAACCCTGATATCTTCTATTTCCTAAATATCTCGCCTGAAGACCTACTTTCCTCTGTCCTTAAATCCAAAACCAATGACTATGGCCCCGATCAAATCCCTGTAAAGATTATTAAATTATGTCTTCCTGTCATCTTCCCTGCTCTTTTACACATCTATAACTTTTCCTTACAAAATTCCGTTTTCCCAGAAGCCTGGAAAAAAGTGATAGTCCGTCCGTTGAACAAAGTACCAGTTCCCACTTTAGCCTCCGACTATAGTTCTATCTCCATTGTGTCTAACCTATCCAAACCGCTCGAAAGATTTGTCCACTCCCAGCTCAATGACTTCCTTGAAAGAAATGCTCTCCTCAACCCTCTTCAATCCGGTTTCAGTTCTCATTACTCCACACAATCTGCTCTGTTGAAGATCACTCATGATCTTCAATCCTCTATAGATGAACATAAAACCACCATCCTAATTCTCTTTGATTTCACAAAGACGTTCGATACCGCCAATCATGTGATCATCCTTTCTAAACTCCAAAACCTCTCCATGCCAATCAAAGTCCTGAAGTGGTTCCACTCCTTCCTATCCCAACGTTCACAAACAGTTCACATGTAATAAACCCCCTTCCTCATCTTTCTTACTAACACGAGGTGTACCACAGGTATCCTCACTTTCTCCAACTCTCTTTTCTGTTTATATTAACGATCTCCCTGAGTCCATCAACCAATCACAATACCACTTATACGCTGACGACCTTCAAATTTACCTATCCTTCCATCCTTCCAAAATGCGAGAGGCAATCCGAAAAGTTCAATAAGATATAAACTGCATCAACGCCTGGGTATAAAAAAATGAGTTAAGACTGAACGCACAAAAAACTAAGGCAATTCTAATTGGCTCCAGGCATCTTCTTAATTCCCTCCCTTACTACCCCTTACTCCGTCTTAATAATCAAACCATTCAGCTCCGATCCTATGTCAGAAACCTTGGAGTGATCTTTGACCAGCATGGTTGTCATGGAGTAATTATATTTCCGAAATCAATAGCTATCCTCAAACAGTTCTTTAGATCACGAGATTGCTTGTCTTCAAAACCCCGTCAACTCCTCTCTTATATTTTCCCATTTTGACTATGGCTGCCTATAAATACGAGGGACTGTCTGGCATACATGAAATGAGGTTGAAGAGACTAATGAATTGTTTCATTAGATTCATCTTCGGTGTCCCCAGGCGCTCCCACGTCTCTAGTTGGTATGCAGAATTGAAGTGGCTCTACCCAGTTTTTCGACGGCAATACTTCCTAGGTGTATATCTTTTCCAAACCTTCAGAACCAAGAAACCTCCTTATATCCTCAGTTTGTTCAAACTCCTCTGTACATTCTCTAAATACCAGATCCCAAACCTCTAACCTGTATATCCCTTTTTACCGATCTGCCTCCTTTACAAAATCCTTTATCATCCGTGCTGCCACCTTCTGGAATTCATTACCTGTCTCTATCCGAAAAACATCATCCCTCACATCCTTCAAAACCCAACTATTTCATCACCTCCTAATTCTCCAATCCCCGATGGCTATGTAAATAGTGAAAACAGTAATAAGGATATATCTATTTGATTTTTATTATATCTTTTAAGCTAAAAAGCTAATCAAAGTTTTGCACTCTACATCCAAATGTTAATCTTTCATTTTTTCTTTCAATATTCTGTCTTAGTTATGTTTATTGTATTGCTTTTCTTTCTTGTGTCTACTTTATATTTTAATTCTTTATTTCTTTTTATTGTTTTTATTATATTTATCGAACTAACCAGACAAATGGCAATTAATTTTGTTCATGTTTGTTATTCTTAGGGGACTAAAAGTCCCAGAACAAAAATTACTTTTCTTCTTCTTCTTCTTAATTGCCTAAGTTGGAAGGATGCTGCTATATTTGTGTATAAATGAGTTTTAGAGACGAAAATTATTTCAAGGAAAAAAAAATGGTCCGGGATAGATCAATAGATCAATCCTCTATAGATCTACAAATAGTCTGAAGCTATTGTATTTGTTTTATGGACCGATTGTTATAAACTACCTTATTTAGAGCCTAATGAAAGTCTTCTTCATGGATAAATGGAGAAGAAAATGACATAAAAATATATTTTAAATAATAAAATAATTTCTTAATAGCACCATGTCCATTTTTATATTTAATTCAATTTAATGCTTAAGATTTAAATACCATGATAAATTTATTTTTTCGTTACTTATAGAGGTAACTGATTAACGTTCTTCACATTTGTTTTTTAGTTGATTAGTGGTTTGAAGTATTTATTATGGCGTTTAAATCCAAATTGTTAATTTTAATTAAAAAAAGTGGACATGGCGTTATTTACCTCCGGGGTACAAATTTAATTAATTAAATTAAGTTTTTTTTATTAAATTAATAGCTGGTTCTAGCAACAAAAGGTATCGGTTATTGTTAGAAGAGAATATTTATGTGTCGATAAAATAGGTATGAGAGTTGGAATGTTTTGTAACATTTCCCCTGGTACCACCCACGGTAATGCACTGATCTTATGGGCCTATATTGCTACATTTCTGGCTGCCCGCGAGTGGGGGTTACCAAAAACGGCATATAATCAAATTACTGGTATCGTTTCCAGAAGGGAACTATATTATTATATATTGAATAGTTATAAATCAATATTGGATTCTTCTCTAGAGGTGACGTGTTAACCCTTTTTTATTTATTTTAAGAAAACTGTGGCATGAGGTGAATGGAAATAAAGAAACAAAGCTGAATTGAACTCCATCTTTAATTTAATTTACTAACAGAGTAAATTATTACTACCCCATTTTAATAAATCCTATAAAGATATATTACTAACACAACTTAGATACTGGAAGTTGACAGGCATATTAAACTAATTTATTGAATGCACACCACGCAATATTACAATCAGTACTTTATATTAAACTACAACCTATCTGGTGGGCCCTCTCTGGATCATTCTGATAAATCTTAAGTCTCTCTCGCCCTCCGAGACCAAGCCGAGACCGTATCTTCTCTCAGCTCTCTCTGGATCCCTGGACTACTGCCGCTTCCTGCACCTCCGCCCGATCTCTCTTCTCAACATCTGCACTCCTGGTACTTCCTCCAACCTCTCCTCTTCTCTTTCAATCCTCCCATGTAAATCTTCTTTTTATAATTAAGAATTGTTAATACAATTTACTCGCTATATCTTGGCAGCGTCCACGAAACATAGCAATATGAAGCAGGAAATTTCTATTGACTCTGAGGATAAGACCTGTTTTTATGGAAGTACAGTAGAGAAGAACAGTTCCCCATTCCTCGGAATAAAGATTAAATTGTTCAATTAAAGGTTATATCTGTTTACATATATATCTGTTTGTAAGTGAAATCTGTTTTGTTATACTTTTTCAAATGCTGATTATTATCACTTTTAAGTATCACAATTATTTTGGGTAATGCCCTCATGAAGAGGAAATACTGTTCAATTCTCCTACTACTGATCGGTAGGGACTATAAAACATTTCTATTGTTAGGCGAGGCTGATCCAGTTCACAAAGGCTGGAACTGTCAGTGGTGGAATTGTTAGGCTTTAGTGGTCGTAAACCACCCCTGCCTGCCCTCATTGCCTCCGTCCATTTTTTTTCCTCTTTGAACTTAGGACTCTGAGGTACCTATTTAGCGGTATTTGCCCTACTTTTATGACGCTCAAGGCGTTCTTCTTTTTAGTTTGCATAAAACATTAATAATGTCCGACTTTTTGGCTTAATTATAGTTTATTATTATTTAACCATCATAATAAGCAAAGTTGAGACTTTGAACTTTTGATGAACTTTCTCAATTGAAGTACATTTTTTATATTCTCGTATTAGATTTAACAAATCACAAAAGAAAAAAAGTATGTTTTTTCTGAAGTTTTATTTTTATTTTTTTAAGTTAAAAAGGTCTTATTTTTGCCAAAAAATCGAGATAGCATATATTCAGCTGGATCCAGGATGGATTCTCGACCCCGATATTTTCAGGAAAACAATTAGCTGTGTAAATATCCGTTGTGCAATAGCATGTCAAAACCAGGAAAAGAGTGGACAAAGAAAAATAAAAAAAATAAAGGGCACCTGACGGAGACAGTTTGCGCAGAATGTGATGTCACAACGGTGACGTCAAACTGACAGATCGTGGACATTGGCCAAGGCAGGGGCTCACCTGTTAGAAGGGAATGTTATGCGCTCACCTCTCCTTTTAGACTAGGTGGAATTCGCCGCGGTCCTCTGAAAAACATTGAGCAATGAGCTCACATTTGAAAACATTCCAGGAGCTTTCAATATATTTAAATAACTAGCCGTTCTCTGATCGCCAGGAGGCACCGAACTCAAATGAATGCGTTTATTGGCTGTGGTTCCTCTTATATCGTTTATTTTAAGTGTTTTAATTCAGCTAAAAGCGTTTCTAGAAAATTTTACAAGAATCAAATTACTGACTAAATAAAAGAGCTACTTCTGTATGAATGAAAGTATTGAGTCTAAAAATCTTTTTTTTCCTTTTATTCATTCACGGCATTAAAAAAATTATCACTCCTAAGACGGAATGAAATTATTACATCTATTTTTATTCCCTTTATATGTATTGTTTCAAAAAAAAAGTTATTTTGTCCGCAAGCCATACATTTCTTCATAGTTGATGATATGCAATGTTTTAGGTATCACTTTGAAGATTATCATCCCCTGTTGTCTAGAAAAATAGTCAGATCCCACGCTATAAAGCCACTGTAGAAGAGATATAAAGAAAAGAAGATTTTATTTGCGTAGAACTCAAAAGCTACCGAATTAATCGTTTACTATGTTTGTGCAAAAATGAAGGTCCCCGTATTCCCAAAAAATAAAAAATCCGGTGCGATGCGCGCGACACACAACTGTCACTTACGAACTTACTTAGATTAGAAATCGATGTGTTTCGATAATATGTAAACACCATTCCTCAACTACACACATTTTCCCACATTTATATGCTTATATTTGTATATCTCCATAAGTTATAGAGTAGCTGTATAGCAAAATTAGAAAGTTCTCAGCACTTTTCGATTCATTATTGCTTCCTATAATCACCTAAAAAAATAATTACATAAAAAAATTCAAACGAGTCATTGGAGAGGAAGGAGTCCCATGTATATATAAATTCTCTGTACACCAATTCCATTAAAGATTTATCATATGCACAGTGATTTAGGTTTTGGGGTAGTGTGGAAACGAGGACTCTCCAAGAAATAAAATGTGAACAATCAAGATGAAAGGTTTGACCTCCAGAAAGGATCCGGTGGTTACAGGCAGTTTGTTTTATATCTTCTTAACCTTATCCCGCTAATGCATTACACCCACATCAACAACCAATTTAATGTATTAATTTTATTTTTTTGATATTCCATTATAATAATATATATTATTTTAATGGGTTATATTGTTTTGATTTTATTTTTAACCTGGAGGTAAATAGCACCATGTCCATTATTCTTATTGAACTAAATTATCTCAACAGAGCAAATTTTTTCATAATTTTGAGCTATTAAAATTAGTTTTTTTCGTTAGTTAATGAGACTGTTTAATTGAACTTTTGCACATTTTTATTGACGTTGATAAGTAATTGGAAGTATTTAAATCCCTAGTTTTAAATTTCATTCGATAAAAAAATTGACATTTTGGAGTAAAGTAAAGGTAGAGTACTTCACATCCATACATTCGTGTATGACCAATAAATCAAGTGGCGAACTTTGCCCTTTTTGACAAATAGGTCTTATTTTAAATTGGTTCTTGTCAAGTGAAAAATTATTATTTTGGATGTTCTTTAACTTTTTATCCGATCAATGAAATTAATACAACCAAAAATTGTTTATTAGGCTAAATCAAGGTTCCCTCCTGGCTAAATAAAGTAATTTCATTTTAGACTGGATCACTTTTTGGTACTCACGTTAAGCAGTGACTATAAATACTATATGGTGGCATAAAGGATAATGAGAAATCAAATTATTTATCTTTAAATAGCTCTATTAAATTAAGCAAACTCAACAATTTGCGGATTGATGCTTTTGTATGCAAATTTCAAGGACTATAAAATTCGAGAGATATAATATTAGATTTAGATTCATCCAAGTTAAAACAGAAAATATACCATTTTTTAGTTATGCATACCGTTGGGATCAAAATGTAGTCACAATAGTATTAATAGTTCCGTTATCCTAAGGCACAGTTTACCATATTCATATACCTTGGGAACGATCGTCTTAACGCAGGCTACCTTTTAGTTCCAGTAACTAATCAGTGGTACAAGCTGCCCCAATGACAGACCATTTGTTACCAAATACAATTTCCTTAATCGCTGTTTGTAGATATCTCGAAAAAGAGAAGAAAAAGACGAAATAAATCAGCTGCTAGCTCAACAAAATATTTGTTAAATTTCTATTGAATTATATTAAAATTATAAGTGTTGAATCCAAAATTTGTTAAAAGACAACTTTAATCTATCGAAAATATATTTACCTACTACATATCGAAAATGCCTAAAATTAAGAATAATACTACAATAAGGAGGGGGACCATTTTAGAAAAAGATGGAAACTATTCTGTAGCAGAAAAAAAAAGGAATTCCTTTGTTTTTTTTTTATTGATTATTTTCCCTCTTAAAATTGATATAGCATCTAATTTAGAACAAAAATGTCCATTATGCCAGTTCGCGTCTCGTTATCAAAGGTATATTTATGTTGCCTTAATACCTTGGAACTTTTAAGCAAATTGAAAATATAATATTCTTGAGGTAATTTGGGATTTTGGATTTTTTTAACTTTTCTGCTGTTTTTCGAAAACATTAAAAGTAGTAGAGCTTAATCATATCCAGGATACCTTCACGACAAACCCTTTTTTTCACACCAAACTATCTAAATGTAAATTTAGAAGGTTAAGAGAGGTCTAGAATTAGTTGGGTTTGCTAATCAGGGCCGGGGAGAGATATAAGGGGTAGATCCCCTCCGAAATTTCGAAAAAAATATCTGGTGAAAAAATGTACGCACCTAATTCTTACAAATTTTGCAATATGGTAGTATATATGCTTACTATTTTAATAAATATCTTATTCTTATTTTAACTAAATAAGTTTACTGTTTTTTCACTTGAAGCATGTTTAAAATGTAAAATGTTTTTTTGATTGTTTTTTTTTTTTTTTTTTTTTTTTTTTACTTAGGACCGCCAATGACTTTTAGGAACGTCTGTTGTCTAACTGCCAACTAACATAATTAGAACATATTAAAATAGGTTTATTGAATATTTGTTTTAAGGCAATATATTAAAAAATTCAGAAATATATAAAAAGCCATATCCTTTAAAATTAGTTCACATGAGTCTTCGGTCTTCTTCCGACACAAATATTCACATAACTATGAATCGATCATATCTCCCTTTGTGCCATATTAGCAAACGCTTTATCCTATCAAAAAAAATATACTTGATTGATTGCAACAAGCGTTGTAAACATGTTTTTAATATCAGAATAGGCATGTCCTTTCCCCAATTTTTTTTATTCTAAATCTGATTGGTTGGTTTTTGAAACAGTGCTTGATGCTGTATAAATACATGATGAATCGAATGAGAAAACCTGTCATTCGCATTTGAACTAGGAAGGGACATGGGGAGTCTGGTATTTGATGTGCTTACAACGCTTGTTCGGACAAACCTATTAATTGTTATGTGATTCAATCAGTTACTGAAAAAAATAACCTAAGTAACAACAGACGTCACTAAAATGTAACTGGCGGTACTAAAGTAAAAAAGACCCGTTTTTTTAATGTCGATCAATCCCTCCCCCCATACTTGCGATTTACAACGGTTATTAAATCACTTAATCCTTTTTTTTCTTTGTTTGATTTTATCTGTTTTAAGCTTCGTCGTTTTTCATGTTTACTAACAAAAAAAATATCTATTGTTTACTCCTTTTTCATGTCAGATATTAATACATTTTTCTCCTGACGTTTAAGTGTGTTCCTTTGGATGAAATTGATCCTAAAATAGCTAAAGTTCATTTTTAATTTTGAACGTTTCAAAGTATTGCAGCACCGTCGCAAATGGAGTTGAAGTTCCATTTTGCTAACCAGTTTTACTGCGAGTTAATTGGAAGTAATTGCTGAAGCGTAGTCTCTCGTATATTTGAAGGATTCAGAAATATTGTAGCCGCAGTAAAAAGGTTATTCTGACAAGTATGTTGTACGATGTTCAGTAGATAATGTTAGTCTGCTTTAACTGGTTGCAATTTATTAAATTAATAAGATAGTTCTTAAATTATTATTATATAAATTATGCAAATCAATAAAGTAACGAATCACAGTCATTTCTAATATTGTCACGCTATGGACATTTTTTTTTTATAATCAGGTGAAGGCCTAAAACAGAGTTATTTTATCGTAAATTTCCCATCAATTTCACCTTTTAATATTCTTAAATTTTAATGGTAAAGTGCAAAGATGAGTTAAACCCCGTCGAAATAATTGATCGTGTCCCACTTGATTGTCTTAATTGTCAAGTAAATCAAAATCATAATTCTTGAATCAGGCATACAGGTGAAACGTAATATAATATTAATAATGCAATATCAGTAACATAGTACCTCAGATTGCATTATATTTTAATGTAAAAATTTTTCTTTACATACCAGAGTAGGTACTAAAAACATTGAAAAATTGCTGCACTAGTCTTCACACATTGATAAGACAAAAATCAATTATAAGACTTAGTCAATTTGGAAAGTATGACTCCGGAAAATTAATAGTAAAATATTTAAAGTTAAAATCACACATACGTAGTTAAGATTGTATCGCTTGTCCAATGGAAGGCTGATCTAACTCTAAATCGCATTTTTAAGTTGTTTTCAGGAATTATCCTCTAATTTTCCCCTCAATCTCTATCAAACCGCTTATGGACAGGATATTGATTATTCCTGAAACATTTTAGGCATTGGATAAACCAGGGAACGGATATTAAAGAAAAGGAAAAAAAAGGAACTTTAATAAAAAGAATGTTTTTTTTTTTAAATAATAATTAATAAACAATATGAAAAGAAAGTTTATATATAATTCCGCAATTTTTTATGTAATAACATAAAGGTGTGTTGCCGATTTTTTTTTTTTTAATTTACCAATCATATATTTACATTGATTGTTGATATATTTGTTTCTATATATATAATAGTCAAGAACGCCAAAAATTCATATTATTTCTACCCTACGAACGAAATGGGTTAACTTTTTATAAAATAACAACACAAACAGTTTACCTCGTTCATTGTTTAGCTTTGGACAGATTTTTTTTAGTTTGAAATGTTTAATTTTCTGATTTCAAAGCCAAATAGAACCCACAATAACGATCTATTTGTGGGTGGTCATAGATGGTCATCTCTGTTTACTAAATTTAGATTAATTTTTTTTCTATTTGTTTCTCATTAGAAATCTCATTTCCGCTTCCATTAGGGCGATGATTATTGAGCCGTTGATCTCTGGAGCTGAGCTTCATAAGTCAGCAAGGACGTCAGTTAATTCAAGAGCGGTGAAGCGCAAACAGATAGCACACGGAATAATCCTGTCCCTCATATCAAGCCCCATGCTCCTGGCTCCCTCTTGTTCACTTCAACTCTGTCTTAATGGACGAATTTCAACCCCGCAGTATTAAATTTCACTTTCATTTTACAATTCTTTCATTGTATACAAACTGTCGATGTGATATCACTATTGTCAATACAACAATCTGATTGACAATATGATTCAAAAGGTCTACGAGATTTTTCTGTTAAAAAATACTTCCACTTTCAATTCATGAAACACTCTAAATATCTTTTGTAAATTGTGCAAAATATTTTGACCTAAATATCTTTGAATATTTTTTATTTCATAAAAAGTTTTAAAAATCGCATACTTGAATAATATACCTCGCCATGTTATGTTCAGGAAACTCCGTCCATGAAAACCAGATTAAACGGATTTAAAATTATTTCTATTACTTTCGATTTAAAAAAAAAATTAAAATATAGGTACCTTTTACATAAAATATAAATGGCGGGCTGTAGTTTATTTCTTTATTTCTAGTCTATCAAGTTCTGTTTCAACTTTTGTCCGACCGAAAACTAATTTTTAACCGAAACCCAGACCGATTTCGGCCGCAGACCTTATTTGGGGCCTCAACCGAAATTTGCATGTTTACATGTCTAGCTTAAAAATAATATTAATGCAAGATTGTAGAATGACAGTAATTTAACATAATTATTCATGTGATATGGGAGTTGGTATAGAAGGGTAATAAGATAAATGTAAGAGACCTAAAACACTGTACACAGCAAGTAGAGCTGTAGTATAGCAATTATTTTTTATTATAGTTATGGTTAGCAAATATTTGTTTCCTGGATCGAATTTTATTATTATTAGTGGCACAACACCCTAATTAATAATAGTTAGTTATAGCGCCAACTCCAGAATTTTGTACCATTTCTGCCTATCAGGCGCAGCTATAATCCTATAATTCCCGACTCCATCCACTAGTTTTGCTCTTCCGGCGCTTCTTGACCCTTAAAGTTGGTCAGCCATCATCTTTTTAGGAATGCAGTTTTCGGTCTTTGTGGTAATGTATCCAACCCATCTGAGTGTGCTGTTCCTTAATATCCGGTTCTCTCATACTTTTACCGAACCTTAGATTCGGCGTTGATGCTTCCCCTCAACAAGGAGATCTGCTCACCGGATTTAGGGGTGGTCCAATGCTCAGAGCCTCTCACTTGACGAACGAATCTCACTTGAATTTCCAAAGTTAAAATTATAAATTTATTTATTGAAATAAATTAAATCATATATTGTAAATTGTCATAAGTTTAATGTAAAATAGGAGAAAAGTTTAGAACAAATATCGGCTAAATACGTCTAGTCCCGTAGTAGATAGAAGACACACCAACTAGGCATCGAACAAGCTTCGGAATATATTGCTTTCCGATACTATCTTATTTGTGATCAGATAGATAAGCTTCCTATTTAAAAAAATATTCATAAAAGCAGCATGATGGGGAATTCTGTAATGTTATATCTTTTATAGATGAAGTGCCCTTTGTAAGACCATCAAAGTTTGTATGCTGAACTTTATTCTTTTGAATAAAGTTTTTATTTTTATGCTAATACCAATTTTAACTGAAATCGGCTATTTTGCATTTTTTCGCTTTGTGAATCTCAAATATTACTGTTTTAGAAATGATACGTTTGTAATTATAAATTAATAATTACAAACACTTTCTCACATTTATTTTCAAGTCAGCTCTCCGGTCAAACGTAATAACGTTGTATCGTCCAAGGTTTATTGCCTGAGATTTTTTGCTATAGAAGTTTTAAATTAGAACACTGTATACCGGGTCTAAATTAATTTAATCGTAGTATGGTGACTAGTTAGTAGGTATTTTATGAAAGATTTTCTTTTGATTAAAGATAACTTCATTGCCAAAATGAATGTATTTGTTTTTTACATAAATCGGTCATGAAACTTTCTGTGGTGATTTTTTCTTTGTAAATTTTGAGCCAAGGAAGGCCAAGAAACATTCGTACATATACATATATATATATATATATATATATATATATATATATATATATATATATATATATATATATATATATAATCGGCTGATTGAAGCTTATTATGGCGTCTTCAGGTTAAAAAAAAAGTATTGCAGCGCATCTGAAAGATATACATGAGATTTACAAAGGATATCGATGAGAGTTTAACCCAAAATTCAGTATTAGTATCAGATCATATATGTATACATGAGGCTTTTTCTTGGCGTCTATATCCTCAATTACTATTTACCATTTGTATCTTTATTAAATTGATCCCACGTTTACACTTTATTTATCCTAAACATAGAACTATGAAGATTATAGATTTTTTATTTACTGTACTTGCTTTCTTTTATGGCTGATATTAAATTAAAATCACTTGGCTAAATATTTATCCGGTCATTAGAAAAATAGGTTATAAAATAAATTCACTATAACTGAACAATGTTTATATGCTATTGTATCCAGTATAAGACTGGTCTAACTAAAAAATAAAAAAAAAATAAAAAAAGCGATATTTCAGGACAGTAGATTAGAAGTGTCTTATTTTCATTTCCTTTGACATTCGTTGCCCATTGTTGAAATGTAAAATGCTTTATCCGGTGGTTGGATTAAATTGTTAACATGTCCGAACAATATTTTTATTATTAAAGACGATATCCTTTATTAATGACATTGTAAAAGAAATTGAAATATTAAAGGCACTCTCATCTTCCCTCCCTTTATTATTAATGAGGAAAGCGTACAAGAGCACTAAAAAGAAAAGCTTGTAATATGTGAGAGCTTAGGGACAATAACCGGTGTACCGTATCAGTGAGCTTTGTCTTCAGGGTGGATTGCTCTCTTGTTGTCGTCTCGCTCGCTCTTTAATGTAATTTTTTATAACATGTTCTAATTTATATCTTTTTGTTCTTTGGAAAGAATTTTATCAAGTGGAAAATATGGTATAATGCATCGGTTTTAATTTCTTCTTTTTTATTTTATTTTTTTATGGTTGAGATATCAGTGTTACCGTATAAAAAATTTAGTTTTTGTTTTATATTGGAATTTCCATTTATGATGTTAGTTTCATTCGTTATACAACTTCCTTTTAAAAGAATAAAAAATTAGTAACTTTTAATATGGATTTCAATATCTTTGTTCGCTGTGAGAATATGGTAAAGCAAGTATTATCAATGCACCATGTCTTATTTTTAAGATAATTTTGGAACATAGTTAAAATAATCATGTACCATAGAATTTAATGACGCTGACTAGAATTAAAGTTTTCTCCAAAATTAAGTAAAATAAAAATAAATTCAATTAACAGAAAATCTGTAAGAATTGTACGCAGCTATATCTTTTTAAAAAACTTTATGCATATTTTGTTTTCTTGTAAATAATTAATAGAATAAAATAGCATTCTTCAAGTTTGTTGTACATTTATTTTTAATTTTATGGTTGTGTCTTAATATTGACTCTGAAAAAAGTGACCTTGAATCACCACTATTCACTACTAGGCAGAAATGTATCGTCAATGGGTCACCTCTATCAACTCGCTCGTGACCAAATATTGAATTTTTCTGATTGGAAGATCAGATAAATAAGAATGTGAAAGAAAGATAAGGTTTTACTTCCGATATGTCACTTCTGGGCGTGGTCAATATGGCGACGTATATACTATAAGGCCATACTGGCCCCGTTCTCAACTGAAAATACCTGTGCGGGGATTCATTTATCCCTTCGGGCACATCGAAGGGTTTGTCGAAAGCTAGGTTCTAATACAGCTAATCAAGACCATTTTAAGCTAAGTATGTAAGTCCGCGATTTTACTAAGGTTAAGTTTTGTATAGAAAAAAAAAACGGTATTCCTGTTAATTTTAAATATCGGATTTTTTTAGAAATATTCAAATGATCTAACTTTAATATGATTTCCTATATAAATTCCTCCCTTAAAAATAATCACGCTTCTTCGTCACACTTATTCCGAAGTCTGCAGAATAAGTTGAAGTTTTTGGAGTATAAAATAGCTACTTGAGTACAATGTTATAGATTGATTAATTATTGTCATGTGTCTTATTTTTGGCAGTGTTGGGAACACCAAAGTTGTCAAAAGATAAAGCGATGTGACGTATCTTCCGATATCCAAGATACTTTGACGTAAGTGCTTCACGGGGAAGACATAATGATGGCTTGTCGATAGCAAGCCTGTCTTATCTTTGAATATCACTCATGTTCGTCTCGAGATTCGTTTACACCACAATGTTATCAACAACATTGCAATTACCAAATTGTAACGTATTTTTTTTCATTAACAAATATTTTTATTTTTTAAAACTATAAAAGTCCAATATTTGTATAGGTAGCTTCCCTGAAAGCAAATTATGATTAAATAAAAATATAATAACTGTTTAAATGTCAGAAAAAATTGGAAGCATCTTAATAATTCGTATTATTTACATTACTGTAAAACAAGCATTATATTCCTTCTTGTATTTTAATCTTCAGCGTACTAGAAAAACGTTCTCGTTTTTAGGACTAAACTCTTCCTTTTGTTAGCTGTTTATTCCATAAAATACTTTTGGACATGCGAGATAGAGCTACTTATTAAAACTACGTGGAAGTGCCCCAAAAATTCAAGCATTTCTTTCCAAACAATTATAGTGAAATATTTTAGACGCACCTTTTTACGTGACCAATAATATATTCTCAAAGACTTGGCCATCACATAAGTCTCGGACATGGCAACATAATATTAGAATCAATTTCACCACTGACTGAATTACAATATGTAAACATATATTTTTGCAAAAAAGAAAAAAAAAATCACTTAAAGATCAATACATCCCAACCTGACGACTTTCATTTAAGGCATGCACTGAGCATCAAATGCAGGCTAATAGTGGACAAAAATAATAAATTAAAAAAGAATGGTATCTTAATCAAACTCTTACTAAAAAATATTAAAATAAAGTGCAAATGAGGTAATAAGATGAAAAATATAAAGTTGTGTTAATATGTAGTGAAAACACTTTTTAATAACATTTAAGAGACAGTTAAATAAATAAAACTGTAATATAAACGTTAATAATAGTTGTAAAAATAAATTAAACTGAATGTTGGCATTTATATTTTACGCGTTACTCAACTAAAAATACAATTTATTAATTTTCTATTTCATTACTATTTTGCCCTTTTCCTATTTCTTCTCCTTAAAACTCCACTATCTGAAAGTTTCCAATTCTAAACGAGAACAATTTTCTGCTTCATCTTCTTTTAAATAACTTAGTATTGTTGACTCATCCATATCCTTGAGCTCTAAAGATGGGAATTTTCATTAAATAGACAGAAATGGGTCCCGAACATCCCAAAAGATAGTTATTGTTATTGCTAGTAGCGTAGGATCGAGTATGATCCGATTTTTACGAAAATATTTTCCTTACTTAGCATAGTCTACTATAAAAAAAAAATCCCGGAGACCATTTTTGACCCTTTTTAAAAAATGTATATCTAAAGATAAAATTTATAGTTAAAATTTTATTTCAGATTCTTGTTGTTTTTTTTCCCTCCCCAGCAAGCGATCTTTTTAATAAAGATCTCCTTCCTCGAGGAGGTTATTTCAGGAAAATGAAAAAGTATTTTAAATTAAATATTTAATATCTGAAATAAGATGCGACTAATACCTAACTAACGGTTTCCTTATCCTTGAACATGGGAGATAAATAAATAGCAGGAACAAAAAAAAATGGTAATGTATTGTTTTAATTTTTCCTTATATTATAACATGTTTTAAAAACTGGATGACAGAATATTTTTTTTTTCAACGAATAAATTGAGTTCACGCTCTCATTCACTTTTTGGCATTTTTTTTTTTTTTTTGGCAGTCGGTTCTCTGGGAATTGGATATCGTTTGCTTAGGCTAAGGCAAACATTTCAATCGCAACGCACTTTTTTTTATGGAGACGCACATTTTAAAAAATACATGGATGTATACGAGTATTGATGTTTGGTTATTATTTTGTACATATGGGCTCAATATTTTAAATGTATTTATTAAAGTAGGTATTAAATTTTATGAAGCAAACTAATTAGATTCATTAGAATATATCAGATTCTATAAGTTAGATTCACAATAGAAATTAGATTCACAATATTAATATATCTTTTGAAATATTAATTTAAAATTTAAAAAGTGGAGGGCTACTTTTTAGTTAAGAGCTAAAATAACTAAGTTAGTACCATTATTACTGATTACCCCAATGGTAGACTATTTGTGATCAAAGACTATTTACCCTAATCGCTGTACATGGTAAAATTGGGAGGCAGTCTGATTGCTACATGAAAAAAAAACGAAAAACAGTTTTTTGATTTGCAGCCTTCAGCTGACGTGAGAAATAATAACAGTGTTGTATTTTTTAAGGTATAAAAAGCTTGGTTACAATTATTACCATAGCCATAATGAAGGATACGTTGTTTTAAAAAACAAAAAACTTCAACAATTATACTTATTTATTTCACTCCATCCTTGCATTTTAGTCAATACGGCAATAATATAATTATAGAATAATGTAACCTCTTTATCATTAATCTACCTCTTTATCCTCAAAAAAACTCTTTATCTATCGTTAATCGGCCGATGTTTCTTAACATAAATTCAATGAAATTTAATGAATTCAAACCTAACAACCGAAATCATTTTTAAATTGGAATGCATTCTAATCATTAAAGGTTCTTCCTTAAAGAAAGAAAAGTCTGTAAAAAGGATTTCCTTCTATTTCTATCAAGGTAATATGATAAAATAGATTATCTAAGAAACCCAACGCTGCAAGAAATAAAATAAAAATTGACGCTGATTGAAAGAGGGGACTATAAAGAGGTTCCAACTATTTCCTGCCTCAGACTGTGATTGATAATCAACTTTAAGCTGAGAGGATAATCATCAAGTTATGGTTAGTGACTTGACATAAATTATATAAATCAATTACATATAACTAATTCAATAATGCGATAGGCGTCATAGATGGATATATGGGTGTAGTGGTGGCTATTTAGTGATGCAGGAAGAGGCTTTATACTGTAATTGTGATTACATGGTCATGAAACTAACATCGGTTTTTAAATTTTAATATTATGAGAATAAACAAAATAAAGAGTGCTGTAAGACACTCGCTGAATTCTGTCATATTTTTACTTTCACTTACCTATATATGAAACATATAGTAAGTGGAAGTATTGCGATCGTGAAAAAATTCGACTTCCGGTTTTCGACGGTAATACACGTTTTGGGGTCCCCTGAGTCGAAATGACCAAGTCCCGCGAAATGGTCTGTGTGTGTGTGTGTGTGTGTCTGTGTGTGTGTGTGTGTGTGTGTGTGTGTGTGTGTGTGTGTGTGTGTGTGTGTGTGTGTGTGTGTGTGTGTGTGTGTGTGTGTGTGTGTGTGTGTGTGTGTGTGTGTGTGTGTGTGTGTGTGTGTGTGTGTGTGTGTGTGTGTGTGTGTGTGTGTGTGTGTGTGTATGTGAACAGACTAGCTCAAAAACTATAAACCGTGCGATCCTGAAATTGGGTATTTAGTGTAGGTATATGCCCGCGATGTGACAGCATAAATTTCATCAAAATTACTTAAAGGGAGGGGGTACTTTATTTAATAACTTTTTACGTTTTTTTCGATTTTCTCAAAAACGGCTCTAACGATTTTGATTAAACTGAGTATTTCATCTATTTATATGCCCGATATATGACTGTAAAAATTTCATCAAAATTGATTAACCGGAGGGGGGACTTTACTTAATAAAGTTTGTAACATTTTCACGTGTTTTTTTTATTTACTCTAAATCGGCTTTAACGATTTTGATCAAACTGGGTATTTGATGTATTTATATGTCCGAGATATGACTGTAAAAATTTCATCAAAATTGATTAACCGGAGGGGGGACTTTACTTAGTAAATTTTGTAACATTTTCACGTGTTTTTCTGATTTTCTCAAAAACGGCTCTAACGATTTTGATTAAACTTAGTATTTGATCTATTTATATGCCCGAGATATGTCTGTAAAAATTTCATCATAATTGATCAACCGCAGGGGGCACTTTACTTAATAAATTTTGTATCATTTTTACGTGCTTTTTTTATTTACTCAAAAACGGCTTTCACGATTGTGACCAAACTGGGTATTTGATGTATGTATATGCCAAATATGAGATAGCCAACATTTCATCAAAATTGATCAACCGAAGGGGGGACTTTACTTAATAAATTTTGTATCATTTTCACGGGGTTTTTTATTTACTCAAAAACGGCTTTAACGATTAATAAAAATAAGATATGAATGTAGAAAAATGTGTGACTTTGGGAAATGATATTTAACAAAACACGTCAATTTCTTATCTAAGTAAGTTGGTAAGTGAAAGTTGTGTGGTGCGCGCACGCACTAGATTTTTTAAGTAGCAGAGATACAGCCAGTGCTATTTCCTATTTACCATAATCGGGTGTATATGCGGCCTAACTGATTCTGATAAGTCCTTAATATGATACTTTTTTTCATATTCATCTTTAAAAAAAATGTTAAAAAATGCTATTTATTGATGACTTGTTTTGATCTAATTGATTCCTATAATCAAACGTGAATGTTTATAATCTGTTGCAAAATAACTATAATGAATATGAAATAATAATGATGATGCTCTTCTTAAAATTAATAGTCAATCAATGTTGTAAAAGTTTAGTTAATAAAATTTATGTACATTGATTTATTGTCTTTTTTCGATAAAAGAGTTTATATCTTTTGATATAAAGGCGTTACGTTCCGGATTCCTTATGACTCTCTCTTATCCCTTTGCCTTTGACCCAAGAGAAACCAAAATGCAATTGTCTTATTGTCCAGTGCCCTTGTAGCCTTCCTTTGACACTCCTCGCCCTTTGTCAAAGCTAAGAAGCCGCACTGGTGTCCTTCCGAGCCACTGTCCGCTGTGTATAATGATCCTCAAAGCCAAAGCAAAACACTTCATGTAACATTTATGGTATGAGGGGTTATTCAACTTTGGAACACTTTAAAAAATTAATTTTTGATAATTTGTAAATAATATCTTTCTTTTTAATTTCCACAACCCTTTTGCATAATATAATTACTGCATTTTAATTTGAATTTATCGATTCCCTGCAGTCTGTCAGTGAATGTTTGATTATCATAGATACGTTGCATTGTATACTTGTATTTTGTATTCGAGACATTGACCTCGAGCCCAAGCCTCCTTGCAGGTTCCAATAGCGCCAGGAACGCGTCTTCCACCGCACGAGGTTACCTGTCTACTATATCTATGTCGTCTGCGTAGGCAAGTAACTGCACCGTCCGATTAAATATTATGCCTCTAGTTTGTATTCCCGATTCTTTAATTGCTTTTTCTATTGAAAGGTTAAAGAGAAGGCAGGCCAGTGCGTGCACCTGCCTGACACCTTTTGTCGATGGGAACTCTTCCGACCTCTCACCATTAACTTGGACAGAGCAACGGGTGTTCAGCTAGTCAGATCCTGACTAGGTTTACCAGTTTCTTAGGTATTCCCTAATATTATTTACATTATTCAACTTTTATTATCATTTTTCTAGATTATCTTTACTTTTATTTCTAAAAAGCACCATTGATTCTTGAGCTGCATTTTACCATCCATACTTTACATAGATTATTTATTAACTCCACCAAATCGCTGTGTCGATTTTATAATTAATTCCTTTTTAAACATTTCTTGGCAGATAAAACTATAATAGGCCCTTATAACTTTCGGAAAAAGCCGGTTTTAGTTATTGACTCACTGGGGTTTACTTTATTTACTTAAAATAATAATTAAATAAAAAACATTTTGGTAGAAAAAAAAACCATTTACAATTTCTGTAATCTTGGCATGAGTATAGCAAAGAGTGACGAATGGAATGAAAACACCTTTAATCAACGGAATCACAATACTATGAGAATTGAACGAATTCAATGATCTCAGAAAACACATGGTTAACGAAATTTTTATTTAAGTATTTGTAAAATTGTCGAGAACAGGTCAAAAAATCCGCGTCCCTTATTATATCAAGAAAAAATCAAATATATAATAAATACGTGGAAGAATTGACTATGCAATATTTGTTTATCTTAGGTTTTGTGATCTCTTCAATACTTTTAATAAATCACAACTCTATGCTTTGGATATCTGATTTTTAATGAGTTGGCTAAAAACCTGGCGATGAGGCGATCACTTCGTCAAACAATTCGCATAACTTCATTAATGAGTTCTGAGGGTATAATTATAGGTTTAGCTTTATTGTAGTTTAAATCTTCTGAATTTTGAAATTTAAAAAATATATTTCTTTTTTGTTTCAGGTGAGAGAAGTGACCTGTATCAGAATAACAATTCTCCTTCTAATGGTAAGATTTAAAAGTAAAATTTATGATAATTACCGATTTTATTTTAATTTCTTTATTTTTATTTTATGAATTATACTTCTTCAAGGGGTAATTAGAAAAAATAGTTATGTACTTCAAAAATTAAAAATAACTCAGCAATATAATAATTTAGATTATTATTACATAAATTGGCAAGATTGTTAAATAAAAAATATAGTGAAATTCTTGAAGGGCAGGGTAATATTGGTAATAATAAAAATAAAAAAAAAGATTGAAGGACAACTTTCAAATTTTCTTTTCATTTTTATTCAAAAATGAAACAGAGAATTAAAATCAATTGAGGTGTTTCTTCTCCGGTTAATTGCTCATGTTTCGATTTTTAGCTCTAAATAAGTCATTTTATGAATTAAATTTATCAATATGGTTGCAATAGGGTGGGGGTTTCATTCCGACCCCAAAAGGGAAAATTAGACCAATTTTAAGGGATTTCGGAGGTGAAAATTTAATCTGGTAATTTCCCGATTCTCTAAATACAGTAATTTTTTCTTTCTTAAATTTAACTGTTAATTACTACTTTTCAATTCCTT
Organism: Aelia acuminata; assembly: GCA_911387785.2. Taxonomy (NCBI): domain Eukaryota; kingdom Metazoa; phylum Arthropoda; class Insecta; order Hemiptera; family Pentatomidae; genus Aelia; species Aelia acuminata. The sequence goes on from OU426978.1 coordinate 125,284,275, forward strand.
TGTATTGGCTGAGTCTGACAATGTAATAAGAGATAAAATAATTTAAAGGGCTGTCCAGAAGGTGATGACATGACGCAATCTATTTTTTTTCTTTTTTGCACATTTTTAGGGGAGTTGATATCTATTCGGACCTTGATTCTATGGAATTGCTATTTATGCTAATGATCAAGCCAAGTAACTACAAAATATAATTAATAAATTAACTTCGAATTTTATAACTAAACATTCACAATATTTGAGAAGTGCTTGTAAATTTATTTGAGTGGTGGCTGGCATTCACCCTTGCCTTTGGAAATTTAAGTAGGTAACCATAACGATTAACAATATTATGTTCACTATCTATGAATGAACATAACAAAAATCTTTACTAAACTCATAAATAAAACAGCATATGGAAATGGAATGGAAATGAAGATACAATGCTCCCAAGTTTCAGCGAGACCACACGTACCTTATCGTGGCTACAGACTTTATCGAACTTCCCACAAGTAACCTTTACTTTTATGGAAATTTTCGATGAATTCATAACTTGCTCCATAGTTTAACAATAGGATAATAAAAGCTTATGATACTATGGTGAATTCCGTCCGACCTCTTATAGTCAAAATATCGCTCGTCTAATGGGCCACTGGGCCACATAAATAAGAAAAAAAGCAATTTTTAAGGAGAGCTAATTAAAGTTTCTTTTTTCTCTTCATTTGGAAATCCGTTCATGCCATTTTTACACTGTTTCAAAATTCGCTACCACTGTCTTGCCCCGAAATACCAGAGGAAAATCTAAAGATTTTAATTGCTTTTCATGTTCTAGTTTATAGTGACATAGTAGCATTATTTGCTCACAAATAATCCCAATTGCGATTCTAAAATCACTCTTGTTCAAAAATTATATTCATTCCCCCACTTATATTTATTAACATAATAGGCAATTTCTTATATTTATTAAATAATTTAATTTGAATCACAAAAGAAGCTATAAGAGTTGACATGAAATTGTCTCAGGACAAATTTCTGATTCACATCATAATAATGGCTTCTACTGGTGGACTTATCATCAGCCATTTTCCTCAAAGAATCTCAGAAGCTTCAGCCGTCCATAAGTTTTTGGTTTTTTTAAACAAAGGGTAGAAATTTAGAAGAAGAAAATAACGTTTCTGCGTCATCGAGCATTAGGTTTGTTTTTATATGTTTTGAATTCAAATACATCAACTTAAAACAAATATCAGCTATATTTACAAGGCTGAAACTGCGATTCAACTTAAATTATCTTCACCGTGACTAACTTATAAGCTATAAATAATTGGAATATTTTTTCTTTTCTGTCTTGCGTCTTATTTTTGTATCTTCTTGAGTCTTAACTATTCTTCCTATAAAATATGATTATTTTTAATTTTGACAATCAAAAATGGAAACCATATTAGGGTATACAATTGATGTTACGATACCATGATTTGTCTTTAAATTCACCTAAATTACAATTGATTGAAGTTACGGTATGATGATTTGTCTTCAAATTCACCTAAAATACTATTTTTTTTTTTTACTTTATTTATTAATTCGCACCTGTCAGCAAAGTGCGGACAATCAGCGCATGAGATGGCGGTAATATGAAATTATGACCTGTCAGGCATGAGGAGGGAAAGCACCCAACAGCACCCTCTTCCTGGCTTGAGTCAATTACCTCGGCTGTTTAAAAGAGCAGATCTTTCATCCATCGCCTTTTTAGTCTTCTCGTATCCATGCGTACATCAGCCATATTACTTATTAAACTGTTGAATATCCGTTTACAAATTCGTTTGTAAAGAGTCGTTATGTTTTCGTCGACTGTTAGTAGATGGACGTCAGTATGTAAAGTTTTGTTAGTCACGTACCAAGCTGCTTTTGTAATGAGTCGTAACAATTTTGATTAAAACGTTTACAGCTTTTTTAATCATTGCCCTTCTTTTTCGATCATTGCCCTCGATGGTCTAGAAATGTTGTAGATCGATCCACTCTTGTAGCTGCAGCTGCGAGAGGATGTACAGTCACTTGTTTCACCTACTTGGTTTGCACGGCGCCGTTGTTTTTCTCCCGTTATTTTTGTTTTGTTGTATTTTAAACATACACTCGCAAAATGGTTATTCCCCTTGCGAAGGATACATTTTTTTCCCAAAGCAGGACAATGTTCGTGCCGTTCGTCAAGTCTCGAGCCACAGCGAAAACAATCCCGGCCCCGAACTAATGTTTTCCTCTTTTCCATTGAACGATTGTAAGAGCCCTCTTAATCTCTTTAATATATTAACGTATTGAGTGACTGTCTCTTCACGGAATCTACGAGCAAACGCAACTCTTTTACCAATCGGACATGATTTCTTCCCAAAATACTTGTCTTCGGACATGATTTCTTCCCAAAACAGATACAACATCAATATACGTATAATAACTCACCGGCTCAGGCCTGAAGTGGTCTAATACAACTCTAAATACCTGTGGTCCCACTTTAGAGAGAAGAATGTCTCGCCTCTCATTGTCGTCAAGTACGCGGTGAATGCGAAGTTCGACTTCGCATTCACCGCAAATCGACAAATCGTTGCCTGAAGTACTGCCAGTCCTCTTCTTCAGGAAGGAAAGGCCCAAACTGTAAATATGTAGAAGACCCACGGTTCCGGCCAGCTATTGATAACCTTTCCGAGTTGTCTTCAGTGTCTGAATGTTGATTCTCGCGCAAGGAATCTTCATTACCGTACGGACAGGTTGCATTACTGACCTTCTTCTTCTGTCTTCTGTTGCCCATTTGTCCAGCAGCGCCAATGTTAGATACAGGAATAAATGCTTGTAACTTTATAATTCATGTTTTATTTCACAACAGCAAGCTTTATATTAATCGAATAAAACCGTATGATTGATTCAACAATAGCATTAACATTTTGTAATTGAAAATATAATAATCGATATGTCACAGGTGACAACAGAATTTCTTTCCTTTTTTAACTTTGTTTGTTTGTTTGTTTTAACGTCATTTTATGCCGCTAAGGCTAATCGGACGATGCTAGTGGGAGTCCTAAATTTTGCCTATCTAGTTATAATTGGGATAGGGATCTTTAACGAGTACCTGACATCGTATAGGCTCGGGACCTCCATTTTTTTTACGTCATATCCGAGGGACGGCTTAGACAAGGATTTTTTACTCCCATTAAAACATCCTAGGGCCACCTCGGGACGCCCGAGTTTTTTTTTTTTAACTTTACTGAAAAATATCTGGTGCCTTGCGCACAGCACACAACTTTCACTTACCAACATACTTAGATTAGAAATCGAAGTGTTTTGACCATTCCTCAAATTCCCACATTCATTTACTTATATTTGCTTGTATCCATAAGTATTATAACTCAGTAATTTTCGATTGATTATTTCTTTTTTTAAGGTTTAAGGTTCCTAAAAAAATCCAAATTTCAATAAGGATTTCTTTACTGTCTGCTTGTTTTTTACTGCGAGTTGCATTTTGTAAATATACCGTGATGGTGAATCGATAGATGGCGTATGTGGGGCTCATACTAAATTAAAAATTAATTTTTAAATATTTCCCTCTTATTCCTTTCCGGAAACTGAACGAGAACGATTACTGTTCCTGTAAAACAACTTTTTACTGCATTCAGAAATCTAACATAGGACTAAAGTTTGTAAACTAAAAAATAATTAATTAATGATTATCTTATACCATATCTTATTCTATTTCTATATTAATTTGAGCATCCACGTATTTACTCTCCGGAGTACACGAAAATTTTTTATTGTTACATAACAGTTTTCATATGTGATAATATGGGAGTACAAGCATAATACTCCATCACGTCCGATTCTATAATTCTTCTATAATTCTACTTCCGATTCCTATAATTCTACTACCGATTCTATAATACTTCTATAATTCTATAATTCTTCTATAATTCTACTGTGCATGCATGATTTTGAATCCACAACGTGGTTTGAGTTGTAGAAATAATTTTCTTTTTTACTCAGACATTTAGGCATAATCAGATACAGTTAATTTCTCCAGATAAACAAAATCAAAGGTACGTTGTATGAAAATGATTATCTTATACCATATTTTATTCTATTTCTATATTAATTTGAGCATCCACGTATTTACTCTCCAAAGTACACAAAAAATTTTTATTGTTACATAAAAGTTTTTATATGTGATAATATGGGAGTACAAGCATAATACTCCATCACGTCCGATTCTATAATTCTACTTCCGATTCCTATAATTCTACTACCGATTCTATAATACTTCTATAATTCTTCTATAATTCTACTGTGCATGCATGATGTTGAATCCACAACGTGGTTTGAGTTGTAGAAATAATTTTCTTTTTTACTCAGACATTTAGGCATAATCAGATACAGTTAATTTCTCCAGGTAAACAAAATCAAAGGTACGTTGTATGAAAACTTCGCCATTTATTCGCCTTCTCAGAACATTTTAATGATGATAAAACCTACGTGATGTTAAAGAATACTTGATTTTCATTAAACATGAGGAGTTTAATCAAAATCGTTAGAACCTGTTTGGTGAACATCGAAAATACGTAAAAATGAGACAAAATTTATGAACAGCCACCGGAAAAGTTGGTCAGTTTGTCATTCGCTTCGCTAGACAGGTTTGTCAACCTTTTATTTAATCCATTCACATCAATAGACAAATTTGATCAGCTTGTCATTTATCTCAGCCGATAAGCTTGACTTCAGGCTATTTATCTTCTCACTTAGCTCCTTCGACTGGCTGGCCAATTTTTCATTTATATCACTAGACAGGCTGGTCAGCTTATCATTTAGTTCAGCCGACTGGTTTGCCAACTTGTTATTTATTTCAGCCGACAAACTAGAATTTAGGCTGCATAACTTATTTAGCTCAGCCGACGGGCTTGCCAATTTTTCATTTATATCAGCTGATTGGCTTGCCAACTTGTCATTTAACCCATTTACGTCACCAGACAAATTGGTCAACTTGCTATTTATTTCCGCCGACTGGCTTGCTAATTTTTCATTAATCTCAGCAGTCTGCTTATTAAACATAGCCTTTAAAGAGCAATCTTCCAATTCTTCTGTTTCAAATTCTACTGAACTAAGCCCTGACTTACGTCCACAGCCAACAAGATCGCTTTCGTACCAGCAGTGTCCAAATCCAGATCTTCTAGCTCCCTTCTCAGCTCTGCTACAAGAAGTTCTCCAATTCTTTTGCCTGGCATTTTTTTTTCTTCTTTAAACCCCACACCTGACACCAGTTTTAACTCTTCAGTGGGTTAGCAATTTTTATTCAAAGAAAAATAACAATTTTCAATGCCACCCGAATTATAAATACACAAATATTAGAACAGGTTACAAAAATTATTACTTTGCAACACAGAGATAATAACCAAGACTAACTGTCCAGGCGTAGATGATACTCCAACGTCATAGTCACAAACACGTCCTCTGACAGTTTGTTCCAAGTTCTAGTTCGTTCCAATAATAAGTATAAAACCATTCCAAACCATATGTTTTTGTTTAACGTTACAATATTATATTATTTTATATTATTAATATGTAATTTATTTAAACATAAACCATATTATGTGTGCACTTCACAATAAAGTACTTTTCGGAATTCACTCATTTAAGATTCTGAAACAAATTGTAAAAAAAATAATGCCTTTTTTATCCATGAATTTTTACCCACTATTGTTGTGTGAAGACAAAATGTGTTGAGCTCATTAAATTACGGGTGGGGCCCTAGAGAGCTAAAAAAAAAAATAAAATAAAATAAAATAAAATAAATTACTCCAGATGCGTTCTTTTCACTGTCAGCCATGAATCGCAAAGGAGCACATTGATGGGAACTTATATTATTTAAAATATTTCCTTCTATTTCCTGCGAAATACATAAGGGTTGGAGTGGGGAAAAAAGGACCTGCAAAAACAAAAACAAAAAAAATGTTCATTACTATCAGTTCATATTATTCCATTTTTTTAAATTACATATAAGCTCACTTTATTCTTTTCGACTTGAATTATTGATTTAAAATTGTGCCATAATCTTATAAATTTAAATTATAGATTATTTATGTTAAAATAAAGCGTTAGTTAATTGGTATTTCCTAATTTCTGATTTCTTCACGAATTCAAAGCTTAACATTTGATAAGCTCATTATGTTTTTGTTTTTATCTACTCTAGAGTTTGTTGTCAGTTTTATAGACTTCTCCTGTGCCCTGCCACCGTCCACTTTATATAAATAGATCTTTATATTGAAGCCAACTTTTCGGGGTATTCTAATACTATATCAAGGCTGTCTTTACAAACCTGCCGTCGGCTTTATTCTGTCGCACAACCTCGACAAGGTTGGGTCTGCCCGTATAGACATAAAATTGTACAAACAAGTTCGCGTTACGCGGTGAGGTTAGGATCGACATTTTCGCCTTTTTTGGGTCTATAGAGAATATTGGATGATAAAATAAGAGAAGAATATATGTGAGGAGAAAAAAAATAATGCCTTTTTTATCCATGAATTTTTATCCACTATTGTTGTGTGAAGACAAAATGTGTTGAGCTTATTAAATTACGGGTGGGGCCCTAGAGAGCTAACGCCCCAACACAAGGAACAACGAATGGCTGCAGCTCGAGAATTTTTGGACCGCTACAGAACTGATGTGGACGCATTCCTGAAGTCTATCGTCACTGGAGACGAAACCTGGGTGTCACACTACACTCCAGAAAACAAAAGACAGTCCATGCAATGGAAACACCCCACCTCCCCAAGTGCCAAAAAATTCAAAGTCGTGAAGTCAACCTGGAAAATCATGGCTTCTGTTTTCTAGGATCAAAAAGGAATTCTCCTGATTGATTTTTTGCCTTAAGGTGAAACAATTAACGCCAACCGCTATTGTGAGACCCTGAAGAAGCTTCGACGGGCCATACAGAACAAGAGAAGAGGAATGTTGACCTCCGGTGTTTGCCTTCTCCACGACAACGCTCGGCCTCACGTTGCTCGTTCCACTGCGCAACTTTTGGATGAGTTTGGTTGGGATGTTCTGACCCATCCACTTTACAGTCCCGACTTTGCCCCTTCAGACTATCACCTGTTTACCAAAATAAAGGCGAAATTGGCGGGAGAACGTTCCACAAGTGACGAGGAAGTGAAAGAAGCTGTCACGAAGTGGACCAAGGAGGTGGCGGCGGCAAGCTTCTACGAGGAAGGAATTTCGAAGCTCATTTCGCGATATACCAAATGTATTGACGTCGCCGGGGAGTACGTGGAAAAATAATACATATTTTCAAGTACAATACCTGTAAGTTTCAAATTTTTTCAATAAAAACTTGATTTTTAAAAAAAAAACGGAACTTATTTTCTGGACGACCCTCGTATCATTAACCAATCGTCCATTATTTAAAGATATATAAATATATTTTTACATTCGCACCCATATTATGTAAAAGACAGTAAACTAATATGATGAATGATGACCAACATAGGACACCATAACATTACAGTTATGGGGAATAATATTGCCCTACAGCGTCTTTTTCTATCGTGATTTTGACTTTACACGTGATCAGCAGGGAGATCCCTCACCAGCTCCGCGTTAGTCTTCTACGTGTGATAACGGGCATTCCGTTGTTTAAACCACTGCAAAAATTGGAAAATTGGTCTGGTTAAAGATTATTTTCAGTGGGAGGTGCTAGCTGGTTATAAATGTACTGAATTGATCTGTTGTATATATTGAAAATAGTTTCCTTGCTATGTATAGTTTATAATGACGAAAAAATCTCAGAGATCATTTTTTATCTTATTGAAAAATGTCTATCCAAAGATAAAATTTATAGCTTTTTTTTCACTCCAAAAAGTATTGTTTTTTAAAAGAAAAGGCAGATTGCATTTCTTAGAGGAGTCTTTTTCAGGAAAATTCCCTTATAATCCCCATATAGAGCACCTTATTTGGGCGGACTCCGGACCTTTCGATTCTAACCTATAATACTATAACAGAAGTTGCAAATTTTGTTTAAATCATGGTTAATTATGGCCTCTTTTTTCTTTTTTATTATTATGTTTTAAAGATTTCCATTTATTCCAACTATCATACAACTCCTTAAACTAGTATAGTAAGAGCAATAAAACCAACGTCATGTCGAACATTAAAACTAAATTTAATGTTTGATCAGTTTGCGTTGAACGAGTATTAAGTTTTATAAGTTCAAAGTTTTTTTGTTTTTTTTTAAGTAATTGTTTTGAAAAGAAATGTTTATCACAAAGAAGTAGTAAAAAATATTTTTCACCCCGACACTACCCTTGCTCTCGGATGCCCTCGTATAAAGCTCAACGGTTGGCGTCATTTAAGCAAACAAAACGAAACTTGAATACTAAGATAACAATAGAAATGGATTCATGTTATGAAACCTTGAAATATAAATAATAAAAATAACAAGGCGGCCACCTTTTTACAATTCCAGAAATATCCTCCCTCAAACCTGGCAAATGATTCCTGCCATACGAAAAAAACCTTTTCAATTGTTTTACTATATTGAAAGAAAATATTTTTTTATTTTTCAAGAAATAAAATAGAAATAATTATGGAAGCTTTCATTGATTTGTGAAAAGGGTAAATATGCTATCTGGGTCAGTTATATTTCTAAGCTCATAGGAAAAAATCCTCTTTGTTACTTCTTGGTTAATGCAATTCTTAAAAAGTATTCAGTATAATTCACCAGACTACTGGGGTCACCTGTGGTGTAGTGGTTAGCATTGACACTTGCTACGCTAAAGGTCGCTGGTTCGCGTCACGAGGTGGCCCTCGGATTTTTTAATGGGAGTAAAAAATCCTTGTCTCTGCCGTCCCTCGGATAGGACGTAAAATGGAGGTCCCGAGATGTATGATGTCAGGTACTCGTTAAAGATCCCTATCCTAATTATTCCTAGATAGGCAAAATTTAGGAATCCCATCGTCCGATTAGCCTTAGTGGCATAAAGTGACGTTAAAAAAAACAAACGAACAAATTCACCAGTTTGCCCAATTACATCGTCATTCATAATGGAATTCATGTATTTAAAGAAAACAAAGTTTTAGTACAAAGCGAACTATTTAGGATACCAGTTAGCTGTTGAAATTTTCAAATAAAGTAGATGGAAAGAAGAAATTTTTTTTTTTATTGCTGTGATAAATTAGAAAAAAAAATATTTAAATTAATTAATTCGGAGCCCGAAATCCGCCCCACAAGTGGTGCTTCCGTAATGAGATATTTCAATTAGGATTGGCTATGAAACAAGTTTTCAAGTAATGATGTAGCATACTAAATTAGCTTCACCTTTATATCTGTGCCTCAGTGGTAACAGTACCATTGCAAATTTTTGTGTTTGTCCAGAAAAGTCAATTTTTAGAAACAGCTTAATGAAAGTTTTTCACATTATGATTGGTAGCATTTTTCATAGCATTTTGGGAAGACCATGGTGCACGCTTAACGCCGGTTCAACATGTACTTTTCAGTCTTGCATGAGTTGAAAACACTGTCATCCAAGTCTTGCAAACTTCGCGCCACTACATTACTCAAACCTTTGATCAAATAATCATTCAGTCTTTCCAAAGCAGCCATGGAGAAAACATTGTTCGCCTCAGTAGCGTTAATTTGTGGAATACTTTATCCAGCCATAATGATTTATATACTTTACAGACTTAGTTGTATTTATTTAATTTTGAATATTAATTATTATATAAATAATAAAGAATACAAATTATTAAAAAACATTTATTCATTATTTAACTCTTATTTCCTAATCTTCTATGTATGACCTTGATTTTCTCGGCTTCTCATCATCGTTCAAGAAGGAATGTAAGTTGAAGTACCACAACGAAGGTTTAAATATTTCTTCCGTTCCGACACAAAACACTTTAAAGCCTTAATTTTCGCACTCTCCTTACTGTAAACGCTGCGAAATGAATTAATCTTTTCTTCTGCTTTTATCTTTTTTCCTTCAGGTTCTACCTACCTCTTTGCATTTATTAATTATAGCAGTGTATACGGCATTTATTTTCCTCTGTTGCTGTATTCTTTTGGTTTAAATAGCCAGAGGTAATGAAAACTTTGATAAAATTCAAATAACTGCGTAAAAAACGCACATGAGCAATCGCTCAATTCTGATGACATTTTTTATAATCCAAGGACAAAAGAAATGCACTCTGTAAGCGGCCTGGATTAGACTGAGAAGAAAAGGTGTAGCGATCAGACAGAAACCTGTTTACACGGTCAAAATTATTGTCAGTCTTGTATTATACTCCAAAATAGACTCTTAAAATAGAGGTTTGTCCTCGTTTAGTTCATTTAAGACTAACGACTTCTCGTCCACACGTAACGTTTAGTTTGACAAACATGATCATGAAAGACTGACGATAAGCCTTAGCCCTCATTAACTAGACTCCATCATTTGAGGTAAAATCTACCTTCAATGTAAGAACGAAATATCAGTATGTTCAGTTAAACTTCTATACAATAAAAATAAAAAAATGGCATATACAGGGGATTAAGGTAAAAAACAACTGACTATTGTTCACTATTGGAATTTTAGGTAGACTTTTAGGTTAGCAGACAGACCACCCAACCTCCTAACTGTACTTCTCAGTGGAAAAATCATAAACATCATTGTCCGAGAATTATTAGGAGCGAAATGAACTCAAACCGTCCGCGTTCTTCTTAAATATAAATTATGTTTTGAGGTATTACCACTTCTAGTGATATCATTTGGCTGAGGGAAGGTGGCTTTAAATAATAAATACGTTTCGGAAGGAAAGGCAGCTATTTGGTACCCTTAACAACAGGTCATTTTATGTTATAGGAATAATTCTTTAAAATATTATGAATAAACTTATCGCCAAAAGACGTTTAAATTTACATCGAAAGAAGATTTGAAATAAGAGCTGGATTGAAAATATTATGCAAATAATAAAAATATGTGGCATTGCTTTAAAAAAAAATCAATTTTTATAATTAATCAAGTGTACCCCCTATTCCCCTAAGGAAGACCAACCCGCCTGACCCAAAGCAATCAGTAGTTCAGCAGGCTTGCATAATAAAATATTAAACATCTCACTAAAAATATTTTTTATATAATAGAAATATGTAGATATACTCTAAGAGAATACAACGCATATTACTATAAGAATAAACTTATCTAACTGAACGATTTTGTAAATATTTTTTATATTTAGATTAAAAAATTATTTTTTGCACAATGGAAACAGTAATTAGTAGTTTCTCATATATAGACATTCCTCAGAATCTATGATACTGCCATTTTCATTGGAAGAAAAACGTAGCCATTCCTTCATACCTTATTTTAAATTAAATACGCTACTGAGAATTTTATTAATCCTCTTAAGCCAATTGTCTCAAAAGGATTTTTTGAGAAAAAAAAATTCAAATGGTACCTTAAAGGAAAGTTTTAGAATGAAAACATTTCATGCTTCTTTCCAGTATGAATAAACCAATACTTCAAAAGCTTTCAGCCTTTTGGAGAATTTTTTTTTAACGTTGCCAAACCATGTTTATTTTTAAAGTTACGCAAATACTTTGTTGAAGTTAAGAATATTTTATTTTCATTTATTTGAGTGTCAATGATTGACGAATTCCTTTTTATTTTCTTTAATTACATTACAGTCGATCTTTCGGGACAATTCAAATAATAATCCTACTTCATAACAAATATCATTTAACTAACATTTGTACACATTAATTTCTGTTATGATCATTTACCTTATATTTCTAAGATTGTTCACCTTACATATCACAATTTTCAAATTCTGTATTATGTATTATATTTTTTATTTCTGTCTTTTCGTGTCTATCTTTCACATTTGTAAGATATTTTTGCATTTTATTATTATGCCCTACCAACTTGAAAAGCAGTAACTCAAAAATTGTGATATAATGGTATCCTTGTGAAATATCCCATTCGATACTTAATATAAAAGCAGTGAACAGCCTATTTTGCGTTTTCCTTACTTTAGGCTTTTCAATGTTTTTCTATGAGCATCGAATGCAAAATTTCACAAGGAATCCAACGATATCATTTTCTCACGAATATTGTGTTACTGCTTGATTTTCTACTTGGTTGGTAAGTATTGTAATACTTAATAGCCAAAATTGATATCTTCTTCATCATATTTTTTAAATGTTTTATTACATCTGTTATTCCTGGAATAACAAATTGCATTTTTAAAAACCACCAAGTTTGGACTTCTCCATCTATTCATTTCACTGTTTTCCTAACCATTTTTACTTTCACTTACCTATATATGAAAAAATCTGGTGCGTGCGCGCAACACACAACTTTCACTTACCAACTTACTTAGATAAGAAATTGACGTGTTTTGTTAGATATCATTTCCCAAAATCACACATTTTTCTACATTCATATCTTATTTTTATTAATCGTTAAAGCCGTTTTTGAGTAAATAAAAAACCCCGTGAAAATGATACAAAATTTATTAAGTAAAGTCCCCCCTTCGGTTGATCAATTTTGATGAAATGTTGGCTATCACATATTTTGCATATACATACATAAAATACCCAGTTTGGTCACAATCGTGAAAGCCGTTTTTGAGTAAATAAAAAAAGCACGTAAAAATGATACAAAATTTATTGAGTAAAGTGCCCCCTGCGGTTGATCAATTTTGATGAAATTTTTACAGACATATCTCGGGCATATAAGTAGATCAAATACTAAGTTTAATCAAAATCGTTAGAGCCGTTTTTGAGAAAATCAAACAAACACGTGAAAATGTTACAAAATTTATTAATTAAAGTCCCCCCTCCGGTTAATCAATTTTGATGAAATTTTTACAGTCATATCTCGGGCATATAAATACATCAAATACCCAGTTTGATCAAAATCGTTAAAGCCGATTTAGAGTAAATAAAAAAAACACGTGAAAATGTTACAAAATTTATTAAGTAAAGTCCCCCCTCCGGTTAATCAATTTTGATGAAATTTTTACAGTCGTATCTCGGGGATATAAATAGGTGAAATACTCAGTTTAATCAAAATCGTTAGAGCCGTTTTTGAGAAAATCGAAAAAAACCTAAAAAGTTATTAAATGAAGTACCCCTTCCCTTTGAGCAATTTTGATGAAATTTTTGCTGTCACATCGCGGGCATATACTTACACTAAATACCCAATTTCAGGTTCGCACGGTTTATAGTTCTTGAGCTAGTCTGTTCACATACACACACACACACACACACACACAGACACACACACAGACCATTTCGCGGGACTTGGTCATTTCGACTCAGGGGACCCCAAAACGTGTATTTCCGTTGAAAACCGGAAGTCGAAATTTTTCACGATCGCAATACTTCCACTTACTATATATTTCATATATAGTAAGTGGAAGTATTGCGATGGTGAAAATTTTCGACTTCCGGTTTTCAACGGAAATACACGTTTTGGGACCCCCTGAGTCGAAATAACCAAGTCCCGCGAAATGGTCTGTGTGTGTGTGTGTGTGTGTGTGTGTGTATGTGAACAGACTAGCTCAAAAACTATAAACCGTGGGAACCTGAAATTGGGTATTTAGTGTAGGTATATGCCCGCGATGTGACAGCAAAAATTTCATCAAAATTGCTCAAAGGGAGGGGGTACTTTATTTAATAACTTTTTACGTTTTTTTCGATTTTCTCAAAAACGGCTCTAACGATTTTGATTAAACTGAGTATTTGATCGATTTATATGCCCGAAATATGACTGTAAAAATTTCATCAAAATTGATTAACCGGAGGGGGGACTTTACTTAATAAATTTTGTACCATTTTCACATGTTTTTTTTATTTACTCAAAAACGGTTATAACGATTTTGATCAAACTTGGTATTTGATATATTTATATGCCCGAGATATGACTGTAAAAATTTCATCAAAATTGATCTACGGGAGGGGGGACTTTACTTAATAAATTTTGTATCATTTTCACGGGTTTTTTTATTTACTCAAAAACGGCTTTAACGATTAACAAAAATAAGATATGAATGTAGAAAAATGTGTGACTTTGGGAAATGATAATTAGCAAAACACGTCAATTTCTAATCTAAGTAAGTTGGTAAGTGAAAGTTGTGTGTTGCGCGCACGCACCAGATTTTTTAATTTTATTTTTCTTTAATATTATCCTTTTTCGAACCTCCTTTATTGTAATGGGTCTTGTTTTCATCTTCTCTTTATTATTATTTTTTTTACTAAATCTATCTGTAAGTTTAATTTTCCTTCTATTCCCTGATATTGCCTCTCTCATTTTACTTTACAAATTTGAAGCACAATTTTTTTTTTGTAATGTTTTCCTTGATTAACAGAAGAAATTAAAAGAACATATTATAAATATGTACTTAAAAATATTCATTTGATGCAGTGAAATGAAAACTTACGCTATTTAAATATTAATTATGATATTGACATTGAGCAGTAGCCCGGTAATGAGGCCTAAAACAACAGACCCAACTCCAATCTCAAGTATAATATAGAGTAAACCAATTATTACCAAGTTTAATGCAATAAAATAATCAATAAAACGGCCGTTTCAAGATTTCTATCATGTAAATTACAGGGATAAAAATAACACCGCTAATCGCATACATCTCTCTAAGTAAATCGAGAATAATCTGCTTTATAGTCAAAATTTCAAATAGCCATAATCTCTTAAAGCTTAAGCTATATGTAAAGTAGTAAATAAATATTCACGGCAATTGTGTATAAAAAAACTTAAACATTTTACATTGAATAAAAATTAAATTTACAATTAGAAAATTATCAAGGCCTATACGAATAAATCTTGTAGCACCAGATATGAGAAAACTAATGTGGACTGTAATTGAACGGTACAAAAATACATGAAAAATATGGCGTTACAAATAATATAAATAATAATGCTTTCATGAATAAAGGTTTGGTAAACTTACAGAATTTATCTTCACTCCTCACAGCATCCTGTACCAGATACTGGTCTGAAAGGAAAATCAGGGAAGGGAAGTAATAGGATTGAGACAGACCAATACCTTTGTTGAAGAACACTCTTAAATTCGTCACCAATGGTTAAATCTGAACAAGAAGGCCTGTACATTTGGTTGGAGGGCAAAACCTGATTAATCCCTCAGTCATAAAAGGACGTCTTAACTCAACTACGGCTGAGGCAAGAAGAAGCACTTATTACACAGCCTCTTAAATTGGTTATATTTACCGCACACTGTATATCTAACTATCTAATAATTATAACTACCGTACGTATTGAAAAAGTAAATTCGTATCAGGCTAGAAAAAAGCACCATGATTAGAAGTTAGTTTTCCTCTGGGAACATTATGCATTTTATGTTTTTGTACAAGAACCTGACGAGTATCATGCTAGGAAAATATTTGGGGTTTTATTATCAAGACAACATTGACTTGGCTAAAAGTTTATATTATAGTACTGTTTATCGGAACAATTTGTAAAATCCACCTGAAAACTCGGATGTAAGCACCACTAAAAGTATTGATTAACTAATGTAATATTAGTGAAATAAAAACGTTATTGAACTACCAGTGGTTTATGAAATAAACAATTATGGGAAAAAATCTGATGAGAAGCCCATTATTAAAGCTTTGAAATCTATAATATGAACGAAGATTAAGATAAGATTATTAGATAGATTAAGATAAGATAAGATTGTTTATTTCATTTCCCACCTTTCGGCTAAGATATCCTACTAGCATATGCTGGCCCGATGTGGAAGGCCTACTTTGAGATGTCTTCATTCCTCTATCATCCATACTCCGATTCCTTCGCATTTTAACGAAGCTTTGGCTGTCATGGAATCATGTGTGGGAACAAGAAAGTCATGGAATCATGAAGGGAACAAGAAAAAACATTGCGTGTTACTAATCTCATTAGATTTTTACTGAAAAAGAATTAGTATATTATGAAAAAATAGGGCTTCAGAGCTGTTTGTTTATTTCATTTCCCACCTTTCGGCTAAGATATCCTACTAGCATATGCTGGCCCGATGTGGAAGGCCTACTTTGAGATGTCTTCATTCCTCTATCATCCAAGGCCCTACGTTAAGTGGGTAGCTTACCCTATAGTGGCACGGTGAGACCAGGAACTGGGTCGCTCCTAAATTTAGTGGAATACTGCCTCGCTCCTTAGCTAATTAGGAAGCATTCCTTTTGTGCCTCCAATCGGTTTGGCTCCTTCCTCTTCCTCTCTTATCTTCCCGCCTCATTTCATCCATTCACCGTCTTCATTATCAGCAGGGCATACTCTTCAGGAATCTATTATCGGGTTATTGCTAATTCTCTGCATGTATACCCTCCAGGGTAAGAGCTACAAAATTAATTCTGTATAATAAAAATGAAATGATGTTCGTTGGTAACCGCATCACATGGACGGATTAGTAAATTAGGTCTTTTTTAAAAAGAAGGAATCTCTTCCATTTTTATTTTTAAATCGTTTATTTTCTCCAACGTTTCGCTTCTGACCGGAGTTACATTATTGAATATTCTACAACCAACTACTTTGTCAATTCTTCTACAACTATAACTATAACAGCTTCATTGTCACACTCTTCACCTTTAATTTATTTATTTTTCTCTGGAAGTCAAGGCAAATTTACGGGATTGAAATACCTTTAAATAATAGGCAAATGAAATGAAAAGATAATAACAAAACTTTTTTATTGATTATATCCATTATACATTTTTGATGATGGTTATATCCACCGCCAAGAAAATGATAACATAAGCAAAATGACAATAGCATCTCGATTGGTTTTTCATGCGAAAAAAGATCTATCTCGTTAATAAGTCAAAGATAAATCGGATAAGTCGTTTTCCCCAAACCGATTATCGAAAATCAGCCATTTTCCCCTTTTTTGCGAAAAAATGAATCACGCTCATGTTTCAACGCTTAAACTCGAAAACACCTACCTAATGAAAAATGTACTTATATAAAAGTTGTAAAGAGTCAAATTCTGTGCAAAGCGAGCTCCTTATTTTTAAAATTAGCTCACTCCTGTGGACAGATACGAATTAAAACGTGAAGTATTCGTAGCGCTAAAATCTTCGAAATTTTTGGACTTTTTTCCGGTTTCTTGCATTTGGCTCGGTGATAAGGGAAAAGCAATAAAAAGAACATTTACTTGCCTAAAATATTTTTAAAGGAGTTCACAAATTATTATTGGCACACGTATTAGTTCGCAGAGGCACCAACAGATCTCTTATCAGCTGTTAGGTCCAGAAGCAACATCGGGAAACTAGTAGTATATAAAATGAACCTGTACTTAAATAAATGAAAAGTAAATATCACACCCTATTTCCTTTAAATTAGTAAACCGAAGAACCTGTTTTTTCTTTCTATCTATCATTTTTTAAACTTTTATTACGTTCATTTATGAAAATGCATTATATGATGTGCTTTAAATTAAACCCTGGGTAACTCCGAGAAGTCTTAGTTACGAACTTCCATTAGAAACTTATTAATTTACAGGACTTTAAGTAGTATACACTAAGTGTATATACTACATATGTGTATACACTACAGTGGACTAAGCAGCTATGATTTTTTTTAGTATTATAAATTAATTTATCATCATACTTTCAGACCTCCGTTCATAAGTATTTCCTCATAAAATGGCTGTTATTATACCAAACATTAACTCCAGTTAGCTGGTTAAATAGCTCCCAGTATAGACAAAGTTTTATGTAGAGTCTTCCTCCTTTGTTAACGAACTTCATTAATTTCTCCCGTCTTCTCAACTTACACAACTCTGAAGTTTTCCAATCTGTTCGATAAATTAGCTTTGAATGTAGGTAAACGAAAAATTCGTTACTAAATTGTTTCATTGTGTACACCTCGAAGTAGATATATTAAAATTAAAGTATAGAAGAAAGGCGTAGTCAATAGTATTAGGCACAGTTGGTCAAACGTAAAAGAACTTACGCAGTTGGTTATATTTTTAAATCATTACTATTCGTTTACATTTTACATTATCCTAACATTTTACTCATGCCATTTTTTTATATATATATTCAAAATGTGTTTAGACATAAAGATATGTGTATTATTGTGGTTTAAAAAGTGTTTACGTTTTCTAGATTTATATGTATCATCAATAGTTATCCTGGAGTATGTATTTATACGTATCCAGTAGGTAAATAACTCCATTTTTTCTTACATTAAATTTTCCTCTATGGATTAATACCACGATAAATTCTTCCATTTACTTATCAACGTCAATATAAATTTGAAAAAAAAAAACGTTCATTGACCTGTGTCTTTAGTTAACGAAAAAACAAATCTAAAATTTTATTTATCATGGACTTTAAATCCAAAGTTTTAAATTTAATTCGATAAAAAATGGACAGGATGTTTTTACCTCTGGATTAAAGATGTCTTCATTAGTTTCAAATAAATGTTTTCCAAATTTTTTAAATTATTTATTTATAAGTTATTCTTAACTACTTATTAGTAAACCGATGATGAATTACGAATAATACGTTCATTGGTTAGCGAAAAGCGAATAAAAATATGTATTCGTCATCCACCACTGGAATAAAATAATTATTCGAATAATGCCCAACCATGTTACTCGGTGTGTTTAGGCTCGTAATAAAAGTTTTTTTAGTAATTTCCGTCTCTGTTAACTAATCGCAGTTAAATTAAGGTGATGAAACATTATAAATAAATATTTGTGATATTCCCATTTATAGCCAGTCTGAATAAATTAATTCTATAGCACCACTTCAAATCTCCGCTTACGATCTTTACAAATTATCCAGGTCCAATCATGTTCTGAATTCCTTCTAAACATTCAAAAGAAGAGACTCATATAACAGTACATACTGCATACATCAGACAACCGAACTTCACACGACAGATCACCCACTGCCGGTTAAATTTAAAAATGTTGAGACTCTGTTTTTTTGACAACGTGACAAGTTAAATACTTGTGACATATAACTACAATATTGTTGAATCTATTTAGATAATTAAAATCATGATTTAACTTATTTATTTTTTTAATTAATTTTCATTAAACTCCAGTATTGATGATAAGTTTTATGATACTGTATTAAAGCAAGCAATGAATACGCTAAATTTGCTTTTTCTCGTTTACCCGAAATAAGTGGTGAGAAAAGCTATTCTGAACCTTCTAGGGCTTATGTTTTTCATTAGTTCATTTTCCATTATAATTTATTTATCTGGAGCAGACGTCATTCCTCATAAAGCAGCTGAAAATTCCCTCAACCAAATTAGTTCTAATGATGTTTCCTTCCAGGGAAGTAAGGTTTTTGATTCGTTAGTTAACTCGGCTAATTTCTTCCTTTCCAATTAATTTTTTCAGATTATTTTTCCAATTACGAAAAGTTATTTTCAATTAACCTAACATGTACCTCTCATAATAGTACTTGGAACGTCTATCAAGACTTAGGTAGCCAATTCGTAAAATAATAGCTATATCGCGGAATTTCTATCTCTCATTAAATTTAAAATTAATTTTATCTACTTTTGTCTGATACATCAGCGGCTTTTTTATCCTGAGAATACAGCCAACGCATTATACTATAAATAGCCCACGATCAGATAAAATTATTAAATACAATGTGACATAACAAGTACTGAATCTTTTGGCAAGGATATGAAACTCGTTGAGACCATCTAATTATAACTTTAAATCTTCAAAACATTGTTGAAAACCATGATTTATAATGTTCTTTCTATGATTAAGCAAATTAAAAACAGTCTCATTTTCATCTTTTACAAAATTTCGTGAAAAGTTATATTCCCTGTAATGAATACCGATTCAAATTTAGAATAGGTAGGTAGGAGGTACCTTATGAATTCAAAATGGATAATTCAGTATGAATGCGTCCCCTGGATGAAGAATGTTTGTATTGCATTGTTACTATTTTTTTATTTATTTGTTTGATTTGAAATAATGATCAAACATTACTGAATAGTCAATCTTTTTTTTCTTAATATAAATTGTATTTATGAAGGATGGATATATAACGCTCTAGACAACAGTGGTTGGCGATTCCCATTATTTACTAATTTACCTTACGTTGTAAATTCTGAACTCCGGCATTTATTAATCCGACACTTTCGGTAATCGGACTAACTACGGCCATCTAAGAGATTATGTTGGCAAAATGTAATGTACAAACCAATTTCAATGTTATATCAAGTAGTTTAAAATTCATTGCATTTAATTTTAATTTTAGTTTAACCTGATAGGGCCTGTTGGAAAACTGTTAACAAAGGATGGTAACGTACAGTAATATAGGAATAGAGAGAGCCCTTAGAAAAAATTTAAATTTTATCTGCTCCGCTCCACCAAGGCAGTGTTTATTATTATATATTTTAGTAAGCTAAACTTTTTAATGCATTAATGTTTTCTTGCTAACAGTTGATAACAATATTCTTCACCTACTACTGCTGACTCAAAATATATCATGGGGAATATTAAAAAAAAATTATATTTCTGATTTATAAAGTATTACTCGAAAATTATTGTTAAATTTAATAGTAAACTTTTTATTCAATAATAATGATCAGTTTTTTGTTTTTTTTTACTAATGATCAAAAACAAAAATCACTCTGGATAAAAAATATCAAATGATTTTCTAAGTCCAGACAAAAATTTAGATTCGATTTGATTTTATTAATTATAGATTTCAAACTCTGCGCCGAATTGCTCAAAAGGTAATTGGTTAACTGTTTGTCAGCTCATCTTAAAAGTTGAGTTTTTGCAGATTCACTACCTTATTATGCACCCGACGATATACCATGATGATATAATTTGATGAGTAACCATAAAACGGTTTATCGGTAGTTGGCTGTCGATAATATCGAAAATGTCTACGATAAAGTGAGGGTCATCAAACTATCCCCGACACTGCTGTAATTACCATATTTATTGCGGCTAAGGAACCGTTAGTTCAAGTTTATTACTTTCCGCTTGTTTATTGTTCAAAGAGAAGGTCCCAGTTGCAGTATTTTATTGTTCTGACTTCAATGGATCCCTTGAACATTCTACGACCCATTTTTAAAAAATACTTTGATCACTCCCAATAGCACTTGCCGTAATAATCGGAGTAGCACTCGGAGCTTTGTTTATGGTCTTGGCAATGATTGTTCAAAATGGTTACTATTATCGTTGGAACCAAAATGCCACATCAGCCAAACGTATTAGTGTTTTCGCAATTCCTCCTTTTTGCAAAGAAAGCCATGATAATATTTCGACTTAAATAGTTGGATGTAGATGGCATTAATTCGATTATTGTTTTTAAAGTAAGACTTAGTTGAATCCGACTTTCATAGAAGCCTTACAATTACCTATTCCTGTAAAAATATTTTTCATTTACGGTGATAAATGTATTCCTTTGAGACCTAATACGATCTACAGATTTCTTAAGGATCATAGAGTATTTATTTATTAAATAGTCATATATATTGTATTTGTTAATAAAAATCTATGTTCAACAACGTGGTTTGTTCGTTTAACGTCCATTTATGCTACTTAGGCTAATCGGAAGATGCTACATTGGGAATCCTATAACTAGGATAGGGATCTTTAACGAGTACCTGACATCGTACAGGCTCGGAACCTCCATTTTACGTCCTATTCGAGGGCCGGCATAGCTAAGGATTTTTTACTCACATTAAAAATTCGCGTGGACGCGATGAGTTTACTCAAAATAATCCCAGTAATTCTACATCAAATATAAGAGATTTAAAAAAAAAAAAAAATTAAACAAAAAAAGCTAATCTGTTCAATATCAAGAAAACAGCTATTGAACGAAGAGAGATGAGATAGACCGACCTTAGGAACTATTTGGTATGAATTCTGATGTATCTACAAGTACTTGTACTTTGTGTCCATTTTGACTCTTTTACATCATTTATCAATCTTTTGAATGACCAATTTTAATAATTTATGTTTCTCAAAATTTAGGATATTTCCTCCATTCTACATTATAATACTTAAGTTCTATTTAAATAAGAACTACCTATGACAATGCATACTTTCACGATCCATGCGGGAGCTTTTTCTTCATGAGCGGATGTCCAATATACTCTGAGAACAAAGAACAAGATCTAACTCGCAAAGTTATGAAGCAAAGGAAACTCAGTAAGGATGTTGTGAGGTGGAATTTGGAAGAGAGTATCTGGGTGCATAACTTCCCTGAGCTAACAATTCAGTTTAGAGGTTGCGGTTCCGGCAGGCATTGGTTAAATAACCGTATAATAAATTGGTTAATTTACCTTTCCATCTTAAAATTTATATAAGCTATCTATTGACTTTAAAAATGTATTATTGTATTGTATGCGTTAAAAATGTGTTAAATAATGAGAATAAAAAAAAAAAAAAAAAAAAAAAAAAAAATATATACATATATATATATATATATATATATATATATATATATATATATATATATATATAAACAGTTTATTGCCAAAAGGTCTAAGCAAATTTTTGATGAAGCTAAAATTTCATGTAGGCACATTGTTTTGAAAATCAATCTTATTTATGTACTCCATTATTTAGCAAGTGCATCAGAAAAGATAATGCGTAATATATACTTAAAACCAATACAGTTATCGCACATTAATTATTGACGCATGTTTCAGTAATTAAAACCCGATTAAGCAATTAAAATTATTTGATAAAAATCAAATAAAATTATTTGAAAAATGTCTAATAGGTATTACTCGGTCCCTCAGTGTTCAATTAGAAAATCAAATGACGAGTCATTCCATTTATTTCTAAAAAATAAAACGCTTCTTAAAGAGTGGATTGTAAAATTAAGAATAGAGATAAGCCTGTTTCGAAACATATGACGATATCTAGTCTTCATTTTAAAGAAAGTGACTATATTTATTATGTAATAAATATAATATTTTTTTATATTTATAATATTTATTTATATTATATTTAATAAATGTAATAAATATAATATTTATTATGTAAATATTAGTATTTGACATTTTATTATTCCAAAATGCTAGTTTTATTCAAATAACATTGGGACCATAGTGTCATAGATTAGTTTTTCTTTTTTAATTTTCCCCATTTTTGTATTACATCCGTTGTACTTAATTGTTCCAAGTTTTCAATGCGATGCCTGAAAGTTTTGACAAATGAATAAATAATATGACAAAGAAACTATGCTGTCATGAAAATGACAGCTGCCATCACAATGATTGTATGAATAGGTAATTAATGTTATTACTAACCGAAAAACGTAAAGTAAAGTTAGAATGATGTGTTTGCATTTATCAGAACTACCAGCTTTACACGAAAATTGCTAATTAATTATTAATAAATTTGATTTCCACTTTAATTTGATGGGGCAGTCCTTTAAGATCGCTTGTTTGAAGGCACAAGGCTAGTAAAATAACGGTTTTTTTACTTCTAGATATTATTCCACGTGTAATTATGTGGTTTGCATCAAGGATAGCCTGCCCTTTAATTAATGGTCTTTTAAAATTACCAATTATCTTTATCACATCAACTATGTCTATCCCCATTTCTTCCGACATTTTGCAAAACTACTAGCATACCTTAGTCGGTTGCGCCCGCGAATAGACTTCATTCGAATCGAAAAATATTATAGAATAAACTAAACAATAACATGCGTGGCTCGATTTCCGATGTCCTTCGATCTGAAAGACTTGACAGAAGTGAAGATTTAAGAAGAAACGGGAATGATAAGGAAAAAAGAATGATATACAATTGTGGCTATATAATAAAGCAATATGAACAAGATGGAGTGGGGGCTCAGTCTAGCTAGGCCGTAAGTTATTTTTATCATCGCCCGCCATCTGTTGTGGTCTATTGTATACAACTATTCTAAATTTACCAGAGGCTGTATTGTATAGCGTTTTATATGATTATTTATAAGCAGCACTTTTCAGAAATCATAAAAGTAATTACTGAAAAAGAATAATAATACAGCATATTACTGTTATACTTTCGAATGACCTCATTGATTGCTGAATACTGTTGGTCGTAAAATTGTTTACTCTGGTGTAGTTGTATATTTGAAATTTATACAGTTATAAGATGGAGAGTTGGTACATATAGCCATCTCGGTTTACTGTTTATTTATCACACGTCTTGGTTCTCCTAGCCATTAGCAGTTGTGCTGAACTATAGTATAATCAATATATTGCAGCGATGTATTTCTCATTTCAAGCAATACTTCCTGAAAGTCCATTTTTTTTTTTCGCGGACTTTCATAAGACAATTTTAAATATTTTACATTAAATAAATATTTTAACTGCAGCTTCAGCCTTTCCGTTCACCTGATGATGATAAGGCGAAGAAATTACTAGCCTGAACTGCCAATCTTTGGCAAAATCCTTGATATTTTAAGCCATGAGAGGAGTGCCACTATCAGATACAACTCTTTCAGGCACACCATATATGGCAAACAGTTCTTTGCAGAACGTGATAAGGATTTCAGATGAGCACCTTGCTGTCTTTTTACTTCAAAGAATGACGAATACTATAGTAACAATTATATAATGGGCTGACCCTTGTTGAGCCAAGTCTACAGAAATCTTTTGCCTGGTCTTGTCAAGATTCAATGGTTCTCGCTGTTGGGCTGGAGCAAATTTCTTACAAATTAGGCGTTGGCTAACTTCTTTTCGGATGTTTGTAGCCATGCCCGGCCAGATGCCTTGGTGGGTGCTGTGTATAAGCTTTGTAAGATCTTTTCTCATTGACTGAGGTACAACTATGCGCTCTCCTTTCATGACGATACCATCTATAACTCCCAACTCATCCCGAAATGTTCAGAAAGCTCATAGTAGTTATGGGAGTTTTTTACTCTTTCTGGCCATCCACTTTTTATAACCTTCGTTAAATGCACCAAAACATTGTCTAAAGCAGTTTGACTTTTTAGTTTTAAAATTCTTTCTTCAGTGACATCCAAGTATTTATATGAATGGTACTTTTAGAGCTGGAGAAGAATGCCCGTAGGGGCTAGACGAGGGTTAACAATCATTGAAACCAACACTAAATACATGGAATCTGGCCAGTGTGCAGAAGTGAGCTTCAGAAATTATTTATTTGAGTGACCGAGTTTACATATCTGGGAAGGTGAACTCATACGACATCTCTGCTGAGATAAGCAGCCAAATAATGGCTGCTAACAGGTGTTTCATTGGCCTCAGACTGCAACGGAGAAGCTATCTTATTGCAAGGTACTCAAAGCTGCTTGTCTGCTCCCTGTACTAGTGTCTTAGGCTTGGAGGATGACGGAAGCTAATATGCGTTCTGTTAATATAATAGAAAGGGGCATCCTCCACTGTATTTATGGAGGAATTAAAGTTAGAAGTTAATGACTAAGGCACACCAACCAAGGGCTATATGACTTAACAAAGGGACCAGATGTTAAGATTATAAGTCGGGATTATATAAGATGGGTGAGGCATGTGGTCAGAGTCATGAATGGACAGCTCCATGGTACCAGACGGCAAGGCAAGATGAATATGATATGAACAGCAGATGGATAAAGATATGAACAATGATAATACTGATAACACTTCCTAACATCTTCCTTTTTCTGTTGTTGCTCTACAAATTTCATCAAGGTTTAACGAGCGAGGTAGCATAGAAGGCTAACGCATTTTACTTTGACTTTCACCCAACAAGCAGATGTGATAACCTGAAGATTATGAGTTTGAACCACGGTTCCAGGAGGCTTTTAACAACTCGGTATTAATTCCTCATTTTTGTCCAGTGAAAATCTGACATTGACGTTAAACATACAGGGGTGATGAAAAAAAAAAAATTAAACCGGTCGTATATTTCATATGTTTCCTAAAAACTAGAGAGACACATTTGTTACAAGCATTCCTTATAAAAAATAATATCTAAATATTTTGGAAAAGTTAACGTACTGCCATTTGAAATGAGAAAAATAGTGTTATTAACAGACAACATAGATCAGTCATAAATAAATTAATGAAAAACATTGAATTAGAAAAGGAAAAAAAAAAAAGGTACAAAAGAATTGAAGTCTAGGGCACCGTGAATTAAATATGTCTTCCAACAATCTGTGCATATTTTTTTTATTTTTTTTATTGGTAGGAGTTTTTTGGTTGTCATACTTTTGAATCTTCAATATTTAGAAATTGTTCATTTGTTAGTCCTCTTACGTTTGACTTTAAAAATAACCATTGTTTTATTAATTAACAATCAACTGAAGTAAGGGTTAAATTCCTTGGTTTAGGGATAGTATTTCATTAAAATTACACAGAATCTTCACTGTAATTTTTTTCATTCTTGCCTGTGAATTCACAGTTTTCAAGCTTACCATTTACTAACTGAATTATAATGGAATGTTTATGTTTCAGATGTTTTTAGTGACTCATTAAGCTATGATGCTGGTGGTGGAGACAACGATTCCAGTTCGACGCTGGAGGCTGCCAGTGACGTTACTGTGCCATCAAGACCTCGACTTAGGTTAGACCTGATAGGTCCTCCAAATAATCACCAGACACGGAAATCACCATTGGTATGTCACAAGATTATATTTTAAGTGTTTCATTCATAGCCACTCCTTCTTGAGAGTAAACAGCTTCAAAAAACTTATTTAACTCATTTTGCTTATTTTGATAACCTGCTTCAACAAATAATTAATTTAAAAAAAAAATAACATTGTGAATTATTAGATGCTTTAAAATTTACCAATATCTTCTAGTTATCCGAAATTAAAAAATGTTTGTACAGAAAATAAAAGCTTTGAAACTTGATAAGTACAAATATCTCAACTTAATCACAGCCAGGATGCATTTAATTATCAATTCCTTTTTTACCTATCCAATATTGTAATAGCAATTATTTTACAGTAATAAAAATATACAGTAACCGAAAATTTAAAATACTAAATAAAATCAATAAAGTTACCGAAATTAATAATCACGGAATACTTATTAAAATTGGAACAAAGTCTAATAATATTACGATGTAGACAATTTTTTTTTTATGAAAAATTTGTTTGCTTGCCTATTTATTTAACCTCAATTTGTGTTGTTAGGGGTAATTGGTCCTAGTTATAATTAGGATAGGGATCTTGAACGAGTATCTGACATCATACAGTCTTCTGACCTACATGTTATGTAACCAAAGTATGGTAGAGCCAAGGATTTTTCACTTATATTAAAAAATCCTGGGACCATCTACCGGGCTAAAAACCGCAACCTTGGGTATAGTATTTGGCTGTGCTAACCACTACTCACTATAGAAAATTTAATTACCTTTTCAAGTGAACATAAATATAATTCACCATAAAATAAATAGTTTTTGAGTTAAACACATATCAAATTTACTTTTCATCAGAACTTCATTGGTAAGATTTAAAAAAAAATGGTTTTATTAATTGTGCTATAATGTTCGATGTGTTTTTGTTACCTATCAGTTTTCATATCTTTCAGAGTGGAGGTGAGACCTACAGTTCGCCACTGAGTGGTGAGCCACTGAAGAGTGGCGGAGAAAGTAGCCTCCCCTCAGCTGGAACTCCCCTCGGAGCCCACCATGAGCTACAGCTTCTCAGGGAGCAGTTGGAACAACAAACACAGCAGACCCAAGCTGCAGTCGCACAAGTACACCTCCTCCGGGACCAACTTGCTGCTGAAACTGCTGCTCGGCTTGAAGCCCAGGTGAGTTACATTGTCATAATTTTCAAATTTTATCGAATCATTTTTTTTTTCTTAAGCAAATTAATTGAAGCGTGGAAATGCATAAGGATGGGTATAAGTGCCAAAAAAATATATAAAGATTTTTTTGTGAAATTGTCATGTGTCAAAACCATTCTTCAGAAATGGATATAATTAATTTTTAGTTGTTAATAAGTAGTTCGTTGAACGTTTGAAAGATAGCATGGGGGTAAGCACCGAACGTAGTTCACCTAGTGGGTATAAGCTACATCATTTCTGGAAAATTTTCTCAAAGGCACTTATACCCTTTTGCATTTCCATGGTTCAATTTGGAAAAGTGAATTTTTTATCAGTAAGAGAAAATAAACTACTCCTGGAACCAATTATTTTTCTCCTTTGTCATTAGCCCACCTTTAATTTAGAGGTATATATATATATTTATATCTTGTTTTTTTCATAACAATCATGTCAGCATATTTACTAATTACAATAGTCAATAGCAAATTTAAGAAAAATGTCAGAAGCTGTGTATATCTAAATAAAATATATTATTTGGTATGTATTCCCTTTTAATGTAAATTTTTTGTTGCAATTATATTATTTTTTTACTTTAATATATGAGGAAAATAGATATTATTTATTTTACTTTATTGTTTTGTAATGTATGATCAAGGGCGTACCCAGGATTAAAACTAGGGGGGGCAAGCTAAAAACTAGGGGGGGGCAAGCTATGGTCGTTCAGGTTGTAACACCTTACCGCGGAAAAGGTGAATGAAACCAAAATTATGTATAATTATAGCAGTGCTTTATCAACTAAGTTATTACAATTATTTGGTTGAAAAAAATGTATTCTATTATTGCTTTCAGTCTTAAAAGCCTAAAAAACTATTGCTTCCAGCCTTCCGGGGGGGGGGGGGGGGGGCAGCTAAGTAACAAGTATTCCTGAATTAACCTTTTAATTCCTTTTGATTCTTTCAATGAAAACCAAAATAAACAATATGAATACAAGTAATCAGTC
Source organism: Aelia acuminata (assembly GCA_911387785.2). Lineage (NCBI taxonomy): Eukaryota > Metazoa > Arthropoda > Insecta > Hemiptera > Pentatomidae > Aelia > Aelia acuminata. The sequence goes on from OU426978.1 coordinate 125,312,991, forward strand.
TAGATCGGGCATTTGCTTAAAATAGGTGAGCACACAACTATTCGTGAACCAGAAATAGTGATTAACAATAATAAAATGGGCAAAACACAACGAAAAATCGCCTCTACTATCAACAGGAGTTATGCCACCATGAAAGTTTGAAAATAAAATAATAAGAAAAGCAAGAGTGAGTGCAAAAAATTCTTCTACTGGTAATGATGAACGTTAGATTTTCCGCCAAATAACAAATAATCCAAAATTAAGTGCTTCAAAGTTGATAATATTAGTTAAAAACCATTTAAATACAATGGTATGTGCTGAAATCATTTGAAGGGTCTTAAGGAAATATCAATACAACTGTGAAGTTGCATGGCAAAAAACTTATATCAGTGACAAAAATAAAAAACATCGAATCAATTTTGCTAAGGATTGTATAACAAAAGACATGGTCTTCTGGAAAAGTGTTTTGTATTCGGATGATTCAAGATTTAATTTGTTTGGCTCTGATGGAAGAGGTTTCATCTGGAGAAAGGCACATGAAGAGCGTCATCAAAAAACCTTTGCCCGACCATTAGACTTGGAGGTGGTCATGGCTTCGGGGGTAGGCCCTTTTACATTTTATTGAGAGAACAATTGATAAACATTTATATTGTCACGCCCTGAATAAAAAAATTTAAAGCAAGTGCAACCGAGCTTGGAATAATAAATAATTTTCCTTTTTATAGTGGTAACGATACCAAGCATTCCTCTTATCTTGCGACAGAATGGTGTTTATATTATTGCCCCTAACAATAACATCCCACACCATGATCTAGCAATGTCATTGTTTAGTGGATAATATCCCCTTCTCATCATTGGAGCATGGAATCTACTGTAATGTACTCTTTTTTTGAGAAATAAAAGCCATTTTATCAAGTCTAGAATTTGGGACTACTGTAAAACCTTCATAAATTCATACCCACCATACTCCTCCTTATTATCCATTCCTAGTTAGCTGAAAGTTTTACAAAGTAAATCAAAGTAATGCTAGCACTTCCCTCTTCTCCTAGTCTGATGGGGTTCTTTAAGGTAGTATCCTTGGCCCCATCCTTTACACAGAATAGCTGTTATCTTAACCAATCCTATCTCAGTAATTACCACATATGCTGGTGACACTTGTCTGATATCAGTTAATAATGATACATTTATTGGTTCCCGGGGAAAATAAAAAATCTGAATGAATGTTAAAAAAATCTAAATTAATCCCAACAAATTACTCTTTTTTGTGAATCTACGACATCCTGCCCTAACCTATCCATTGATAATTCTCTACTTGTACCTGTTTAACTCTAACTATAAATAAGTTTGGTATTTATTGAGGGTGATGTGTTACCAATTTATTTATTTAAATTAAAACTATCGTGTTAATGAGCTAATCAACTACTTAGGCAAGGATACATCAGCTGTTGGTCCATAACAAAGAGCTCCTAGATCACATATCTTCTTTGGTGCAGCACCTTCAAGAACAGGAGAGGCTACAAGGAAATGCTCCTGTTACACCTTTGCCGCAGGTATGAAATAGATAATTTTGATGCTGTATATATTATTTGCATGTAGCATGCTGCTTTACGACTAATTGAGCTTTTAAAAAAAATGCTTTCATTCGATAACTCAAAACGCTTATCACAATTATTAAATACTTTATGTTTTGCAAATTGTGCTCAATTCAAATATTTTATGTTATATTAATGTATTCTTTATAATCTAAGTTATATTCAGAAAATCAAGTTTACTTCCATTTCATTTATAATTGATAAAAATATTGTTTTTATGCATTTTTATTTTAAAACAAATGTATTCTTTATTTTTATTTTTTAATGAATGACTTATATTGTTGTTTTTGTGAGTTGGTCTTTATTTATTTATTTATTTTTTTATAACAAATTACTTGTTTGTCTACTTTTTTTATTTATTTGCTGAATTTACAGGCTTTTGCTGTTTCACAGGTCTTAACCGAGGATAAAAAGAATAATGCTAATAATAATTATAATGCCAATGAGGCATTAATAGATTTATTTGGAAATGGATAATCTGCAACTTGCCATTTATTAAAATGGTAATTATTACTACTAATATGAATGATTTTTTTTTCTTTTTTCTATTAATACATTTAACTCTGTAATATTTTTTATTTTTAATTCAATGTTTATTACTTGATAATTATGTAAATTTGCTTTATTATAATTTTACTAGTAATAAAATTGTATTTTATTTTCAATTTCATAATATTTTTTTAATCTTTAATCAAATATATTTCACTGAAAATCTGTCATAACTGATTTACACAGATGAGTTTACTAAATAATAACAATTGTTAAGGTCAGCTTTTTTTTTTAATATGATTTTATGTATACATGGCTGGTAGTAATGAAATTCATTATTTATTATTCACCAAATGGTATAAGGATCTGTTGGTCTAAATAAGTAGATTTTGTGAATATATCATTCATAATCTAAAATCTAGTAAATAAGATAATGAACTAAACTTCAGTTCCTAATTCGATAGTATTTTATAATATCGATATTAATATAATATCGGGCTGCCTCTTGCTTCCTCCAGAAGATCTCTCAGGTACCAGCCTTAATTCATGAATTGGCCACTCCTAATTTTTTTTCTGAGGGATTTGAGATGACAGCTTATTGTTTCCCTATAATGCCCAAGAATAGTCAAAATTTTGTGGATACTGGTTGATTTATTTTCATTAACAGTCTGCTTTTTCTGTATCATTAATATTCCTCAAATATGGCTGCCTAGTACATCTTTCTGACTCTTGTCTCTGCTGTTGAAATATCCAAAACAAATGTTCTGTTATACAGAATGTACAGAATTTACAGTTATTTCATTTACAACACCCTCCCACTCCACTTTGAATAATTTATTGAACTACTCCACTAAATATTTGTTTCCAAAATGCCACAAAACTACGATTTCAAATTTTTGTGAATTCATATTAATATGCTAGCAGGTAAACAGGCATTGCCATTACATAGAGATACGATAAATTAATGAACAATTGTTGTTTGTCAGTTCTCCAATTGAGCATGGTTGGTTTAGAATTAAAGACTGATACAGAACTGGAGAGATGGACAAACAGTGCCATTGATAAGCTGACAAAACTTTTTTGTCTTCCGCTGTATCTGAATCAATAAGGGAAAATTAAAATATGATACAAAATGTTGAAATTTCAGGCTAAAGTTTGGTATATTTACTCAAAATTTTCATTGTTTGTATATTTATGAGAAAATGCTTATATTTATTCAAGAAATAATTTATTTATTTTGACTTTATTTTATTCATTTATATTAAATCAAGTAATAACTGCATTTATTCAAGAAATAAGAATTTATTCCTAAAATAAGGTTTTTTTAAATTATTAGTTCTATATTTATATAATACTATATTATTGATCCAGTTGATTTCCTGGATATTAATATCTAATCACAACACAGTCCTGAATTATTTAACATTATTTTAAAGTAAATTCAAATCGAAAGGAATAGAATTGTTCTATATCTTTTCATCATATAAATTTGAAAGTGTTTGTAAGTCCAAAAGGCATTTGCAAGAACACCTGCGGAACCCCCCTGGATCTGCTGGTGTTTGAGAAACCTAGTTACAAAAAAGGTTGTCTATTTTTAACACAAAATGATTTATACGTTGTTGTCATGAGCTAGTTTCATTCTCTGGATAATCCCTTTTAAACATAGAACATAGAATTATTTTATCTTTCAATCTTGGTAATGTTCATTAAAATTTATTTTTTATATATCTTTTTATATTGTATATATCTTTTTATTATTTGTTTAAAATATCAACCTTCGGGGTTCTGTCCCATCATTAGCATAGCCATTTGTTTTTCTCTTAACATTAAAATTCATTGAAAATATGAGTTATAATCCATAACTGATGTTTTCAAAGACTTTCAATATTTTAAAAAAGAAATGGTTATTCTGACAATGAGAAAGAACACCGAAACATTGATGTTTTAAATTAAATTATAAAAAGATGTATAAAGAGAAAAAAAAATTCTTCACATTCCCAAGCAATTATTTTATCTTCACGTTGAAAGATAAAATGAAGAATTCAGGTCATTTGACACTCAATACCTTCACTAAATTTTTCTTTGGTCTCTGATTTTTTATTTTTATTGTGATTGAGCTCAATGGTGTGTATCCTAAGGTGGGTACCATGAAGTGGTAGGGGCATAAAGCTTAGTTATTTTTATGAAAAGTGATCCCCAAGACATGATAAGCACGGAAAACCTTTAAACTGAAACTAATTTAGGAAAAAAAGTTTGAGAACCACTGCTTTAACTAAGGTCCCTTACCAGTGTTTCTTTAATCAGACAATTGGCTGCAGAGGGGACATACCAAGAACGGACATATTAGCCATTGCATAGGCATATGCTTAATAAATGCCATAATTGATTTGTGGACCAGCTTATTAGTGAGGAATTGTAAAAATATTGGAGACTGGTTGAGAAAACATTGATTAGAAATCCAAACCAAAATATCTTGTTAAGAATATTTAAAAAAAAAAAAAAAAAAAACAGTAATTTTTTATCCCCAAATATGTACTTAAAATGAATTAATTGGTTCTACTGTTTTATGTTTGTTTTTCTTTTGGTGCTATAGACCTTGTGCAGGATTCATTGTTCAATTCATTTTTTTTTTTTTAACTCCATGTACTTCTTCCATGAGAGAAGCATCTATCATTCTAATTTTCATTTTCATTATTTGAATAGCATGCAATAAAATCAGGACATTAAGAATGTTTTGTGCTAGCTATTAATATCCTGGAAATAAAACTGGCTATATCAGTCATTTTTATTGTTATTTTTTAATATTTATGTAAAGTTTATGCTTCAGCACCTTGGCTGTGAGGCACCGGGTGTAAATCCTATGTTCCTGCCAGATCTTGGTGGTTCTGGATATCTGCACCCTGCTTTGAGCGGTTCTTACTACAACCTTGGAGGTGGCTACGACTATCTCCAACGCCTCCGTTCATTCTACAGCCCTCCTCCTGTCTACCAGCAAAGGTCTGGTGCTTCTTCTTTTCCAACAACTCCAGTTCTCAGTCACCGCTCTTCGCAAGCTGAAATTCCTGAAGACCAATTCATTCTTCCCTTATCCCCGGAAGGAAAGAAAGACATGGGTCTTGGAGCTCTTCATATTTCTCCTCAGCAAGAAAAGAGATTGCCGTCCAATGGGCCGTTCATTCAGAGATCAACGAGTGAGAAAGTGCCAAATAGAAGTGAACTTATGTCGCAAGTACAAAGGACGGCTTGGGCAAGGCACACTACAAAATGATGCCTTGCTTTGATTGATGTCTATTCTTGTTTAAACCATTTGTATTTCATGTTGATGCCATGAGGTTAATGATAGGTACATTAATTTATATTTCGATTTGGTTTATTAAAAATCATTTAAAAAATAAACTGTTTATTCAGAGTGTGAACCAATATAAATTGCAGAGGGCAAACATATAGAAAAAAACTCCAATTCAACCTTCTTTTGCAGAAGGTACTCATCTCAAGTAATAGATTAGTGTTTCAAATCCAAGTGGTTAAATCAAAAAGCTACATTAAAAAAGCAATGTAAGAATAAATTTTAATTGATCGATAATTTCTAGTGATAACTTGTGGCATTTTTCAACTTTTTAAAATAAATTACATTTTTTATCCAATAAAAGTGGTTTATTGATTGAAATATGTTGCTAATTTTTTTTTAGTAAAACTTTCTATCTTCATTTGGATGCATCATTATTTTTATATTTTTCTTTTATCAAAAGAAAAATAGTTGTAATAATGGAATTTAAAATGTGTTACCACTGCTATCATAATTCTGCTTGAGTACTGGTTTAAAAAGGTTTAGTCATCATTTAGTACCGCCTAACTTAAAGTATTCCTAGTATTGTTTATTTATGTAAATATAAATATTGTCATTTGTTGATTTGTATTTGTATATGAACAAAATATGTATATTGAGAAAATAGTTGTTAAGTGGGACTTACCTAATGATTCTTAAACTATTTTAGTTAGAATCAGTAAATAGTTTTTGTATTATGTGTTTATGTGACTGAAACAACTGACTTTGTACAGTTTTTTTTAATTATAATGTTTTTACAAGTATTGCATTTGTTGTGTACCCTGATACACAAATATTTTTATGATTATATCGTTATTTATATAAATAAGATATTGTAGATACAAAGTTCCTAAATTTTTATTATGTTTTTGTTTTATGTTATAAAGTGACAAAACTTTTCATTGGTAGTACATTTTACTTAACAAGACCCAAATGCACTTATAACAATATTTTAGAGCAGAATAAAAGACAAAATAATGATTGTTATTTCTTACAATTTTATCTTTTTAAATCAGACTACTTTCTTTAAATATCAATGTTTATCTCTTACTGATATTCAAAATAGAACATCATTGTTGTACTTAGGTCCATAGCGAATGTCTAGGGAATGTATCAATTTTAACCATTTAGCAACTTTAACATATCTACTGTTCAAACTTTGTTTAGCTATACTATAAATATAATCCATGTGTGTATTCTAATGATATGTGAATGTATACATAGAAAGTCCATAGAGTGATAATCAAAATATCCTATATTGCATTAATAGGCAATATATGTAGAAATACATATCACATTTAATTAGAAAATTATTATGGCTAATTCTGATGAATGTTATCAATTGATGAATCAAGAAATGGACTTGGTCTGTGCATTTGTCTTGCAAAGGAGTCTTTAGTTATAGTTTGATACAAACAAAAGTTGAAATGAGCATTGTCAGGGTTGCTGTGGCAGCAATAAATGTATTTTCGTATAGGATGTTTACTTTGATTTCCTAACCAGTAGTTTATGTTATTTATTAGATTTATATAACAAGAGCCCCTTTATTATTTATTATTTACCAATAGTAAATTCTTATTGCATTCCCAATCTTTGGGTGAGTACGTTAGCTGATAGAAATAATCTCACCTTCATTAAGTTAAACAGTAAAATATTTGCTTCACAAAATCATGTTTAACTTGCCCATGAAGATCTTTGCATTATAAGCTTATTCTACTGACATTCAAATAATAAGAGGTAAATAACATCTTGAGGATGACCACTGAGGCCTCAGTGTTATTATGTATCATGGTTTCCATGAGGAAGGCTCATCCCATTCAGGGACTCAGTGGTCAGTCCCTTTAGGATAAATTAATCAGTTTCCTGCCAAGTAAAGCACTTTCACACTGTTATATTCTTGGAAAATAATTGTTTGTTCATTATTTTAGAATTATGATGATCAGACCTCTAGAATTTACAGGTTCTTCGTTCAGGATTCCTTATCCTTCTTCGAGTGTCAAAACTATTGATTACTTAAACAAAATTCTTCTATGCCTAATTGGTGTAAATTTATTTATTATCAGTGAGGGTGGATAGGAATCTGCTGGTATTTAAGTTCTAAATACCTTATTAATAATTTATCATCCATGTGGAGCTATAAGCAAGTGTAGCTCCACATTTACTTATAGCCTTTATACAGATGCTTGGTCTAGTCCAACCGTTTCACCAAGTATTTACACAAATTTTTATCACCATACTTCAGAACAGCACTTGGTTTGTTCAATACTTGTTTACTGATTGTAGAGATTCAAAGAATAACTTCCAACTTCTCTTTTTTCTTGTAATGTGCAAATTTGAAAGAAAAAACAATCTTCTTTTAAAATGTTATATGTTATTTTATATATTTCATATTTCTTTGAAAATTATTGTTTTTTATTTTAAATTTTATTCATTACTTAATAATTATTAAAATTAAATAAATGGAGTTGGTTATACTTGATTACTTCTCAATTGATAGTAAAGAATATTCATCTTCCATCTTTCAATTTGTAATCAATTTATTTTTTTTAACATTTTAGCAGTTAGCCTTCTTCAGCAACCTTGAAAGCTTCAAAACAAGGAAGGAAATGCTTAAGACGGCTAATCACTAAAATGTATGAAAATGTTTTATTTACCAATAAAGTTAATATAAATAATAGGATAGAAGATCAATTTTTATCTACCATCCATTCAATTTTCTCTTAGTTGCACCACAGCAATGTCGAAAGCTGTGATTTAATACGGATAGTTAAATATAAATATAACTCGGCAGAGGCCAGTAATGTAACAGCATAGGTTAGGCATGGTGTAGTCTTTAGTGTAGGTCTTTTATTAAAAAAAACTTTCACCTATTTAGTATATTTTGTTTAATAATCTGAATCATGTTAACAAATTTACATAAATTGTAGGAAGAATTTGAATCCTAAAGTTACATCATATGCTTCATTGTTATTATGGGTTATATTGAGGTTTTGTAGTTTATAAAAATCATAAAATACAAAAAATTGCTACTAACATGTGTAAGGAACATAAATTAACTATATTGTTAAATAAACACAATCGCACATGAAATAAATTAATGCACTTTAAATTATCACAAACACTGCTTTTTACTTATCGCTTCATTACTAACTTCTAGCAAAAGCTTTAAATTTGTATAAAGGAAAACGGAGGTGGAAGGTTATCATAATCATTTGCTTTTAATAGGTAAGTGATGCATGTGAGATAATAATTGCATGAAAACAAAATTAAAGTCAAAGATTATTTTCTTAATTAATACTTTTTTACATTTTAGATGAGTCCTACAAGCAAAGTTACAAGATGGTTTGAAATGTTGCAACCATTGTCCAGACCAGAGAGTGGCTTTGTGGACTCTCCAGACATTGATGACACCGATAACCTCTTCTTAATAAATAGACTGCCAAGCAGAAAACGAAGAAAACTACTTGGACTCAAAATTGGGAAAGTTACAACATTCTAATCAAACAGAAAATATTAAAATGTTTATAAGCATTTTTGATTAGCTTTTAGCTATTTCAAATTATAAAAAAAAAACTACATTTATGGTATTTTTTGGCAAATCATATTTTTTATGGTGACAAAGTTTTGCCACAAAATTAATGTACTGTTATATTTAGAATAATTTAGTCAATTGTAGCCTATGTTTTAGATATTTGTTAGTTAGAAGTTTGTATTTTTAAGATTACAGAAAGCATAACTTGAAATTGATTTATGGATTAACTAAAAAAGATATTGTCATTTTAAATAACTCCTCAAACACAATTCATAGGTAATGTTTTCCATGTAACATTTAAATATTAAGATGTAATAGTTGTATATTTTAAGTTTCTATGTACGAAAATAATTGTAAATATTTCTAGACTAGCCTAATAATTTAAACTCATTTTGTCATTTGGCTACTGTATATTTTATAATAACAATGTATTTTTAAATTTTAAATTGAAATCATATCCATGAAATTATCACTCAATTGCCGTTGCCATAAACATTCCATTTGTTTATTTTGTAATGTTGACACTATTTATTTAATTCATTTCTTAGAACTTTGTTTTAATTATCCTGTCATATAAATAATAAATTTAAGTAATAACTTATTTAAACTATATTTATAAATAGAAATATCCTGTTACCTAACAGATGAAATACCTATTTGCTCAAGCAATCCTAAAACTGTCCCTCTCACTTTGAAGAAATGTTTTTGTGTTCGGAAACATTAATGTTTTACATAAAAACATAGTAAAGTGAAAATGAGGGAATTTACACATTTAGAATAGATCACGATATATTTTCCATCGGAAAATATAACTTCGTAGATATCATTTCCATGAGATTAATGTGAATAGGAAGTACCCAAACGAATTTGGAATTATTGTAAATAATGCTAAGTTTTTATATTGTTAAATAAAGTTAAATGTTTTTTTAATTTAGTGTAATATTTAAAAAGACTTTTTTCTTATTGTTAGATTATTTTGTATTGAATTATAATAAATTCATTTAATTATATCTAAAATTAATTTTATTATTTACCATTGGTGATATAACTTGTTGGCCACTGCGCCCATAAAACGCTTAAAACCAATAATTTTCATGGTACCTTATACTGGACAACACTTGTGACTGTACAAAGTCCACAAACTTTGAAACATATCCAATAAGAATGTCACTTGCAAGATCGTAACAGAGGACATTTAATCAAAACTATTCTGATGAAGGGGGACACAAGGCCCACTCAAGAAAACAAATTATTTGAAAAATATAAATTGGAATTATTCAAATTTTCAAAATGAATTAACCTTCAAAATTGAATCCCATAGAAGGCATAGTCAGGGAGCTAATGGCCAAAAAAGTGTCTGATTTGAAGAAAGTTTTTGATCTAATAGCCTGAAAGTATTCATTTCATAGACAACAAAAGTGAAGGTCTGCCACCTCAGATTGGTAGCCATCCAATTTTATAAGCAAACTAAATCAAAATGTTCGAACTTTTTTCAATTTTTCGATCATAATTCAAAAACAATTTATCGCAGAGAAAGAATTGTGTTCTTTTTAAAATAAAAGTGCTTAAAATTTCGCATCGACTGAGTTCCTGACAGTTAAAATCTTTTAAGTCTTTTCGCCACCGATTATCAATTTAGCCACTTTAGCGGAAAAATGAATTAAGCTCATGTTCTAAAGCCTGGAATTTAAAGAGGGCTACTCCAAATATAAATGTTACCTGTAATAGTTGTAGGATCAAATTTTGTGTAAAATGAGCTCCTTAATTTTAAAATTAGCCCACTTCTGTGGAGAAAAAGTAATTAAAACATGAACATATTTAGTGCTTAGTCGCCTAAAATCCGTGAAATCTTTGAATTTTATTTTTCAGTCTCTCCCATATAAATTGGCAAATTTAGATCACAAAGAATTGCTTTCTCTTTACTATAAAAGGCTATACTATTTCAAATAGAATGATATATTTGACGTTTAAATCGGTTTAACGGTTTAGCCAGATTTGGAACATCAAAAATCTGTATTATAATACAATTTTGGTGGAAACCATGTTCCAACGCCTATATCTCAAAAACACCTAGTTTAAATGAAAAATATTGAAGATAAAATTTAGCATGAAACAAGCTCTTTGCATATAACATTAGCAAACATGGAAATACAAATAAAAACGTGAAAGTATTCGGAGTGCTTACTTACTACTAAGACTTCGGTTTTTGAAGTATCAGGGGATTTCACAAAATCTTCTTATAAATAATTACTTTAGTAGTTAGTCAGAGTTGTGAGAAGGAGAAGGCACTCAGAATTTAAACTCGCAAACTAAAGGTTATTGTTGGATGTCACGGGCATCATTTTTTTCAATGCATTTGCCCCCTTGACTACCCCACCATAAATAAAACAAGGATAACAGACTTATCAAAGTTATAAGAGGTCTATTAACATACACACATATATAAATAATAGTTTTTCTTTGAACAATGCAATTAGTTCCACAACCACAAAAAAATGTGTGTAAATGTTATTACTCAACTCGCTACAGGTGCTTGGCAAAATTTATCTTTAATTTTAACAGATGGAAGAAAGTTGTTTAGTATTTTAAAATGGTCAATAGTTACTTAAAGGAAGTAAGGACTATGAATACTTTTACATTTTTATCTCCACGTAGGAGTTAGCTAATGTATGTAAGGAGCTTGTTTCATGCTGAATTTGACACTCTGAAACTTTTATCTAAAACATTTTTCATTTAAACTAGGTCATTTTAACTAGTTTAAAAGGTGTTTTTGAATTGTAGTCGTTGGAACATGGTTTCCACCAATATCATAAAAAATATAGATTTTTGATCTTTCAAACCTGATTAAACCACTAAACTGATTAAGACTTCAAATATCTCATTCTATTTGCAGTAGTATAGCCTTTTGTAGTACAGAGAAAGCAATTTTTTTTATCTGTACTTGCCGATTTATAAGCGAGAAACTGAAAAAAAAAAAAATTAAAATATTTCAAGGGTTTTAGGCCACTAAGCACTAAATACGTTCACGTTTTAATTACTTTGTCTCCACAGGGATGGGCTAATCTGCCGGACTACCCGGCAGAACTGCAACAACTAGACCTCAACTCCAACCCCGCACCTAGTGGTGTTTTGGACTTACTTTTTTGTTTTATTTAAATTTTTCTCTTCTTCGTTTTTTTGTTATAACTTTTGACTACATCTTCATGAGAATAGTCTCAGTGGAATCAGAACATGGAAACCATAAAAATCGGTACATAACTCGGCATATTTGCTGCTAAATTAATTTTTCAGCACCAGATTAAGGGGAGGAATAGTGAAGAAAATCTTTATACAGTCTCTTATAGGGATACCTTATTTGGACGGACTCCGAGCATTTGAAACTTACCACTAATGCTAAAACTATAGTTTCAGAAAGGTACAAATCTTGTTCTAATCATGGTTAATTTTGGTTATTTTTTTCTGTACTATTAAATTCAAAAGTTTATTCTTTTATTCCAACTATCAAACAACTCCCTGAGCAAAGCCAGGTACTGCAGCTATGTATACTGTATATAATAAAGTTTACCTATTCAAAAATTGTTATCTGAATTGAATATTAAAAAAAAAAATATCATGATTGCAAGAACAGTGTAAGTCAAATAGTGTAATATATATTACGCTGAACAATATTTTCGTAAATAAAAATTGAGTTAACTTTTAAAAATATTTATATAGAAATAGTAATCAGGAAAACGAATAGTAAATAAAATAAATTTTTTTTCCTTAAACAATTTTCTTGATTGCCACTATCAAATATTTTCTTTTACTTAATTTAATTGAATGGTAGGTAGATTACTAAGAGAACTATTTTCGCTGCATTGCAGGCATGATACACTACAGTATAAACCAGACTTCTGACAACCATAAGCAGCTCCACACACCTTTAAGCAATTATGAAATAATATTTGCAATAGACTATCCGGAGCTGGTGATTAATTGATTAAATACTTCCAGCCCCAATTTTCAATACCTACCTATGTCATTTCCTAGGATTTGAAGATACACTCTTTTCAAGTGCTTGAATGCTGCAGCAGTTGAAGGAGGTAAACACGACAAATATATTTTTGGTAACACATTTTCAAATATTCTTTTTTTGCTGGAGCGCCATGTAAAGCTATAATACACTTCGAACAGGCGTTCCAAAAACCATGCCTCTGATTATGATTATAATTATTCTATGAAGAATTTAAGGCCATGCATTACTTACTGGGCATGTTTTCGATATTGCAAGTAATTTACGAGATATTACCAACCGCAAAAACAGGCTTTGCAGTGGTTCATTTTGCGCCATACAGGAGTAGAATCAAGTACACTGACACAAATGTAGAGTTTTACGTTTCTGCTTTCTTTTCACTTCCAAATCACAATATTACAAATCTTGTCGTACACTGAGTTTGCCGGATCTGTCTACAAGTAGGATATCAAGTACTACACTGTACCAAGATAGGCAGAATCCGTTACAATTTCCATCTCTTCTCCATCGCAATACTCCCGAACATCTGTACACTTCCCGAATTTAGTCAGCTCTAATAGTATACCTTTCCTTCCACTTTGTTACTAAAGCCATTCCCCCAAAATATGCACATAAAGCTTTTTTTTTTAAATATATTTAACAATTCGTTTAACTTCATGAATTGTTTCACAATATTAAAAAATACGTAGGAGTTTAACGCTATGAACACTTACTTCCATGTGTTCATTCTGCCTCCTCCTTAGAGACATTCTTCCTGTGTGTCTTCTTTTCCATACGGGGCTGCTGTCTAGCGACGGAACTCGCTGCGCCTGTTCTTCTTTGTCACGGTTTACTGTATATGGAACTAAGCGATTATAATGGACGATCACGGGCTTTCCTTTGAGATACTGAGATACCCTATAGATCACATCGTTGATCCGCTTCTCTATCACATAGGGTTCCTCCCAGTTCTTCTGCAACTTTGGGCAGAATCCCCGCTTTCTTCGTGGGTTGTGGAGCGAAATGAATATTCCCTCTTTGTACCCATCCTGATTAGCTCTTCCTTCGGTCGCTGGCGAGGTTTGGAGTTAATCGCTCGGATGTCGGCTCTGTCGAAATAATACTATAATAATACAAAAACCACCGAGGTAATTGGCTCTATAGTTCCAACCTTAGTGCTTTTCCTTACGGTAGTTGGGTCGTCACGCCTCGCAAGAAGTTCCACCTTCTTGTTTATTGTGACTCCCTATCCTACTACGGAAGAACAGCTTTTCTCCACTGATTTTGACAAATCTTCGTTTAAGGTCCAGCTGAAAACCGTACGTGTTCATAAGATCCATACCGAGGATTACATCTTCTATGTGAGCCACTGGAGCCGAGTGTGATACACAGCTTGAGCCAAACTGCATCGTTACCTTGGCTTCACCGTAAACTTTGGCTGAATCTCCTGTAGCGGACCTCAGCTGTCATCTGGAAGGCGACAGCCCTTTCTTTTCAGTCACACTCGAAGAGACGATAGACAGTCTTTGTAGCTCCAGTGTCTCATGTCCAGTCCTTCCAAGAGTCATACGTCATGCTCCACAACCTTTGATATCAAACCCTCCAAGTCACTATCGTTTAACCCGCAGCTGTCGGTATTCTTCGTGGCCCGACACGTGCATGGCCAAGAGAAGCCTCGGTTGCCGCCTCAAACTACGAGTACAATAGGGCGTCCACTAGCAATTTAGGACGAGCGAGACGCTCTGCTCTCTGTCAGCTGGTGCAATTATGAACGGGTACTAGAACGGGATGGCCGAGTGGGCAAACGCGTTAGAAAATACGCGTTGCCTATGGCAACCTATGATCGGGAACCTGAAAGTAGCAAGTTCAAAACCCAGAGCCAGGGGAAATTTAATAATACTCGGCATCGATCCCTCACCCTCTCCCCTGGCCCGGGAAACCCCGTATAGCCTACTAGGCGAGGAAGGGGAGAAATTAAAAAAAAAAAAAAAAAAAAAAAAAAACTTCCAACAAAAGATCAAGAACTCTTTTCAATCAAATGGCTTGCGTTTCACGTTACAATATATATTATTAATCGTATAATTAATATTGGCGAAGAATTAAAAATAGCAGAAGTACGAAGGGTGCTCTTTTTTGTTTTTAAATGATTAAAAACTAAAAATTGAAATAAAAGCCTCTTCTAATAGATATCATTTATGTAAAATCATTGGCTAAAGAATAATTAGTTGCATTTGGGGTATAAATTCTAGGTAAACTAACCTAATATTATATCGAAAGAGTTAAAAATATGAGAAAATGGACAGTATGTGTCTAAGGTGAATTGTTAGCGAATATGGAATTGCTCGTAACGGTCCTTATGACCTCATTAAGTAATGGGCCTGTTGTGTGAAGCACTATCTACCGCCTTTTACTGAATTAACTACTCCTTATCTTGCCTCAACTTCCATATCCAACGGGCCTTCAGCATCAGTCAAGGATTAAAAATTATTTATATACTTCATTTCTTCAAGTTTCAAGTTGAATCCTTCAAGTTTTCAGCTCTTAGTAAACTTGTTTTATTTTTTCATAGTTTTATTGGTACCCGTGACAGTTATAAATATATATATACTAGCAGACCCGGCCACGCGTTGCTGTGGCTCAGTAGTTATATCCTAATATTTTTAAACAAATACATTGATACCAATATTCATTGATAAAGATCAAAACCTCTCAGCTAATCAAAATCCAACGTGATTGAGAATAGAGTATTACACCATTTAAAAGTATTTGGTAAAGAATATAGGAAAGTTAAAGTTTTTATTTTTTACATCTCATATTTCAATGTAGTTTGATTAAAAAGGAGCTGATTGTGTTTACGACTCACAGAGCTGCCAACACTCTCGCCCTTTTTTGATGGATAAACTAACTCGAAAAGGATGACTGAAGTAAGTTTTGGTAACCTCAGCCATTGATCTATTGATTATTTGCCTAACACTACTTCAACTTGGTATTGTTAGTTTAACAACGGGTTTAATTTTGCTCAGGGTCATGCCAATCTTGGTTAACGCGTCATATATGTCCATTTGATAGGCGTTTTTCTCAATTTCTTTGAGACCTAGATTTCCCGACCCTTCGGCTAATAAGTGTTCGGTAGGAGGGTGGTGTGTTGAAGCTTTTAATTTAGCAATATATTTGAGTGATAAGAAATCTCTTCTTAAAGAGGTTTTTATATAATACAATTAACAATTTTTATTTATTCAAGTACTAATTTGTTCAAAATGTTTTGGGTTAACCTGTTTTGATTTTTTAACACAAACCAAAGATTGATGGTTTCCAAACACGTGAGCAGGCGATGCCCATTTCCCACGTGAGTTATGCCATTGCCCATGGGAAAAACACGGATTTTTAAAGTCCAAGTGGACATTGTTTGCCCTTGAGATTTGTTTATGGTCGTGGCAAAAGCCAAACGAATAGGATATTGAAGCCTTTTAAATTTTATTGAAAATTCTGACGATTCCAGGGGAATAGGTGGCAACAGGGCGATGTCTCCTGTAAACCTTCCAGACAACATTTTTGCTTCAATAATATTTCCTGTGATCCTTTTAATGACCAAACGTGTACCGTTGCACAATTGAGGTGGATTTAAGTTACGAAGAAGAATGATCGGTGAGCCAATCTTCAACTGGAGATTGTTTGGGGGTATATCCAGGGAATTAAAAAATTCAGATGGGAAATTTACGGCTTCGTTTACATCTAGAACATTGTCAATTGATTTTGGAAGTTTATTTCATCGAAATCAACATTTTTTGCTGCCAAAATAGCACGACTACCCAGCCAATTATAGTCCAAATAATTGTTCAAAATATCAGGAAAGACACTTTATATTTCGTAGACAGTTCATTTTTCGTCTCTACAACAGTTCAGAAATTTTCTGATAATTTGATAAATTTTGAATTTCGATGCAGCTCTATTTCACCGTTTCCAATATAGAGCAATTGTTTAGAAAATATATCTGCCGAAGGATCATTTTGCAGTAGTACTCTCATATTTATGGTGGATAAATCTGAAACTTGCGGTTACCCAAATAACAATTATTCATGTTCAGTAGAGGTGTAATAATCATTATATGTAAAAGTAAAAAAATGCCGCGATTTGTAATCCTTTCTTAATCAACAATCATTTAAAGATAAGTAAAAAATTGTATTCTGGTGAAATTAACAACGAAATATCATTCCCAATAATAGCCTACTTTAAATTAAAGAAAGGATTAAAATCTTCGCTGACATTTCTTAAATTTTACATATAAGATGATTACAACTCTGCTGAACAGGAAGTGACAGCCTCTATTCGATTGGGATTAAATTTTCTCAACTTTAAATTATTGTTGATAAAGGAGGAATTACAAATCTTCACTAACATTTTTTTAATTTTACATTTTAGAGCACGGGATAAAAATAATAAAAAGGTTTGGTAAAATAAAAACACTGTATTTAAATAATAATAACAAATCAAATAATGAAAATAAAGAAACTTCTGTTAATTAAATAAATAAATCAACTGAAAATATAATATTAAAGTCTTAATTATGCAGTTCTTTAGCAAATCACAAAGTATTCCACAACACCTAATCAAAACACACTCAGGGAGTTTTTATGACTGGTTACCCGCAGTGTAGCCAACTCACTAATTTTCACTAATTTTTGGCAACACTGACTCCCCAAGTCAGGTTTCTATTAGGTTACACCTATGACAGTTGGTGCAGTTACAACATTTATAGAGTATTGTTTCAAATAATAGCCTAATTTAAATTATTAAAATGTATTTACTTACAGGGTGGGCCACAGCAAAGCGTTTCAGCGCTTAGCTAGTAATTTAATTTATATACAAATAAAAAAGGAAAAGGAAGAAAAAGTACCTACACTTTTGAGATTTTATGGTAACCTTTTCTTGATTTATTTATTCTTTAATGAAAATTAACAATAAAACAAAGATTTGTATTACTAATAAATAATAATATAGGAACAAATAACTGCATTCACATAACACAATACAAAATTATAATAATGATAACCTGTATTATAACAGCATGCCTATAAACAAAAACTTTATGAAATAGACATATGACGCCATGTAAATAAATCAATAATTCGCTATATAAGAATTATTTTGATCACTAATCAGTTAAAAACTATCCTATCTATTAAGTTGGCCAAAACTATGTACATTGAGCCAAATTTCATTAAAATCGGTTGAGTAGTTTCTGAGAAATAGAAAGACAAACATCGGGACACGAGATTTTTATATATATAAGGATATATATATATATATATATATATATATATATATATATATATATATATATATATATATATTACTTTCATATGTATTCATATTACGTATAAAAAATTACCAGCTAATATATATCAAATTACCCAACAAAACGTTCCTATAAAGGCATGGTCTATTTCCCTAGACTATCCTACAATAAAACACATTATTCGGCTATATATAGTCATTCAATACATTTATAATTATTAATTCCACTTATCTATCAATGAAATATATAAATAGGGAAGGAAAGTATTGTGATCGTGAAAAACATCCGGTTTTCAGCGGAAATACAAGTTTTAGGGTCCCCTGATTCCAAATAATCTAGTCCCGCGAAATGGTTTCTGTGTGTGTGAACGGACTAGCTCAAAAACGGTTTACCGTACGAACCTGAAATTAGGTATTTCATGTATGCATATGCCCGTCATATGACAGCAATCAAAGTTGGGTAAACGGAGGGGGGGTGACTTTATTTCATAAATTTTATTACTTTGTTACGTTTTTTGCGATTTTCATTTCTCGTGCTCAATATTTTAGTACTAGATAACCAGCCTGAAATTGACCAAATATAAAGCACCTTATAAAGAAAATTATAAATGACGGGGGAAACAATTCAGGTGTAAATTATTATTATAAACAACAGAGTTGAGCGTTAGGTTTGTCTAATTTGACATGGAATGAATTGAAATAGTTCTACTTTCAGTTTATCTATCTACTTTCAAATATTTTATAGCAATTATAAAATATCATTAGGAGCATCAATCAATATGTATATAAATAAGATGTGTCAATAGGTATTTGTGTAATATAATAATGTAGGTATTTTTGTAATGTAAAAAAAAAAATTTAGATTTTTTTTTTCTTTTTTTTTATTGTAATAAAGTAACATTCGTGTGAACAAGTTGTTCTTGAATAATAAATGGATTGTTGTTACACTATCAAAATAACATAAAAGCAGTGGGCAATGTAAAATCCATTTGGTTATTACTCGGTTGTAAGGTTGCTCATGTCATGAGGAACTAACACGCTTCCCTAACACCTCGCATCGATTTTGTCTATATATAGGCTTTTAACAATTATTATATTATTACACAATTATACAATTTGTAGAAAAAAGAACTAATGAAGAAAAAATTATTCGCCTGCTAACTAAGGCACAGATAACGAAACGACCAAAAAAAAAAAAAAAAAAAAAATCAAAGACTCGCAAAATTTAGTCTTTTTAAACAAATCCCAGTGGTATTCATAGTTAATAATGTATTGTTTCTCACTTGTCACAAATTTCCGAAAATCCGTTTTACAATTCCTTTTTCACTTCCACTGCGATTTCAAATGTTTTACAGTAGAAGGCTGCAACGTATTGAACATAAATATCCAAATGAGTTAGAACTGTAATCAGTGACTCCGCAATAATCAGTGATTCCACAATACAGTGACTCCTCAAATGTCTTTATATCTGTCGTAAATTTAAAAAATAAAATTCATTAAAGTTCTATTCATGGGCGTACCCAGCGGGGGGCGGCAACATTAACTGCCTTCTTTGTCGAATTTTATTTGCAAGCAAGGATAAAACCAATTTTATGATAGTTGTTAAAACAGCGACGATTTCGATGCTATCGTCACAGAAGAAGACACATTTAAACAACACGAGAAATTCGGATTGAGCGTATATGATAAGCTGGAAAAGCGGAATTAAGTAAAACTTAAAGAGGACAATCCCTAATAATAATAATTACTTTTTCAGTTGTGAAATTCTGAATTTTTTTTTATTTTATAAGGTATCGTGTCAACAATTATTTTAAAGGTAATTGTAACAGTTCTTTAATCCTGCTTTTCAGTAGAAAAATCCCGCCACTATCGTAAAAGGACCAAAGGGCAAAATCGTAATAACTCCAAAAGGGGTTTGAGAGTAAAACATAGTATAAGATTTGAACCGAAGAAGGGGGAGTCAATCGGTGAATTTAGATGTTCACACAATGCTGAATTGCATCAAATTAAACTGTTTAATTCATGCGTGTGTAAATTAGTTTTCAAACCTGGTATCAATGTTTTTTTTTCTTAAATTTTTTATTTCATGCTAAAAAATGAACATTTCGGGGTACTATCCCATAATCAGGAATATTATTTTCGTAATTCATTTCAAATTGTCCACTTTCGTCTAAACATAAGAAAATAACATATAAGTAACATATCTATAAAGAATATTCACAGTTATCTCACTCTCTGTCATATTTCATTATAATTGCAATACTTGGGAAAGTATTTTAAGTATTTAGGACAATATATTAGAATATTATGTAGAGATATTGGATAGCGTTTTGCTTTATTTAAAATGAAATTGGAAACATTTTATAAAAATTGATAAAGAAAAATGTGTACATTCTATTGATGGGGCAGAAAACTTCATGTGTTTGAATGAGATTAAAGAAAACCTTTCCAAGAGCGTCCGCAGGATTTTGTCTAAGAGGTGGGACAGGCTAGTACAATTCTTATATTTAAGAGTTTATTAAGCTTTAAAGCTAGGTATTCTATATATGAAAGGCTCAATTTTATTTAATACATAATAAATATTGTTAATGAATAAGAATTTATTTGAATTTCGGTTTATGTTTTAATATTTTCTAGGATGGCATCTGGGTTAAAAGTTTTTAGATGATAGGATTAATATGAATAAAATGGGCGAACACTAAACGATTTTTGGGCCAGTTAAGTTAGGAGTATCCATAAGGGCTGTGCCGACTGGTTTACTGGGGAAAGGCTGAGAGGATTGCTTCAAGAATGATACGTCGGAGTCGGAGATTGTATGGCGTTCGGTAAGTTGCTGGGTATATAATTAAATATACGGTATGTAGCGAGAGCTAGTAGGGGTAATATACCTTTAGATTTATAGATGCACTTATTACACTCGACAATCTTGAAAGGTTTGCCAGAATTAACCATATATTTTCCTAAGAATTAAGTAAGGAAATCCTTCTTTTATTTTTAGAGCGAAAAATCCTGAAAACTCTTTTTATTTTGGGGTGAATGGGAAATCAGTGTAAAATTTCGCGTGATATTGTCCAGCTAGGATCTGCTCCACCTGCACCGTGCGGCGCAGGGAGAGGGCGTGCCGGTGGCTAATTAGGCTGGATCCTAGAGCTAGGCTGTATTAATGAAAGCTCCGGTGGCCAGTTCAACAGGTAACGGCCTCCCTCAATGTTGTCCCGCTTTTGACCCTCTTCGCTATCTTTATTTGTATAAATAAACCATTATTCATTTTATTACTTTACATCAGGTAGGTAAATTCTATCTACCTGTTTTAATTGTGTCTGGGAAACACCTAAATAAAAATTATGAATACTTTTTTAGAAACTATAATTAGATCCACAATGGTCTCACTTGAAGTGTTACTTAACGTAAATTTCGGTTGAACATTACATCTTATGATTACGTCAGCTGGCTCTGTCTAAGCCGAGATGTATATATGTATTTTAGTGTTTATGATAATTTAGAGAAATAATATATATTAACGGAGGTAATTTATTTAATTGAAAATGCGGTGATTTTAAAAGTTTACCGTAATAATAACGGTTGCTGTACTTAAAAGATATCTAATACTAGTGGAGTAGTCTGTGCCTACAGTTTCATTTCACCGAATGTTTTCTTCCCTTTTTCTGTGCCGAACCTGGTGATATATTCAGCATAGTGGGTTGTAGGTCTTTTGATGGTCGCTAGGTTCTAGGTCGCTTATGGGTCTTTTCATAGTTGTTCGGGCTCCCATTTTTCTCCTTGGGCCCCTGTTCTCTTGCATTATGTATGCATAGCAATTTGATTGTAGATTGTTATAGATCTGGTTTTATGCAAAATTAGATGCCCCATAACATTTACTTGTAACATTTTTCATTAAGAATAGACGTTCTCGAGTTATAGGCGTTGGAACAGGAGTTTGCACCATATTGGTAAAAACTACCGATCTTTGATGTTAAATTTTGGCTGAACCACTCGACGGATTTTCTTCAAAGTGTCATTCTATTTGTAATAGTATAATTTTTATGGTAAAAAAATAATGCTTTGTGATCTGTAGTTTGCGATTTATATGCTAGAAACCGGACAAATGACATTTCCTTCGAGGATCTTAAACTACTAATCTTAAAACACCGCTGAGCACTACGAATACACTTTAATTAGTTCCTTTACACGGTAGTGAGCTAAATTTAAAACTAAGGAACTCGTTTTACACAAAATTTGAGTATATATAGATTTTTTACGTGACCTTTTTTCATTTGGAAAAGCTATTTACGAGTTGCAGGCGTAAGAACATGAGTGTAATTCATTTATCTGCCTAAAATTGCTGATTACTTATTTCCGATTTTAACGAAACGTTTTAACCAATTTTAATAAGCAACTCGTCCCAAGCAAATTGTTATGCTCTTTTTAAATAAATTACCATTTTTAAATAATGAATCGTTTTCGAGTTATAAGCAAAAACCAGAAAAAAAGGCCATTTTCTATTGTTGAGGGCCGCCATTTGAACAGGTTGTATAAAAATTTTCTGCGGATATTGTTGATTTTTTCTCACGGTGTTTCTTTCAAATTGGAGGCGATTTGACTGAGATCATACTAAATTGCCACATTTTTCTCTTATTATTGATTTAATTAAGAATAAGCCCACTATATGGCTGGGTTTACTCCAGAAGCTCTTCTTATTAATTTAGTTTTAAATTTCACTTAATTTATTATAAAAATAATTATCGTGATTATTTATATAAACAACATATATGATAACACAGTTTTAAATCATAGAAAAAGATATTTGAAAGTTTTCTGTATCCTTTAAAAATCAACTTACCTAGGCTCATTTAAATCATACAAAGTTTTTATTAGTCTATATACAAGTTACATATTTTTTATTATATTTAATTTTAAAGTAGGGAGGCATTAAAGGCATGATAATCTTAAAATGAAATTTGCTTGACCATCTAAGGCGAAATGACAGATGAAACAGGAACTACGAAAAAGCCTGGGATACTGAGAGTTGAGGTCGGTAAAAGAACTTCCTCTGCTTCAGTAGAGTTCAAGGAAGACGTAAGTTTTTCATGGCATTACCATTTATATAATTACATTATAAATTATTAACGTGATAAATTTTATTATTTACATATTTTAACACTAACGTGGGTTTAAATGATTTGTATTAACGAAAAATTATAACTCACAATAACAGACAATTAAAACTAAAATAATTAATAATGTTACAAAATTATCAAATTTTAATGACACAGTAACAAAAAAGTAACCATATGATACAATCTTCAGAGGAATACCAAGACTCCATTCCATCGCTCCTTATATTTAGTCTGAATTAGAACATTGTAGGAGGTTACCATCAAGCGTAGAAGATTCTTTCACAGTCAAGAAGTCAAGAACATGGACTAGAACTTTTAGTTGGTAATTTTCAAAAACCAAACAAAAAGTCTAGAACTCTTTTAAATCATACGGTTTTTGTTTTACGTTACACTGTCTTCCCCCCCCCCCACTTCCTTAGAGAAATTCCTCCTGAATGTCATATTTTCCACACGGGCCTGCTCTCCAGTGACGGAAGGTCTCACCCTGAATCAGCTGCTTCTTCGTCATGTCCGCAGCTTCCTGACTATTGCGCTAAAGCTTTAATAGTGGACGTTTATAGGCTTTCCCTTGGGATACTTGAAACCCTGTAGACCACATCGTTGATGTGCCTCTTAATCACGTAGGGTCCCTCCAAGTTCTTCTGCAACTTGCGCTTGTTCTTCATCATGGTTCCCTGCATATGGAGCTCAGCGATTATAATGGATGATCACGGGCTTTCCTTTGGGATACTGGGAGACCCTCAATATCACATCGTAGATCCGCTTCTTTATCACTTAGGGTTCCTCCCAATTCTTCTGCAACTTTAGGGAGAAGCCGCGCTTTCTTCTTGGGTTGTAAAATCAAACACGAGTCCTTCTTGGTATCCACGCTGATTGGCAGTGCTTCCCTTTGGTCTCCTCCTCCGGTCGTTGGCTAGATGTCTCTTATCGATATCGATAAGGCGATATCGATTCAGCATATCGATACATCGATTGTGTTTTCGACCCAGAGACGGATCAACGCCTTCAAACATCCTGTTCCGCTCCTTGGATGTCCGCTCGTTCTTCGCAGTCTCCTGCCGAACCAGCGTGGTAATTCGCTCTATAGTCCCAACCTTAGTGCTTTACCTAACGTTAGTTAGGCGGTCTCGCCAATCAGGAAGTTCCACTTTCTTGTCTATAGCGAATCCCAGACCTGTCGGTTCCCGACTACTGAAGAACAGCTTCTCTTCACTGATTTTGACTAACCTAAACTCTTCGTTTTAGGTCCAGCTGAATACGTGTGTATAAAGTCCATACCGAGGATTACATCTTTTTCAATATCGGCCTCTAGAACCGAGTGCGGGACGCAGTTGCAGCATAATTGTATCTTTACCAAGGTACTCCCCGAATACCTTGGCTGCTTCTCCTGTTGCAGTCCTCAGTCGCACATCTGAGGCAAAAGCACTTTCTTTCCAGTCAATCTCCAAGAGATGATAGTCGAGCAGCAGCATATACCTCCAGTCATAGACGATGCCATTTCACAAATGCGCTGTCGTCTCTGTGTCTCGATTGGAGAAGGATCTAGATGAGTAAACCGGGACGGTTTCATCCTCGAGGAGTCAACGCGTCTTATTTTTCCAGTGTCAGGAGCGGACTTTCCTTTGCAGGAACTAATGATGTGTTATCAACTTGTAACACATTAACACTTAAGTATCCAATCAATTAAGTATCCATATGATTCGATCTTCAGAGCAAGACCAAGACTCCAGTAAAACGCTCCTAATATTTAGTCTAAATCAGAACATTCTAGAAGGTTCCCAATAAGCGTTGGGACTTTTGGACTTGAACAGTCAAGAACATGTACTAGAACAGTTGGCAACTGTTCCAACAAAAAATCTATAACTGTTTTATATCATATGGTTTTCGTTATACTGTAAAGTATTAATATTATTCATAAACATAGATTAGATTAGATTGAGATTTTATTTGGACGGTCAATTGCTTGGTTATTATGTCCTTCTGATTTTTAAATTTAAGCTATTTTTATACTCTTTGTCTTCTTTTATAAATATATATATATATATATATATATATATATATATATATATATATATATATATATATATATAGTTTTTTCTATTACGAATGAATTATTCTAGTTTTTTCTTCTTTTTTTTTAACTATTATTATTATTTTTCTTTCTTTTTGTTATTATTCTTTTTTTTCTTTTTCTTTTTCTTATTTAATTTTGTTTGAATAACTATTTTTATTATTATTATTTATTTTTTTTTTTACAGCTTATTGTAAACGCATATACATTTTGTTAGTTCTATCAAGGCATCTACTGCCTCCGATGAATCTCTTGACGCTTCGGCTGCATTACGAGGAATTCTAAGTTTATTTAATCGATGAGAGGTAGAAGGTCTCCTATAATGTGCTGTATTTTCAGAGGGAGCAGTCTTCACATTTAGGTTGCGATTCTTTTGGTACAGGTGCGCATGAGTCATTTTCGTGTGGACTTTTCTAATTCTTGTTATCGCGACTTCTTCACTTCGATTGCCCCTGAAAGCACTGCTCCACTTTTTTGTAGTTGGTTCGATAGATCTCAGATTATTGATAAGTGGTACTTCATTACACATTGACTCCCAACATATACATATATATTTACTTTAGCTCACCGATCGGGCTACATAATTAATAAACTGAAATAATATACAGTTAAGGAAAGTATTTCTTGAAAGGATCGACTTTCGGTTTTCAGCGGAAATACACTTTTTGGGGTCCCCTGAGTCAAAATAACCAAGTCCCCCGAAATGGTGTGTGTGTGTGTGTGCTCAAAAAAAGATAAATCGCATGCAAATGAAATTTGGTATTTGAAGTAGGAATATGTCCAGGATCAAAATTGGGTAATTGGAGAGGAGGACTTTATTTCATAAAATTTATCACATTTTTACGTTTTTTGCGATTTTCTCAAAAACGACTCTAACGATTTTGTTGGGATATTTTAATATTTATAATCTCAACGATTATACATCCCCATTTATTAACTCTGAACCAAAATAAATGGGATTAAAAGCTGTATAGTCATTTTATTATAGTACCATTGATGCCTACCGGAGACCTTTAGTTGGGCTCAATGTTGACGAGTTCTGTAGGGGATGACGCAGGCCTTTCTAAGAAATAACCTAATTCAATTACCTTTACACGAAAATGTCCGGCTAATGCTATTTATGTAGTCTTGCACGCCTGCGCCATTAGCCATTTATCTCTTCTCTCACGTAGCTACTTAATTAATGTTCTTATCGAAAGCACCATATAAGCTGATTCGAAATTTTAAAGCATTTCTGCTTAAACTCTTGAAATAACTTCTGAGGTAAAAATATTTCTTGGCAAGAGGGTGTTTTCTGTTCAACTTGCATTTTAAGAAAACAATTTTATTATCTCTTTTGGTGATTTTGTCTACAGATAAAAACATAAGTATATTTTCTTTATGTACTAATAACAATTCCAAATCTTAATTTAAAAATAATTCTAACATAAATTGAAAAACATTAATATTCATTAGTTTCATTTCTTCTTAATGACGGTGTATCTTAATATCCTATCGCAAACAGCTACTTTTTCTATTCCTACTTTCTAGATTTTGTAAGCATCATAGCTAATAAAAATAGGAAATCTACATGATCTAGGACAAATAAAATGTTCCCGACTTTTTTATGTATTACACCCCCTGTTAAAATAAAAGCTTCTCTCTCCCCCCCCCCCCCCCCCCCTAGCATCTAGCTGACTGGTTCGAATTAATAATGGAAGACCAAATAATAATAATGACAAATCAAATACGTTGCGTATTTATTTTTACGCTGTTTAATTTCAGCTGATCCAAAACGGGGGACGGGCGTCCCAGATCTATGAGCTTGATTCATGCAACCCTGACGAAGGCCTAAAATATGGGCGAAAAGGTTTCAAACAATAAAATATTTGTAACACAATCAACAATATCTCGACAATTCTAGTGGAAAAATGTACCCATTAAAAACTTTAAAAGCTATGGGCGATGATTTAGGTCATATAATTTAACTTAATTAATTAACTAAAATTAATTGGTCTTTTTAATTGAAACGAAAGTAATACACCGTATCAAATTCGCTCTGGGATGGAATTCGGTTGCAGTAACCATTGCCGAAGTTGCAATTTATAACAAATATTTTGAGACAAGTATAATTTTGTTTAAAACAATTTTAATTTAAAAATAAAAATATTTAAATTTCAACTTATAATTTTGTTTTTACATTACTATTACTTAATCTTATCAATAACAAAATATTATTTAATATATCACTCATTCAAAGTAAATGTGATAATGTTTTTATGATTTTTATTTCTTGCACATCGGTTTCTTTTTCATTTCCTCATATCACTTAAGAAAGACATTTTTCAAAATAAAAGACCCCAAAAAGTTATTTACTTACAGCAACGTCCGCAAATTACACCATCAATAAGCCGTAGAGGTCATTTTGAGCTACAAGGTGAAAGGAACTGTGTGCACGCAAATTACAGATTCATGTTACGGAGCATTTTTCACAGTCTGTAATAAATCATTTTACAAACACATCTCGGTTGCCTGTTGTACTGATGTAAATTTAACAAAAGGCTTCTACAATGAATATTCACATGGTCAATATCCGAATGTACTATTCCTAGAATAATTTGACAATAATGTAGAAAAAGCAGCCATTAGACGCGTTTACTGTAATTATTTATTTATTTTTTAACTATTCGTCCATAAGTACAAGTTGCTAAACGGAGTGAGCACAGTTGTTAATTGTTAATATATATAATTATAATCTTCTTAGTAAGGAATTACTTGAAGTGATCTACAGCGAAGACGACAAGAGCCACTAAAAGAACCTACCTTCAAGAAGATTGATTACATAAGGCGACACGCCTATTTCTAGCGTTTTGTTTGTCCTAGGATGTACCTATTTCACCATGTATTTACGATACATACAGATTGAAATTTCAATAGATAATCAATACTTGAAATATTATTCGACTCAAATAATATTATAGAATAACAAAATTACAATAAAAATATAAATGTCATAAATGTTCCTCTTATCTTTGTTAAGACACATATTAAAACTGATGTAATTTTTATATTAATGTATACCTGAGAAAATTTAATAAAAAAAAAAAAACTTTTATTAAATTTCATTTTTGAATATTTTGTTTTGCTCTGTAATTTAATTTATCGAAAATTCGTTGATAGGAAAAAAATTAGCGGCCCAAAATTTCTCTAGAAGTTTTTGGAAAGGGCAATTTTTAATACACTTCTTTTGACTCGTAATGTACAAAACCATACATTTTTTTTTATTAACGTTAATTTCCGAAAATTAAGAAAAATTTCTTTATTTGAAAAATTGACCCAGTAATTTTTTTGATTATTATTATTTTTTTTTTTTTATACGTTAAGCATCACTGAGTCTGTGATTGATATTTTACTGATGGAAATGAAGGATAATCATTTTAATTTTGATTTATAGAGAATTTTTAAAATATATGTTAATTACAAACTATGGTAAATTTTAATTTTAATTTTATTTTATTGAATATTCAAGTCAAATTGAATATGAAAGGGTAAAGAGGAGTTTCGAATAATAATAATAATCAAGAACGACCCTTTTAAATCAGGAAGGTACAAGGCATGACATAGAAGAAGGATTGCTTGATGAAATCAGAGTATCGGGGGGTGTGGTTTCTCCCACTCTTTCCCATAGTCCAAAAGATGGGGGTGCTCGGGCAGGAACTACAAAGGGTAACTACCAACTTTGAACATAATTTCTTCAAGTATTGGTAATTTAAGACTCAACTTCATTTCTTATTCGATGGCGTTTCTTTAGAGAACTAACAGTTTACATATCATTAATCAGATATTTACATCGAGGAATGAGTTTAATTTATTAATCTCAAGAGATTCTTTACCATAAGTTCATAAATTGAATTTAAACATTTAGAACATTTCCAAATTTCTTTAAATGCAAGAATGAAATATGTTATTCGCAAGAAGCTACTTATGAGTGCTTTCAATAAGCAAGAATTGCCCTCAATCCGTGGTTTTAATTTTAAGTACTTTAAGCTCCTCCTTAAAGTACTTAAAATTAACTTTTTTGACTTAAGATTTTTTATTGATTTTTGATTATTCAGGAATTTCGATAGGATAAACTTTCATTCATGACAGATAATGAAAAAAAATCTGGTGCGTGCGCGCAACACACAACTTTCACTTACCAACTTACTTAGATTAGAAATTGACGTGTTTTGCTAAATATCATTACCCAAAGTCACACATTTTTCTACATTCATATCTTATTTTTGTTAATCGTTAAAGCCGTTTTTGAGTAAATAAAAAAAACCCGTGAAAATTATACAAAATTTATTAAGTAAAGTCCCCCCTCCCGTAGATCAATTTTGATGAAATTTTTACAGTCATGTCTCGGGCATATAAATACATCAAATACCAAGTTTGATCAAAATCGTTAAAACCGTTTCTGAGTAAATAAAAAAAAATCGTGAAAATGATACAAAATTTATTAAGTAAAGTCCTCCCTCCGGTTGATCAATTGTGATGAAATGTTGGTTATCACATCTTTGGCACATAGATACATCAAATACCCAGTTTGATCAAAATCTTTACTGCCGTTTTTGAGTAAATAAAAAAAACATGTGATAATTATATAAAATTTATTAAGTAAAGTCCCCCCTCCGGTTGATCAATTTTGATGAAATTTTTACAATCATATCTCGGGCATATGAATACATCAAATACTCAGTTTAATCAAAATCGTTAGAGCCGTTTTTGAGAAAATCGAAAAAAACCTAAAAAGTTATTAAATAAAGTACCCCCTCCCTTTGACCAATTTTGATGAAAATTTTGCTGCCACGTCGCGGGCATATACATACACTAAATACCCAATTTCAGGTTTGCACGGTTTATAGTTTTTGAGCTAGTCTGTTCACACACACACACACACACACAGACACACACACACACACACACACACACACACACACACACACACACACACACACACACACACACACAGACCATTTCGCGGGACTTGGTTAATTTGACTCAGGGGACCCCAAAACGTGTATTTCCGTTGAAAACCGGAAGTCGAAAATTTTCACGATCGCAATACTTCCACTTACTATATATTTCATATATAGGTAAGTGAAAGTAATAACTGATTAGCCGCTGTTCTCATTTAAAAATTATTCCAAGCTAGTATGCTTAAAAGATCAAGCATGATTTGATTAATTGAATTTAAAACGTTTGTTGAAGTTTTCCTTCTTGTTATTATTTGTTTTTATTCAATAAGATTTGGATCAAATTACGTTATGAAATTTAATAATCTACATTTCTTCTACAGATCGAACCCACTTCACCTCAACCATCTTTGGATAAACTATCAGTTAGCTTCGCGAATGGAAACAAAAAATTAGAAGAGCACAAGGCGGTAAACGAATCTGCTCCAGGTAACATTTATTAGAAAAACTTTTCTTTTACAATTATTTAATGTGTAAATTAAATTCTGTTAATTAAAACAATGAGAAAATACAATAAAACATTGGAACATCCATTTTCTTAAGGAATTTAAAGAAATTAAAAATGAGTTTTATTTCAACACTTTTGTCCAATTAATCATGACAAAATAGTAGTGATTTAGAAAATGCTTCGAGAATGGTAGAAATCAGGAATTATCATGAAGAATATAGGAAGAAGCGAAGTTGGATATAAGTGGTTAGTAATAGGTCAGGGTATTAGCATGGAAGCTATCTGAATAGTGCTGAACGCATCATGGTCTGTGAGGATTGTTTTATTACTAACAAAATATAAAACAAGACGTATTTGATACATTAAGGAGTAATTTTATTTGGACTTATTTATTTATTTATGAAAACTTGCCTTGTCTTGTGGTCATGAGGCCTTAAGAATGGTATTAAAGTTAACTTTGCTTCCCTCCGTCTACGAGGAAGAAGTCTTTTTAATAATCCAGGTAGTCGTTCCTGTCCTTTGTTTAGATGCACCAAGATTGAAGTCTTTTAAGTCCAACCGTACAGCAGCAGTTCGAAGCAAAAGTAGTTCTTTTCTTTCAAGAAGTTGGGAGGACATCACCCTCAGCTAGGAATAATATGCCCCTCAACTCACTGCAGCGTGTTATCGCTGTTATTGCGGTACAAATCTTTTCTATGAACTCAGCGGGTTCTAAACTGGAATTGAGGGGACCAAAGAGTTGGCCAAAACTGTACCTACACTTTTCACAAAACTACGCAATTGGTTAATATGATTGTTGTAAAAACATCAAAATTTTGAGGTAGTAGAAGAGTACTGATATCTTATTTTCATCATCATGGAGGATCTCTTTTATTGTCTCGTCCATTTTTAGTTGTGCCCTCAGTGTACTTAAATTCTTACTAATCTTCTTACTGTTTAAAACCGGTTGCAGGTTGAGGTTCCAGACCGTATCGTCGGTTCTCAAGAGGAAACTCGTAGTGCCTTGCCCAATTCGAAGCCGGCAAATTTTACTTTTCTCGTCTAGACTTTCTGTAGAAAATGTTCCACCTCAGAACATCTGTTTTTACTTCTTGAAGTTTTTCGATACTTTCACTCCATTCTCTTTGCCAATTTTCTATTTGAAGCGATAGATATTGTCGCGCCTAGTCTTCCTTAGGAACGATATCAACCTTGCCTTCATATCAAGCCAAGTTAGCAGCAGCATCTGTTTTCTCATTGCCACACCGCTGTGCGAGTGAAGAGGGAACCCATTTCAGCACTATTCCCTTGTTTTCACTGATAGATTCCCGAAACAATTAGTTCATTTCTGTATTATTCTCGAATGACTTGTTTTTGTTCGTTGAGTGACTTTTAAAACAATCATTGAGTCCGTTACGATAACAGATTTTCGGGCGTGAGAGGATTAGATGCACATTATGCAATAAGAAAAGCTTTTGAGGAAACTATCATTGTAATTGCCTCTGAGGTTATTAACACGTTAGGTGCGGCATCGGTCCCCGGGGTCCGATGTCTTACATTCCCTTCTTAACAGCCGATTTTCACATGAAAATGTCCGGAAGGCGGAACACTTCAAACACTCAATTTAGTCGATTTTTAATGAGATTATTGCATTTAAATGCAAAAAATATTGCTAACAGCTGACATTCTGTTCGGAGAATAGGACTCCGAGGTCCGATTTTCGATAAAGAATGGCGAAAATCCTGTATCGGCCTGTCCTTTGCCTATTATGTCTAGTTCCAACCCTTACCAAAAAATAATGCCTTTGAGACGCTCGTTTAATTCCCCTTTAATCAAAAGATAACGCTTTCGTCAAAGCATTCCCATCGGACCTCGACGCCCCATATCGTCTGTGGCTCATTCCAACAGTCGGACCCCGGGGACCGATACCGTTCAATTCAGGATACCCCTAAAATACGCCGACGCACCTAACGTGTTAAACATCAGAAAAAAGTTTCATGAAATATCGCTTAGCTTTACCATATCAAGAAAAGTAATTAAATTGGTTTTTTTCATTCTCCAAGTGAAAATCAAAGAAAACATCATTAAACTAGGAAAAGAGTCAGTGATCTAGGATTAAACACTTGTCAGCAGAGTTGGCTTGTAGTAAACTACATTTGTAATTAACGATCCAGACAACTACTTGTAGTTTGTAGTTGCCTGCGCGCAACTACAATTTTGCAATTACCAGTTATGCAGTTGTAGTTCCGAACTCCAACTGTAGCATCGTCTGATTAGCCTTAGTGGCATTAAGGGACGTTAAAAAAATAAACAAACAATATCAATGAAATAAATAATTTTACATATTTTAATTTTATAACATTCATTATTACGCTAAAAAAGTTAAATAAATGAACAATTAGTTATAACACTACGGTTATCTTTTGAATTGAAAAAACAAATTCCGAAGCATTAATTTTGTTAATTGTTTTAATAAATATTTATGTTCGACAAACGTATCTACTTTTTTTTTCACTCTGGTTCCTGAGGTAAACTATATGTAAACAGTCATCGGCAAAAATATTCGCTCCGAAGGTGTATCAAGCCTCAGATACATTTTTTTCTTTTAACGTAGATAGTTAAATAACTCTCTCTTAAATCGTATGTGCATTATATTAAGAACGTAGTTCTTTTTCCGTTGAAAAATAAAATAAATGAGTAAAAATCTTTTATTAATGATTCCCTCAGATTTTTTTTTATGTGTGGCAAGTATTGTAATAAAACATATAGTAATAAGGTTTAAAAGTCTCTTGAAATAATTTATGTGCGTATCTAGGTACCTAAAACCCCAAATATCAATTCCATAAAATCATGTGCTGATGGCAATGGCTTCATTTAGTAGCAGCTTACTTCCACAGGATTGTGATTTTGATTTTCGAAATATACCAATCTATTACATAATGTAATTACAGCGCAGGCTGTTTTAGATTGAAAAAGTTTACATGCTTGATAGAAAACACCGGAGGAGAATAAAGGAACCCCTAAATAGGTGTAATACCTCTGTTTTTTTGTTTTATTAAGATTTACTTCTTTGTATGAGGAGCGGATTTACTTAATGTCTATAGTGTATGAGGAGCGGATTTCTAGTTTTTTATTTGTATGTTTATGAGAGTAAGAGAATATAGCCATGTCATTAGCATAGTAGAAGCACAATATTTATGTTGGTATTTAATTGAATACTTCCAGGGCACTTACTATTAAAACATAGTCTTTCATCTCTGATGTGTAGAGGCAGAAGAGAGAACGTCGCACAGTGGGACGAATCGCCAATCTAGGCGGAAATAGTTAACATCAACGAAATGAAAAAATCTTGTCGGTCTCTTGAAAACAATAGTCTAGCTAAGGCATTTACAAATTATTAATCACTTTAAGCAAGTATTAAGAGAATAATGGGGGTTTGAATACGGTAGTTCCCTCGTAATGCTTAGTCAGTGTATTTCCAAATTATATTGTAAAATCAATAGAATCATAGAATGGATCGTGTTTTTTTTTAAAAAAAATATGCTAGGCAATAGAAGACGATTCAGAAATTAAGTTTATATAAGTTCTTGGTTCTTTAAATGTGGATATAATACAGGGTATCCTCCTTTCTTTTCAATAGTCGATAAGCTATATTTTTTTCTTATAAAAAAAGGGGTTACTAAAAATCTACACCGATCTACACCGAGATATTTATACAGAATATAGTCCACACTATATAGAAATAAAGTATTAATTATGAACTGCTAATACCTGCTAATAAAGGTGTGCGCTTTTTTTAAAGGTATAAATCTCTCATTGTTGAGAGCCTATATTTTTAATATTTTGAGGCAATACGGAGGTGCTAATCAAATTTATAGATATATAGAAAACCAATTTCATTGGAATACACTACGGCCATCTCCGAAGCTATGAAAAAACGAGATTCGATGACCATAAGTACAACAATTAAAAGCAAATAGCAAGAGTTTTTCCTTTCTAGGAATAAGAAAGAAATAAAGCATGAAAACAACAGTATACCTTAGGTATCTACAAACCATTAATTCCTTAAAACAAATACCAACGGAATAACAAAAGAATAAACACGCCACACTCGTCACAATAAGTCAGATAATTTGAACATCTTATTGATGAAGCGGCAACATAGATCAGCGAATTTCATATTGTTTTGGAAAAAAATTTATACCACGGTATGGAAGACGATTCGGCAAGTAAGTTTATATTTATTTGGCTTTTTAAGTGTGATGTATCCTTCTTTATTTCCAGTAGTCAACTTAGTAAGCTATTTACTTTAAACTACTACTTATTTAATTATTGTTAGTAAAAATGCGATAACTAAAAATCTATAACGACTTAGATAAATAGACAGATATTTTCACAGAATACAATCAACATTATATAATGACGAATTTTTCATTACGAATTTCTTATTCCTGCTAATGTATGGTACGGTGTTTTTTTTTTCCAGGTGTTAACATGTCATTATTAAGATCCGATATTTTTAATATGTGGGAACAGCACGGTCGTATAGAGAAATGTATATTTCAGTTTTGTTTTTTTTCTTTCCTATCTAATTACCTCTCGCATAGGTAAATATTCAAAAAGTCTTTATTTTGTGGTGTAGTGGTGGGGGATCGATATCAGTAAGGAAAGATTGGGTAAGATTACTCGACTCGAAACGATCAATAAATAGGTTCAGGGAACATACCAGGTCTAGAATGAATACCGTAAGATACCGGAAGATTATTCCGGTACGTCTGGGATCATCCTTTTCTTCAATATTTCCCGAATATCTAGGTTAATTCCAAGGACTAGGGAGCATCTGAAGTTCAAGTTTTAAGGGGTTCAATTTATTTTAGGATGGCAACGAGATTGGATGTAAGGCATTCTACCATGTCGTCAATTGATTCATAGGAATAGATGGGTCCTATACAACGGGATAGTAGATCAAGGGATAGATTTATTTCATCTGCTGTCAGGTAATCTAGGTTTTTCCAAGATATATATTTTAGAAATAAAGTTGGATTCGAAAGATCATTGGAAATACATATTAAGTCGTGGCTAAGTCGTCGCTCACAGATTTTATGAGTACGATACTAGTTGTTGACAAAAGTCCTCGAAAATATGATCGATATCAGTAAGGAAAGATTGGGCATGATTACTCGACTCGAAACGAACAATAAATAGTTTCAGGGAACATACCAGGTCTAAAATGAACTGTTTTTTGGGAGAATTGGATAGAATATTTGTATTGGAGTCGCCGGATGTATGCATTCAGATGGATGGATTCAGATCCATCAGATTCAGATGATTCGGAATGAAAAACAATTTTTTTTACATTTCGATATTAGAATTTAATATATAATTTTTTAAAAATGTATTTGACGTTATTTTATAGTTAATATGTTTTTTTTTTCTTTTTGAATAATTGAAAATTGAATAAAGAAATATAAATAGAATTACTCCATTATTTACAATTTATCTAAACAATTTTATATTGGTTTTTAATTTTTTTTTTTTTTTTTTTTTTTTATTAACATTGCCAAAAACCACTATTTTGGATTTTATTTATTAATTCATGCTTAAATGCAATTTTCTACAAGCATTAACATAAAATAAGTCGCTTCCAGAATTATTTCCCCCTAGATTGGCGATTCGTCCCACTGTGCGTCGCTCTGTCATACTCCTTTAGTAAAACCGATCTTGTCAGACAATATCCCTCCTAATTTGATTCTTAATGTGGCCTGGTCATGTTGATTTTTGACAACTCTGATGATTTTCCCTCTTAATCCGAGCGAGTTTCATTTGTACCATAGAATAACATGATTTACGATGAAACACGAAGTCTACAAAGATAGTGAATTGGTCACTGTTAGAATATTCTAATTTTAGTTCAATCAGGCAATTCATTAAACAGGTTGTATAGACATGACTTGCCTTCTCGAAATTCGTTTGGTGTTTCAGGAACTTTCTTCATTTTCCCATAAAATCAGCCGATATAAAAGAATTTGAGTAAAACATTTTAGGGCTCTGTTCATTAAGGAGAAAAGTCGGTGCTTCTCAGTTAGCCCTTTTTGATTTGCGATGATGACGCCATATTAATTACACACGATTAACTATTAAATCTTAACCATTCAACTACTTATTGATCGTTTGCTAATTGGTAATACATGTTAAACAGTAACCTTCCTTTCTATTGCTACTTTCGCACTCGACCCAAACTTTAACTGAATGGTTAAATCTATACCACCTTGAAGAGGACTTTAGACAGTGTGGATCACATTCAAAATCACTAAAATGGATTTGTCCCATTTTGCATCATCACACCCTATATGATATATCATGAATGAAGTGTGATTAAAATTTTGCTAGTCTTAACTTGAATCAATAATTTTGGAAGATGACGATGGGGATGACTACTCGGCCAGCGCTAGCGTCATCTTGGAGAAGGGCCGGGGAGATAGCTGGAAGCGGCGGAACAGCAAGAGGAGAAGAAGTTCCTCACCGCTATCCATCTCCCTCAGGAGGAGGTCTTCCGTCTTCACCACAGGCTCTGGCGAGTGAGTATCCATCTTAGAGTTTCAGCCTAACCGAACAGTATCACTCATATAAAATGCTCTTTGAAGTTCTAGGATATCGATTGAAGATGACGATCAAGAACAGATTTTCCAAAACATGCGGATACACAAGGAAGTCGTTGCGCATATCAAATACCAACCTTGGCCAATACAGAAAAAATTGCGGCTGGTGCAGGCAGCTAAGTCATATATCAAGCAGCATGAGGGGCAGATCCAGGAGCGACTGGCGCAGAGAAGGAGCGCAAGGGACATTCTTGCACGCATAAATATTTTACTGATACATGTATGTTCATTTTTTAAAAATATTTATATAAAAGTCGGCATGCAACAATTATTGACAAAATATAAATAATATATAATTTTTCAATGTGGCCCAACAACACAAAGTAGCTAGATTAGTGATCTCGCTGAATTTCAAACCTTGAAAATTTCATAAATTGCTCAGGAAGCAATCTATTCGGGAAATAACACTGGAAATGTTTAAAGTTCTCAAAGAATATTTTTCTACTATACGATGTTGGAATTAATTATCTTGAACTATTATACGAAAAATAGACAAAATTGACACTATACCGACAAAGTTAGTACCACCATGAAACATTTATCATTGCTTCCTTATTGTAGTAAGAATTACGATCTGCATATTCCACCCAAATTCGAGGGGGTGTGTGAATGGGGAGTGAGGAGTGCAAATTTAGTTTCGTAAAATTTAGAGGAACGACGAGCAGACCCGACCACGCGTTGCTGTAGCTCAATAGCTATAATGCGTTGAATTAAATATATTCTATTCTTTTCAATACAGCCAAATCAAAATTCACTGATAACGATGAAAACGTTTTTGCTAATCTAAAAACCAAAGAGATTTAAAATAGAACTTTACGTCAAATTTAAAATTGTTTGGTAAAGAATTTTTTACATCTCATGTTTGTTTTAGTAAGTATTAATGATCCATTCATTTAGCACTTACTGGATTATTTCAGCAGAGGCGAGATTAAATATAAATAACACAAATGTAAAAGGAACTAATAAAGAATATACAGTAGTATAGCATATAGAATATACACTATTCGATTCCCGGCCGTGGTCGAATCTTTTATCTTCTAATTAAATAAGTTTAAAAATTATAACTTAATTATTCAACCAACGAACATGAATAAATAGATCAATAAAGAATATAATTAGAATAGGTTTTAGTACAATCACAATATACGGCAATCATGTACCAAATTAATCGTTTCCCATAATAAATATTAAGTAAATTTAGAATATAACACATGATGATATGAGATATCGTATCAGTAGG
Source organism: Aelia acuminata (assembly GCA_911387785.2). Classification (NCBI taxonomy): domain Eukaryota; kingdom Metazoa; phylum Arthropoda; class Insecta; order Hemiptera; family Pentatomidae; genus Aelia; species Aelia acuminata. The sequence continues at coordinate 125,351,705 of OU426978.1, forward strand.
TTCTACCTGAAACAGGTTATGAAAAGCGAGCACGGAGTAGGAAGAACCTCAGACCATGCTGCATGTTCTTACAGCAGTGGCGGATCCAGAAATTTCCTGAGGGGGGGCGCACTTTTTTTTTTTTTACATTTCATGAGTAATGAAGACCCTAATTTAAAATACATAATGACGTTATAAATTACTGTAAATGTTTAAATACAATTAATTTTCAATTAGTGGGCTTGCAAAATGACTAAATATAGCTCATTTCATATAGAAATAGTAATACTTTATTAGTGTCCTCACCTCCCAGGGGGGGCGCCCCCCCCCGCCCCTCCCCTGGATCCGCTACTGTCTTACAGTACTACTTATCAAAACATAAAAATTTAATTTTATGAATGAGAAATTACTCTTATCACCTTCATCCACTTGACCCTTCAATTCTCACATAATAACTTTTGTCAAAGTTAATGTTCTTTTAATTAAATGAACTTCTTGTACTTTAGTTTTATCACAGTCGTGCGCCTAAGAAAGTTGTTTTCCTGTTTTGTTTTGTTTTTTTTAGAATTGGAATTATCTTAAAAGAGAGTTTATCAACTTAGCCAACAACATGATCCCTTGGGAACCAAGAATCAAGCGTATTGAGTCCCACTTCGGAACTGTCGTTGCATCTTACTTCACCTTTTTGAGGTGGTTATTTTCCGTAAATGTAATTATAGCAGTAGTGTTGGTAGTTTTTTTAGCAGGTCCTGAGGTGAGTTTGTCTTTCTTATGTTTCCATTATTTATGAAAAACCAATTTTTTAGGCTAAATAGAAAACAATTTGTATCATCATTTTAGGTTTTCTTTGGACATGAAGGATCCAGCGGAGAAAGGAAAATAATACCTAAATCAGAGCGCCCAAAAGCAATGAATTTTTTGACACTTTGGAATTTCGAAGGACTTTTAAAATACTCTCCATTATTTTACGGTTACTACAACAATGAAATCGAAAACAATGGCTTCTATGGGAAAAAACTACCTTTGATATACTTCATGGTGACTCTTGGCGTTTATGTCTACAGTTTTGTAGCGATATTGCGAAAGTATACCGTCCCATCTTAATCTTGCATTTAATCAATAATTACATTTTATAATTTTCAATTGGCTTTTAGGATGGCGGTCAATTCTAAACAAAGCAAACTATCAGAAAAAGACGACGATTGCATATTCACATGGAAGATGTTTACCAGTTGGGATTTTATGATTGGTAACACGGAAACGGCTCATAACAGGACTTCTTCGATAATATTAGGTTTCAAAGAAGCTCTTTTAGAAGAAGCTGAGAAGACACGTGAGGAAGGAAGAAAGTTTGTAATATTTTCCATATTTATTATTATTTATTCCATTACAAATATTAGGTAGTAAAACAATCAAAACGGGGTTCTTGTGTACATCTCGATGCGAAACAAATGATGGCAGCCGGTATAGCATTTAAGCCAAGAATTGATCAACAGATTGTTCGTGTTAGGTTAAGATGTATTTAGAGATGGATTTAGTTGGGTTATTAATTATGTAATGATGATTCCTCTTAAATATTAGATATTATAGTAAATCCAAAACCTGAAAATACTCTGAGAACAATCGCATATCCCGTTTCGATTTTTAGATACCGCTCCAAAAGGGTGCATATATAGACAGGAGTGCACTAAAGCCCCACTTTTTTTTTATCGAATAGTTATACCAAATTTAAATTGTAATAAATTGTAAGTAAATTGTAACGTTTTGAATTTCAGTTGGAAGCTGTTGTCGATAAGGATATTCACACATTTCAATGTGATATGGCTCTTGGTATCTTCGATGTACGCAGTCGTAAAAGTTGTTGGCCGCTCTGATGAGAGTAGTCTAAAAGAAGCCAAAAGCTGGTGGCAACAGAATGAAGCGACTTTGGTAATGACACTCATCGCAAATGTTTATCCAATCATATTCGACGGAATTAGTTATATTGAAAAGTACCATCCTAGAAAGGCACTCAGGCTCCAACTTGCGAGGTCAGTTAAAATGCATAAGCTCAAATACCTTTTGATGGAAGATAAATAAAGATGAAAAGACACCTTAAATTTTTAATTTAAATGAATGAAAAAAAAAATATATCGCTGCTTTACTTTTATAAAAGTTCAACGAAAAACAGTTTGTGCGTTTTTTCTTTTTAACATATTCCAAAGTTTTTGAAGTTATAACGATAATCAATTATTTTATGCTGTTGTCAACCTGTTCCCTACAGTAAAGCAGTTTTGCTACTATATACAGGTTATATCCATGACGTGTTAACTTTTTTTTTTGTTCCAGAATTATGGTATTAAACTTGCTAAATCTATACTCATTCATTTTTGCTACTTTTTCAGTTATCCATGGAAAAGTAAGTAATAGTTTTGTTTACCAAAAATACAAAATATCTGTGTACCTCAATTGCTTATGATGACTTTTTTTTATTTTCATTTTAGTCAAGAAGGCTTAGTGAGCTCAAAGATAATTTAAATAAAACAATTAACAGTATCCCGGAAATAAAATCGAAATTCAGTATTTTACCAACAAAAGCCAGTTTTACAACGACGGAAACATTTGTCGTGGCTGCGTTGATGTTAGCCAATGCAACAACCAATTCTAATTTCACTGGGAATTCAACTGCCATCGCCCCTTCGAACTTTCCAAATGATAATTATTCCACGTTTTCAGAAGACGTAATACCAACCGCAGCACTTGGTGAATCGATATCTACTAACTATTCCTTAAACACAACTAGCCCAGAACCATACGCAAATTATAATACGATGGTTCATGAAGAGTATGAAGAGGAATATTACACAGTAACTGCTAAGGAAGCACTACATGATGATAACACCACATCAACTGACGCACCAGCACCTAATGTTAATGAAAGCTGTTTGTTTGATTGCGAAACAAAGACAAGCAGCCTGGAAGATTATACTAGGTCCCCAATATCTGACCAAACACCAGGAAAAATTATTACACAGCCTACCACAGTTTCGACTTATATTACGATACCATTCAATGAAAATATCAACGTGTCTCATAAAACCAACAAATCGATCTTATGGAAAATCAACAACGCAACAAGTACTGCAAAGCCTGGAAGAAAATATAACACTACTCAAAAACCAAAAACCCGTCAGTATATAATTTTTACTTACATGGTTTTTAAAATTTGGTGTATAAAATATCAGTTACCTTAAGAACCCTTCAATTTAATTTCAGCAATTAATGATGGTACAATGCAAATAGATTCTCCAAAAAGAGATTTATCATTTTATATAAAATATTTAGACAAAAAAAGTAGAAAAGAACTCCACAATCTGTGTTGGGAAACAATGTTTGGGCAAGAATTAGTTAAGCTGACAGTGATGGACTTGGTTAGAGATAGCTTCAATTGGCAAGTATACATATATTTTTTTTTATTTGCATACATACACATGAGTGAAATTTTTTTTCCAGCTAATGACTATCCTCGGAATAATAGTGGGAGACTTCTTCAGAGCGTTATTTGTTCGGTTTATGAATAAATGTTGGTGTTGGGATTTAGAAAAAAGATTTCCGCAATACGCAGATTTCAAGATGGCTGAAAACATTCTCCACTTGGTGAACAACCAGGGTATGGTGTGGATGGGAATGTTCTTCTCTCCAGGCTTGCCGTTGATCAACCTTCTCAAACTCGTAGTCATGATGTATCTGAGATCATGGGCTGTATTGACGTGCAACATACCACATGAAGTTGTATTTAGGTATGAAATAAAATAGCAACAACATTAAAAGTTGAATTTTAGTGGTTATTTATCAAGTTATCCCACCTCTTAAATACGCTATTTTATTATCTAGCAACAGAAAGTCTTATTTTATATTATACCGAATATAACAGAAGACTTTCTGTTCCCTTTACGATATAGTGTCTTTATTAAAAAAGGAAAGATATTTATTTTATTTTCCTTCAGATTATATATGCATTAGATGAATTGAATTCATGTAGTGGTTTTTTTTTTTCCAGAGCATCGAGATCAAACAATTTTTACTTCGCTCTCCTCCTCATCATGCTCTTCTTGTGCGTCCTTCCCGTCGGCTACGCTCTAGTTTGGATAGAACCATCCTGGCATTGCGGACCTTTCTCCAACTACGATAAGATCTACCACCTCTTCACATCCAGCCTGAAGCAGCTGATACCTGGGGAGACGTTTAACCGATTCCTCGACTACATTGCATCCCCAGCCATCGTCATCCCTTTGCTGATGCTCCTCATTCTGATCATATACTACTTGTTGTCTCTCACGAATGCTTTGCGTGAAGCCAATGATGATCTTAAGGCATGTATTTGAAGGTTTCGCCCATCATACAAAAATGAATTTTATTAATCAGCTTCAAGAATATCATTATCCGTATGACTGTTATATCGCTCGTCCAATGGGAAGCAAGTCTAACTCCAAATCCTATTTAATTTTTTTCGAGGGGTACAATACTAAAGGTCCCGAGTTTGCATCCCATGGTGGCCCTAGGATTTTTTAAAGGGGATAAAAAATCCTTGACTATGGCGTTCCTCTGATAGGACGTGAAATATAGGTCCTGAGCCTGTACAATGTCAGGTATGTGCTAAAGATCCCTATCCTAATTATACCTGGATAGGCAAAATTTTCCTCTACAATGTTTGTGGAAGACCGTTCATATACCCTGATAGTGATGATTCGTGAAACATTTTAACAACCGGATAAAGCAGGTAACGGTATCAATGGAAGGGAAAAGAAGAAACTTTGACTGGCTCTCTTAAAAAATTGTTTATTTTAATCTGAGCAGTCTTGCATTGGATGGGCGCTAAACAGTTGTTTTTTATTTCGAAAAGACATATTCATACACTAGGAATATACTTTTTTCTTTTAATGACTCCTTTATTCGTTAGGCGTGTCGTACATATCTTATATTTATCTCTGTCCAGAGTCATTCTTTACAGTTGATCGGTCAACCGCGTTCTCCTCCGAGCCCGTATAACTAGCTATCATAGATGTCTCCCCCCCCCCCCAAATAGACGCTTTCTTATTGGCCTTTCGGTTACCTTCCATCCTTACATACAGGGTTAAGCCACTTTACCTTCCACTCCTCGTAGAGTTCATTAATAAATTTCACTCCTAGATGCTGTTATTTCGTACTCTGTATCAAATGTGTTAACCGCTTCTTTTCTCAAGAACCTCATTTCTGCTACGGTAACTTGACATATCTATTTCTTCCGAGAGAACTTTAAAAAACCAACATCGCTCCTTTGTTTACATTCGTTTGTCTATCAGCGTTGTAAATGATTGGAAGTATTTCTAATTCACTTCTTTTAACCTTGATTTGTTCACCCATCTCTACTGGATAAAGAATCCGGATAATAAAAATTATCTACCACTCCAAAAGTTCTGCTGAATGCAGTTGATTGATTTTGAACAGTTTTGACGAAGTACCTCTTGAGTCCGACTGTACTGATTTCACTTTTAAAAACAAGTTGCTGTATTTCTCACTTGAAGATTGAGATTGAAGATTTTTTAAGGTGGAAGAAAAATAAACATATCTTTTTGGTCAGGAAAAATAATGTACACAGTCCTTCCTACGTCCCTTGCTTTCTCTACCTACATCCTCGAAGAGAAAAAGCAGCCCCATCTACCTCCATCTTCCCCATTTCGAAATAGTTCCATAGACGCTCTTATATTCTATTTACATTATGATCTATAGTAAATCATCCTTACCACCAAGTTCCATGATCTCTATTCCATCATCAGTGATGCAGTTTTCTATATCCTCTGGTCGATCAATCAATTCCTTATACATCCTGGTTCCAAATTTACATTGTCTTTATGATAGACATATGCGAATATCTCTAGGTAGTATTATCTCGAAACCTCATATGCATAAGCATAAGCAATAATTAATCCAGCTGCATTCTAACCTTTTTTCTTCTCTTTCCTCTCATGCTTTTTATTGTGTATGAGGACCTTTTAAGATTATCTTGCCGGTTTCTATTCATAAGATTACCTTGCCGGTTTCTATTCATAAGATTATCTTGCCGGTTTCTATTCATAAGATTTTCTCTGAATATAAGATATTTCGTAACCTGCCGTCAGGAGCTATTTTAACCTCACTTATAAAGATTCTTGCATATGTTACGATTTTGAGTACAATCTTGTCAACCAAGAAATCTTATAACATTACATTAGTATATAGTTTATATTAATTAATATTTGTTGGAAATGCTTCTAATATAGCAAATCTATTATTTTTTCATTTTAATCCTAAAGACATAAAAACCATTTACCTAGTAGTCATTATAATTTGTTTTAGATCCAGCTGCGGCGAGAAAGGACAGAAGAAAGAAGGAAAATGTTTCAAATAGCGAACAAGAAAAGAAGAGGAACTGAAGTAGACTCACCTTTTAATAAATTGTGTAAAATGATCAATACGAATGCATTAAGGAAAATTTCGATGGATAATACTGCAAATGCTATTAGAGACGAAAAACATCATTCCAATAGTGTTACGAATCACATTCAAGAAAAGCAGCCGGGTTAGTTAACCTCACTAATGAAGCATCTGCTTTCAAAATCGAATCAATCCTAATTCTCTGCCAAAAAAAAATTCATTGATATATCAAATTTCTGAAATGTTATTCAGCCTTATTTGTAGCTTTTTGTTTATCGGAGTGAGTCAAGATTTTACTGAATATTGTTTTTATCCAAATCAAAATAGAACTTGAAAAATAAAATAAAATTAACCTACGCATCTTGGAAAGTAGACGCCTCTAAATAGTTTCACTCACAAAATTCTTAAAATAATTCCAAGAAAGGTTGTAACATCAAGGAAAAAATGAATAAAATCTATAAAATATCTGACTCTCTTAAAGCCTTAAAATAAATATTATTATTGGTTTGGAATATAGAGAATGGCGATATTTGGCGATATGGGAAATAGAAAATGAAATACAATATGCAATAATAATATAATTTTTATTCGAAATAACTTCTTTGATTAGGTTTTTAATAATTAGTATGTGGAAATCAAGAAATGTTAATTTTACCTCATTTTCAACCTGGACTATAGTCCAATATATTGCTATTAAAAATTTTTTTTCCAAGCCATACATGGTATGGTAACTAACATTTCAAATGGTGGTGATTTGAAATTTTAGTTCTTAGCTTGCCAAGGCAATTGGTTACTTTCTTCTTCTTCTTCCTCTGGCCTCCTCAATGAGCCGCCGCCATCAGCCCGATTTTGTGCTGCCGCTCTCCAATTGCTGATCCTTAAGGGCGGATTCACACTATCGATCCGCTCCCGGTCCGCTCACGGTCTGGCAAAATATTCTAAAGAGGAATAGAAAGGGGATAATCACAATATTGGTACAGGTCCGGTCTCGCTCCGCTCTCGCTCCACTCCCGCTCTACTCTCGCTCCGCCCCCGGTCCACTCTCGCTCTACCCCATTCACACTATCGCTCCGCTCCCGGTCCGCTTTCCTAAAGTCTTATCATATTCACATTATATAATTTTACACCGTTCAAGATTGAAGCCATTAATAATCGAAGCCGTCTGTAATTGGATTTTAATTAATAATTAACTTTCAGTTATTAAAGAATTTATTTATTCATCAATTTTATGGCCAAAAAAAGTTCAACTTTTCGTTTGTAGAAATAGCTGTTAAGTGTACTTTTCTTGATGAAAAAGATAGCATCAAAATATAAAATAAGAAGAATAAATTAATTTAATTAATGGTGAAGAAATAATTTAATTTTTTTCCGAATGTATTCGAATACGCTTGAAATGATTAAAAAAAAAAAAAATCAGCAAAAAGAAAAGGAAACACGAAATCTTGTTGTGAAGCGGTTTTTCCAAGACAAAAATTCATTTCATGTTTGAGATATATTTTGCAATGAATTAATGTAAAAAACGGTCACCGATTTATTTATTGACTACGTACTCATTTCTATTATAAAATAACGTTCAATTTGAAAGGAATAAAAATGCAGTATATTATGAAAAATGTCAGACATAACAAAAAAATATATTAAAGCAAAAAATATTTAAAATATGGATCAGGAAAAGAAGAGAACACATTGCAACATTGCAGCATTTACCGATTTCAAGAGTATTCGAATACATTTGGAAACAAATTTAAATTATTTCTCCACTATTAATTAAATTAATTTATGATTATTATTAAAATTTATCATAGTGCTGCAATATATTCTTCTTATTATATTTGTTGATAATATTATCTTCTTCATCAAGAAAATTAAACTTAACAGCTATTTTATACAAACGAAAAGTTGAACTTTTTTTGGCCGTATAATTGATGAATAAATAAATACTTTAATAAATGAAAGTTAATTATTAATTAAAATCCAAATACAGATGGCTTCGATTATTAATGGCTTCAATCGTGAACGGTGTAAAATTATATAATGTGAATATGATAAGACTTTAGGAGAGCGGAGCGATAGTGTGAATGGGGTAGAGCGAGAGCGGACCGGGAGCGAAACCGATAGTGTTAATAGGCCTTAAAAGGCTTCGTGCGTCAGCTGCCACTCCATCAACCCATCTGAGTCTTGGCCTACAGTTCAACGAGTGCTGTGAAGGGCAGTGTCCACTACTTTCCTGGGGATTTCGTCTTCTTCCATTCGTGCAACGTGACCGGCCCAACTTAGTTTGATGAACCTGACCACATCTATAAAGATCATAAAGCTCTCTGTTCCTCCTAATCCTCCATTCTCACTCGATTAACTAACTATTCGTCGTAAAATTTTCCTTTCAAAAATGTTTAGGTCATTTCCATTGGTTTTCGACACGGTCCAGGTTTGGGAAGCATATGTAAGAACAGGACTTATTAGAGTTTTGTATATGAACAATTTAGTTCCCCTAGTAATGGATCTGCTGCTAAAATTTTAAGATGAGCTAAATACGCCCTACTTGCCGCCACTAGTCTCTTTCTTGCCTCAGCAGAGACACCATATGCTTGTGTTACTCGACCCTCTCAAATATATAAGGACCAACAGCCAACTCCTCTTCACTACTATTCCCGGTAAACATGTATTTAGTTTTCTCTTGGTTTATCGTCAGCTCCAAGGCAGAGGCAGGGTCCATGAGTTTCCCAAAGGCTTCTAACAATGCCGATCGGGATCTCGCAAATACTAATAACTGCACAGCGCGTGAAGATAGTGTTGCTTGTCTGGATTCCAAAATTCCGACCAACCTTCTCCAGTGCAAGGTTGAAGAGGAGACAAGCCATTCCGTCCCCTTGTCATAGTCCTTTGTTAGAGGGAATTCATCGGAGCAGTCGGATTGGATCCGCCCCTGACATCTAACGTTCTTCATCGTCAGCTTCACAAGAGGTATCAGTTTGCTTGGGATGCACATTTCTCTCAAAGCCTCATACAACATAGGACTATTGATACTGTCGTATGTCCTTTTAAAGTCGACGAAAAGGTGATATGTCGGGATCTTGTATTCGTAGCCCAGCTCCAAAATTGTCCTGACGGTGAAAACTTGGTCTATAGTGGATCTGCCTCTCCGAAAACCAGCTTGATATTCCCCGTTCCGCGAATGGGGACGTTCAACCTAGTTTATCTCCTTTCTTCTGGTGAGGGCATATTATAGCATTAGCTCATAGTCGTGGCAGTCTTTCCTGGTCCCAGATGGATAACACTAAATCGTGCAGTGCCTTATGCAACTCATCTCCACCATACTTAAAGAGTTCAGCTGACAATCCATCTGGTCCTGGCGCTTTGTTGTTCTTCGTGTGAAGGATTGCATCCATTACTTCCTCTAAGCCCGGGGATTCATATCTCCAATATCGTTCGCCATAGCCTCTCCAGCAATGCTACCCTCTTCCTCTACACCTTCAAAAGAAGATTCCTCATTTAAGAGCGATTAGAAGTGTCGGGCCCATCGATTTAAAATGTCAGGCTTATTGGAAATCAGCGTCCCATCTTCTTTCTTACACGCTTGCGTCTTAGGCCTGAATGCCGTACGTCCACTACATATTTACTAACTCGAAGAATCTTCGACATTCCTTTGAATTCCTAAGAGCTTCTATATCTGCCAGCTCTTTCCTCTCCAATGCTCTTTTCTTCTTTCAAAGGAGCTTCTTCTCCTGCCTTCTTTTATCTCGATATTTCTCCGTGGCCCTCCTAGTGAAGCGTTTACTGGCCATGTTCCTATAGGCTTCATTCTTGGCATCATTGGCAAGCTTACACCCTTCATCAAACCATTTACCTCGTCATTCAGGATCCTGCTGCCCATGGATTTAATGTGCTGAGACCTCCAAAGCCTTCTCCAATCGGTCCCAGACATCTTGGATGGTTTCAAGATCAGCTACTCTGAGACCTTCTCTCACAAGTTTTATGTTGAAATGCTTGTCAGCTTTCTTGGTCTCTCAGCTTTCCGATGTTCCATCTTTTGGTTCTTTCAGCCCTATGGCTCCTGACTGCGGTAATCACAAGGACCTGGTCTTATCTGGACCTTACAAGGTAATGGTCGAAGTCAACATTCGCCCCTCTGTAAATCCTTCTGCTAAGGAGGTTGGATTTGTGTCGTGCACTGATCAAGATATGGTCAATTTGGTTCGAGGTGGTACCGTTGGCGGATCTCCAAGTAGCGTTATGAATCCGTCGCCCTGGGAACAGAGTACTTCCGACAACTAGATTTCTTGATGTTGCGAAATCGATTATCCTCTTTCCATTGTCGTTACTATCCTTCATGCAGGCTGAATGAGCCTATATGGGCTTATACGCCTCTTCCCTCTCAAGCTTTGCATTACAATCTCCAACTAATATTACAATGTCAGATCTGGTACATGAATCATATGCTCTTTCAAGGGAGTCATAAAAGGCATCTTTCTCCTCGTCGCTTGATGTCTCTGTAGGTGCATTGGTTTAAATACATTGCAATTAGTTACTTTGCCTGGAAAAAATATCTAGTTTGCCAGTCATGCCGCTTTGAAAATTTCGTTTCCTTCACCTTAATCTTTATATATCTCATTTTGTGAGAAGCCCATTTCTTCCCCACATTCCATTTTCTATAGAATCCGATTGAAATCACACCATCGTTTACTTGGTCCCCTCAGTTCCATTTAATCCACGCCTTATCATTTTCGCCTCTATAAGAGAAGATATCCTCAAGAACTTATTTAACACCATTATGAATTAATTTAGGCGTATTTAACTTCCTTGTGTCATGCTGCTGCGGCTATATGAGAAAGATAAAGTTTTAACTAATTATGCAGTTTTATTTATGTTACATTTTTTAAAGAAAACTTTATTTCAAAATCCTTGCTACGTGGATAACCAGCTATAACATTTTTGATCACTCGACTAGCTGAAGAAAATTTAATCCATTATTGAGGGGTTTGTTTCATGACGCACCTAACAGAAGATGTATTAAATTTATTTTGTTAAAGTTGACATTTTCCTTAGACAGAATTTTTATAAATATAAGCACCTTCTTTCCTGTCCACGAGGAACATGTCAGCTTGCTTATCACATAATTCAAGTTGTACGTAAGGATCGAAAGGAAGGCCTTTCAAAGTTTTTTTTTTTTTGTTTATTAAGCTTTCGGGAGTAACACAAAACGGTATCGCCGTAAGTCGAAAAACCGTCATTTATATCTTTCAACCAAATATTATTTTTAATCTAAAACAAGTAATATATTCATCTCATTTAATTTTTTCAGGGACAATATTAAAGAAAAACAATGCTAATGAAGAAACGCCAACAAACATGGAAACCGATTATGAAATAAAACTAGATAACAGCATTTCAGAAGTAAAATTTAATAGAGAGGATTCCCTCACCTCAAGGAAATCCTTTGAAAATGTCCCAGAAATTAAAATTATTAAAACGGATACCATTGAAGAAAATGATGATACCGAATTCGACAAGGAATCGATAAAAGCACTAAAGAAAAACAAAAATATGAACGTGAATATTCAAGAAACAAAAGAAAAATAGTTTGATATCAATAAAATAATTCACAGGAAACTTGAGTTTCTCAAAAAAAGGAGACAAAACAATATTTTCTTTCATTTTCACAATGTCATTTTGATTTTTTTTTAGTGGGTCTGTACCAATAAAATCTCTCAAACTATGTTCCCATAATAACCATCAAGTATTCTGAAATTTCTATAGTTAAAAAAATAATGTAATATCTAACATTATAGACATAAATATATTCTATTTAATCGTTTGTTGTTTTTATCTCTACAGTAGATGTTTTAGAGAAGTATTATTACTTTCACTTACCTAATTGGCAAAACGGGTTATGTATACGTCACACAGTGGGCAAATATCCATTTTTAGGTGGACAAAATTATTTTTTTGTGTTGTTTCATGTTTTTGAAGTCACTGAGTAAGGAAAAAATCTTTACAAATTCTGTGACCCATATTTTTTAGTATATCCAACAAACTAATGTTGTACGCACACATAAATTTGGACATAATGGAAAAAAATTGGGAAAACATTTTGTAAATCTATGAAACATTTCAGTAATAACTTTTTGCATTTATTATTTACATAAAAACAATACATATATTTATAAAAAATAATACACATAGGAAAACATAGGCAATCCCCGTCGCTAACTTCATTCCCCTGCCGCATTTGATTCAGAGTAAGACAGGGGAATGAATTTTGATGGTTTGTTTGATGACCGTTGAAAGGGGAAAAACGATATAAAAATGCCACTTGCCAAAACAAAAACAGTTTATCTTTGAAAAATTAGAATAGAAAAAAATTACCTGACCAAAACTATAGAGGACAAGAGAATGAAAACCATTAAACATAATCTCTCAGGTTTGAGAAACTATTTGCTTTTGAAGAGCTTGGATTTGTACTGGGGCTATTTGAACAGTCGGGATTGTTAGGGGAGAGACCCATCCCTACTGACTATGTATTTTTTACTAATTTCCCGCCAAAAAAGAGTGGTGAGAATCATATTTTAAAAATTGACAAGGGAATGAAGGAAAACCTGTGGGACAGCATACAAATTAGTTTCTTTCAATTCTAATCCTTTATCAGCAAGGATTTGACTGTTTTTTCTGGAATTTATAAGCATATTGAACAAATTGAATAGAAAAAAAAGTAAAAATTGATCTGGCATAGGTGCACAGAACTTGTACTTTGAGCAAACTCAGACCTCGGGACATGACATGGGAATGAATTTCGACCTTTTCCTGATGTTTTTATGGTACTTTTATTATATAATTAAAATAATGTCGTATGGGGTCTACTTTTACAACTCGCCTGGATTGGGCCGGAATAGCCGAGCGTGTTGGAGGACGACCCGCTTTAGCACGCTCGAGCCGAACGGCGGCGGTTCGAATCCGCCCTGGGAGGGTTGACTTTTATTTCGTGGAGGCCCCACGGAATAAATCTCGACCTGCAAACCATGGTAGAATAGGTTGGTTACACCTATAGAGTAACCCCCCGTATGCCACACATGGCCAGGTGGGGGTACCGACCAAATAAAACAACAACAAAATGCCTGGGCTTAGAAAATTTATGTCTTAGTGTAATAAGCTTTTCTAAACCGCTATAAACGGCCTGGTACACAAAATTGGCCTCTTAAGTGAGAATGATTGATAACTTAATACGAATATAGTTAATCAAACCAACTTCTTATTCATGAATACACTAAGAACAATTTATTTCTGATATATGTTGATATTTTATCTCTTTTTGTCGTTGATTTTTTGTTTTTGTTTTTACCGCACTTATTCAAGTTTCACGTCGATTCCACTACATTTAATTTTATATTATATATTGATTAACTGTAACGTGTTGATCAGTTAGCCTTCTTCTTTGAAAATTAAGTTGTTAATAAGGAATCCAGTTAGTTTACTCATTCATTGCAGAGATGAAAAATAATTATTTTATTTTGGAACACTGAGGAAAAAATTAATTATTTGACCGTAATTTCGTGTAATTTAAAAATAACATCTGAAGAAATATAGAACCATTTACAAACTGAATGAATGAACAATACACATTGAATGAACAACATCCTAGTGCTTCCTGGAGTTTGGACTAATTTTTCCATTCATTAACCCCTCCTTCATGCACAGATAGTCTAATATTAAGTCTAATATTGCGAGAGGCTTAAAATTCCAACCCTTGTTTCTTTAATATTATGCCCTTCTTGATCGTATGTGGAATAGTGTTTTAGTTTTATGGGTTGAGAGCTACATGTTTGTTCAAGACATACAGTTGTAAATTTCAATAAATAAATAAAATAAAAAAGTTTTATCGGCACGCACATCGGCTGCTGAGATTGAAGAGCTTTGGTTCTACAACTTTCTTTCACCCGTATGCAAATTCGAAGTAGTACGGGTAGTTTTTTCTTCCATTAGTTCAGAGACTTTGTTTTTTGTCAGAACATTGAGTTCGGTTTCCTTAATTAACTTAGCACTCAGTGCCTCGAAGGCGGTGCAGTTCAAAGCAACATGCTCTGCTGTCTCCGGTATCCCGCAAGTAGGCGGATGAATATCCTTAGTAAAGCCGTGAAGTTTGGCGCGGAAGGCCCCGTGACATTTTTTTACTTTCACTTACCTATATATGAAATATATAGTAAGTGGAAGTATTGCGATCGTGAAAAATTTCGACTTCCGGTTTTCAACGGAAATACACGTTTTGGGGTCCCCTGAGTCCAATTAACCAAGTCCCGCGAAATGGTCTGTGTGTGTGTGTGTGTGTGTGTGTGTGTGTGTGTGTGTGTGTGTGTGTGAACAGACTAGCTCAAAAACTATAAACCGTGCGAATCTGAAATTGGGTATTTAGTGTATGTATATGCCTGCGAAGTGACAGCAAACATTTCATCAAAATTGGTCAAAGGGAGGGGGTACTTTATTTAATAACTTTTTAAGTTTTTTTCGATTTTCTCAAAAACGGCTCTAACGATTTTGATTAAACTGAGTATTTGATCCATTTATATGCCCGAGATATGACTGTAAAAATTTCATCAAAATTGATCAACGAAAGGGGGGACTTCACTTAATAAATTTTGTATCATTTTCACGTGTTTTTTTTTTATTTACTCAAAAACGGTTTTAACGATTTTGATCAAACTGCGTATTTGATATATATATATATGCCACAGATGCGATAGCCAACATTACATCAAAATTGATCAAACGGAGGGGGGACTTTACTTAATAAATTTTGTATCATTTTAACGTGTTTATTTTATTTACTCAAAAAAGGCTTTAACGATTTTGATGAAACTGGGTATTTGATGTATGTATGTGCCAAAGATGTGATAGCCAACATTTCATCGAAATTGGTCAAACGGAGCGGGCACTTTATTTCATATATTTTTTCCAATTTTTACCTTTTTTTCGATGATCTCAAAAACGGCTTTAATGATTTTTATCAAATTTGTCATGTTTAATGGAAATTAGGTTTTCTTTAATATCAGGTAAGCTTTATCATTATGAAAATGGGGGCTTTTTTTTAGGGGGGGTTGGGGCGTTTTTTGTTTATTTGTTTCCTATAAAGTACCTTTGTTTTTGTTTATATGGAGAAATTAACTGTCTCTCGTTACGCCTAAAAAAAAGAAATGGCTAAATATGAGATATGATAAAAATAAAGAAAACATAAAGAGGAGAAAAAAAGAAAAATATTCACTCAACTCATAAAACTCGTTGAGCCCACGCATATGAAGTACGCCTTTAATGACAGACCATTGTTCATAATTAAAGCCGTTCTGTTCATTTGAGAAGTGGCAATTAACAAAACGTATTAATTTCTAATCTAAGTAAGTTGGTAAGTGAAAGTTGTGTGTTGCGCGCACGCACCAAATTTTTTTAAGGTAGAACCCTTCTTAGTTAACACCCACCACTGGTTACATTCTATGACAGTACCCTCGTGTAAGGTCTTTTTCGATTTTCTTGGGCACACGGCACTCCTTACCTGGATATGTACCGGTAGACCTGCTGAGCCTTCCGTTTCAATAACTCTGCTGGCAGGATGAGGCCGAGAGGAACCCCTATTGGTAAGACCTACACCGCCTCGTGAGAAACTGTTCAATACGATTTATGACACGCAGCAGAGTCGTGTGCTGGAAAGTCGCCAATCTTCGTTTCTGCCTGTGTGAGAGATTCTGGGACCATGCAGGGGATCCATATCTTAGAATACCCAGTATTGTCCCTTTATAAATAGTTTTTGATGCTGGGTTTCTGAGCCTCCAAAATGCGCCCTCCCCCCTCCCCCCAGACGACTCAGACTATTCAAAGTATGGTCTGTATCCCAGGTAATGCAAATATGGTAGTCATATTAAATCTTCTACCAAACCTGATGCCTATGTATCATTTGATCCATGAGGCTGGCCTGAGTCTTTGCTGCGGTCATCTTTAAATTCTTTGCCTTACACCATTAGCTTACCACGTTGGAAAATCAGCTTCTTCTTTTATTCCGGCCCTGCTCTCAAACGCCACTGCAGCCGCAAGGCCATCAACGTATGTCGTTAGAGGGAACCGCTATTCATCGGAGACTTCCAGCAAGTCGTCAAAAACTAGTATTCCATAGCGTTGGGCGAAGAACTGATCTTAGAGGGCATCCCTCTGTATGGAAGCTTTAAATTCGTAAGAAGTACCTCTTATCTTAAAGAACCTATCCTAGAGGTAGCTGCGTATGAGGGTTAATAAGTTGCTGGGGGCTTCGTACTTCTGTAGCTGGAGGAGAACTCGCGACCACCAGGCACTGTCAATGGTGGCGGATGTCAAAGAACAGATACATGACGTACCGCCCTCCGTTCAACATCTGCGCGAACTTTAAGCAACGCATCAGCTGGTCTCTTTCCCTAAGTAGAACCTTATTGTCGAGATTTATAACCAAGGAATTTGCCTCCTGCAGACTCAAAGCTGACTCCGCATTCCTACAGTACATAAACCGCCGTACATAAACTAGAGCCGATTGTTCTCAGTCTGTTAGATTTAGTTCTGTTATTCAGTGTATTGCAATCCTTTTCAATAAATCTTCTTTTTAAAAATACTTTTGGTCCATCAGACTATCTAACTGAGGATGACTGGCTCTAGTAAGAACTGGTCGTAGACTTGTTGGGATGAGATTTTCCAGGATCTTACTCCATCACAGTGAGGAGACATATAGGTCTATGTGATTTAGGGAGCAGCTTGACCATGTCTCCTCCCATATAGAGTAATCTCAAATCGGCGATCTTCCATTTCCTTGGAAAGTATTCTCTATCAAGGCAATCATTGAATTTTTCCAAAAGCCTATCTTCTAGAAGAGGGATACTGTTTTTTAAGATCACCGCATACATTGCAGCATGTCCTGAAGCACGACAAGTTTTCTGCCTATCCACAGTAAGTCGGAAATTAAGTTTGTGTAGGTTGTGTGGGTTGAAAGATGGTCAGCGAAAATTTCAGCTTTAGCTGTCGGTTACAGCCCAGGAACCATAATCCTTTCTCAAAGGGGCTGATACCTTGCGGTGATTCAAAAGTGTCGCCATAAACTAGTGTCATCGGAAGCAAATTTTCCAAAGTTAGCTTGTTCAAATTTCCGCGTTTCTTTTTTTTGTTGATGGTTAAACGTTCGTCTGTCTGAAGGAAGCTGGAGTAGTTTGTCATTTCTTACGCGCCCTCCTCTTAGCTCGAATCAGATTCCTGATATATTTAGGGTAGTACGGTGAACTTGATGCTTATGGGAGAAACTGAATGACGATTTATTCTGGTCGTATGTTTGGTGTTAACCCCCACCTGAACAAACTACTCAACAATTATTACCTAATATTCTAAATTGAAGTTGCGATATTTGGATTTAAACCACAAATGTGCTGGTTAAAATTTCAAAAAATTATATAGTTTCTGTCCCTATCAGAGAATTGACCTAGAAGGTAGGTAGGTGCACCAGAGATTCGGGATGACGAGTGATTTTTTATGACCTACGATTATGTCATTCATTATTTGTAAGCTATTGGAGCTATTGAAGGACTTACTTTAAAGTACCACTGCGTCCCTCCGTTACGTCCGCTAGTGAGATTATTATTTCTTAACGAATTTATGATTTTACTCACTATTATCTGTTCATATTAAACTTGGACTTCATCTATTTTACAGTATGCCGTAACTTCTTTGCAAAATTAATCTACATTATTTATAGTAGTTTTGCCCCGCTGAATTGGTGATGTATGATGTGGAATATTTCCTCTCCTACGGGGAGAGGTGAAATTATTTGGATTGAAAAAATTATTAGTTTTCCCCGTTGTAATATCTTCCTACTCGCTTGGTATCGATGGTAAAATATCCATCAGTCTTATTTTTCAGTATCTTACGCATCTGAAAGAAAATTAAAATAATGGAAGCAATTGTTAAAATCAAATTTACTATTATACATTAAATTGAAACCGGATATAAATGTGCATCTTTTGGTTTAGAGGCGTAGCTAGACCACTCGAGCCCGGGTGATGAACGGGGGGTGGGTGGTCCAACCCTGACAGAGGGGACCCTCTTTTTTTTTTTTGTTCGGTACCCCCTACCTGGCCATGTGTGGCATACGGGGGGTTACTCGAGAGGTGTAACCAACCTATTCTAATGAGGGGCCTCTTATCACGTAGTGATAACCATGAGATAGGGGAAGGGGTTTTTTTTAATGTGGGGACCCCCTGGAGAGTGAGCTTAGTAAAGCCCCCCCCCACCTTGGCTGCGCTACTGTTTCGATTTGAAAATATATGTTTTACAAGTGACTTCAATTTTGGATATTGGGAAGGTTCATTAATTTTTATTTCGGGAATAATTCTTATTTTTTACAACAAATAACTTTAATTTTGTCTGGAAAAAAAAAACCACTAAATTATGGCCATAAAAAAGTTAAATATTCTGATGAAGAAGAGTGAGTCATGGTAAAGGTAGCGCTGTTAGGAGTAGTTGCGGCTGGAGGTTGTAACATTGTTATCTTTCTAAAGGCGATTTATTTAAAATGTAGAATCTGGTTTTTGCGATTACTTACAAGAAGAATTCAACAAAATCAAAATGTTTCCCGAACCTGATGACTTTGGGCTTAACTTTTATGAGTTATTCAGAGTTGTACCTGAATTAAAGTAAGTATGATGATCTCATCCACCCAAAAAATCAATATTCTATTTTCTATACCAACAGGTTGTAGAATTATTTATAATAAATTATATATTTTTATTTCCGGATAAAATATTGTTTTAATATGGGTTATTAGTTTTATTATTTACATTTTTACTGTTAAACAAAATATTTTATTATTAGACTAATACTTAAATTCATTGATAGGAAAAAAATAGAATGGAAAAAACACAAAAACCATAAATCTCTCAAAGGAAAAGAAAATCGAAAGCCTAAGGTAGACATATTTTTCATGTTTTGTTTGAATTTTTTGATTTTTGAGAAATATTTTATTGTAATTCTTTTTATTTATTTATTTTTTTTTTTTGTAGCTTGATATTGTTGGAGAAGTGCCTCCAGAAATTGAGATCGCTGGAAATGCTTCTAGTTTTGCAGTTTTTTCAACAGTAAGACTAGCAGTGCTTGAAAGATGGATGAAGGAAGCTAATGATTTATACCTTACATCATCTAGCAGTGCTCCGCCTCAGTCATCTTCGACATATGACAGTGAAGAGGAAACTTCCCATCCTGCACCACAACCACCGAAAATCCCCAAAGTATTATTGCATGCTCTCTAAGTTGTTCAACTTTAAGCCTAGAATTTATACTAATAAAAGAAGTTATATTTAGATATAGATAAATTTATAAGTGAGTGAGAGTATAGGTTCTTGCTCAATAATCCTCAGTCTTGTTCTTGCTCAATGTTCATAAGACTGCCAGGCCAGCCCAGTTGTTATAACTGGTCGTCTTCCGCAAAGCTTTCTAAGCTGGCCGGCTTGGATAGTATTTCTGGCTCACCCAGAGAATTATAGAGCTCAGGCAGAGTAAATTGGATGTAGTAAGGTTTTATATTTGTCCAATAATGAGTATTCGACAACTGAGTAGTTATAGTTTAGTGTGACCTCTCTTAAGTAAGATATCTAAAGAATAAAAAAATGTTGAAATTTTTATTTTGAAGTTTATTCAAAATATCATTAAAATAAAAAAAATAAAAATCTGACTTAATATGTTTCACTAGTAAGGCGACAGTTTCGTCCTTCTTACCTATTCCTTCTTGCTGCCTGAAGGTTGTCTACCAGCCCTGATCATAGTCAGAATTAATTTCTTAGGAATGCCATGAAAAAAATATAAAATAGAACCTGGATAAAGTTAATCCATTACTCTCTGAACTGGGCCTAGTTTCAGCATGATCTGCCACCATGGTCTCCCTCATTGGTCTATCAGTATTTTTTATTTTACATATTTTTGAATCATGATATTCAATTTAGTTTTGTACCTCACATTCATTTTTTTTTTTAGATTGTTGGTGTTGGACTACGAAGTGTTTTCGAATTAATAAGAGAAAGTAGAACTAGCTATCCAGCTTTATGTACAAAAGCTCTTAGTGCACTATTGGATGTTGTACAAGGGCATCAACCTGAAGCTTTAAAGCTCGAACCACCAGAAGTTGTTGGTAAGTTTATATGTATAAAACATTTATAGTATATTAGCTTTATGAATATATTGCTTTAATATTTGTCTGTATAATTTCAGAGCCCTTAATGGAATTACTTCTTGAGTTAGCTACAATGTCCCATGAAGCAACTAATGATGCATCTCATCTTACATCAGTTGCTTGTTCCTGCCTTATTGCTCTTGTAATAGCCAGAGGAGACACTGGAAAACTTCTCAGTGCACTTGCGGCTTTGCTTATGTGCCCTCAGTTTCTTGCTGTTCAACCTATTCATGTAATATTTAATAACATATTTGGAGTAGCTTTTGAATTAAATGTTATGTACTGTGTAAAACTTTTTTTTTTTTTCTCCATCCTTTTTTATTTTTATTTCTATAATAGATAACTCATCAAAATCATTTGATTTTATTATTGACTCTAAGGTTCTTTATCTTTTATTCTGAAAAGTTGAAGACATATTATTTTAGTTGTGACAAAATTAAAAGAGTCAAAAGGATTATACCATTTTTTTATTAAACATTATTGAATGTTTCTCAGTTTATAAATGTTGAATAAATTTAACATTTTTATTTAACATTTAAAACATTATTGTTTTAATATGGTCACTAATAAGATATATAACATTCTGTGATAGTAATCATGATGTAATTGTTAATATGAAATGCAGGGCCGGAACTGCAGTTTTTCACAGGAACTCGATAAAAGTCAATATTTTATAGCATTATTGTAGGTAATGTGTTTGAATATTATAATGAGATTTTATTTACTCCTGTGACTGACTGTCGAAATGACTAAAAAGTATAAATAAAATATTCTGATCTTATGCTGAAAATAAATAATTTCTATGAAATCTGTCACACAGGGATGTGTCCCCTTTGTCCCTCACTAGATCCAATCCTGATTCAATGGGAATTAATGTAATAACTTCATGAACACCACTGATATACTAAACCTTGAATGTATTTTAACCCTACACTTTTAATACTCATTTACGGCAGTAATAGTATGCTACGAAGAGATTCATTGCAAATCATATGCTAAATGTTGCATATGACATATTATATGCATAATCATATTCTATTATATAACCATATTCCAACCGGTATGGTTTTCATTTTTCGCTGATTAAATAACTTTCTTTTCAATATTTTATGGTAGGATGCTGTTAAAAAAACCGAATATTTTTTTAATTACCACTTAATGAGGAAAATGTCAATGAAATAAAAAATAATACCCTCGTTGTGCTGAAACATTGGCTACAAATTTAAAATACTTGCATATTATTTTTACATTTTTTGACCAGCTGAAACGACTTTTTCCTTGTTAAATACATGGATATTGTATATATTAGATGGTGAATATCAATCATCTAAAGAATAAAAAATTATACATAAATATGTGCCAGTGGGCTCATTATGTCTTTTTGATTATAATAGTTTCGTTAGAACTTATTACCTAAAGTTTACTGCATATAAGTGTTGTTTTTTTTCTATTTTTCCATTACATGTGGGAATAAGATTTTTTTTGGTCCTCCCCTTCCTCATCATTTAGGCTATGTAGGGTTTCCCGGGTCAGGCGAGAGAGTGGGGAATTCATGCGGGTATTATTAAATGCCCCCTGGCTCCGGGTTTTGGAACTGGCTAATTTCGAATGATTTAACTTCCCTATCATATGTCCATTGTCAGGGCAACGTGTTTACCCATAGGGCCATTCCGCCACCTGGGAATAAGATACAATTATATTGTATCTTATCTATTGTATTAAAATAGAGATGAAAAAAATTCAATTTAAACACAATTAAACCAAAAATATGTATTTATAGTACTAAAAACAAATAATAACCTGAAACAGGATTGTTAAAAAAAAAAAAATTAATAGCCATAAATTTTAATCGAGAATTATCTATAAAACTCTATAAAATCAAGATAATATCTACAAATTTCCAAAGAGTCGATGAAGGAAATTACCAAATTATGTATAATATATAAGCATATTATTATTTTTTTTTTCCCCCTTCATTCATTGACCTTCCCACCCCTTAAAAATTATTCCTTATAAGTACAACACTTTCTTATTAAAACATATTTTATACGTGAGCTCATAATATTAAACTTTCCTGTCACTTGTCATTACCTACCAAAGCTATAAATTTGTGAAAATTGATGATTATGTGTAGGAAAACCCAACTTCATGTACCAATACTGCCAAAAATGGCCACTTACCTCAACTGTGACCTAATGTCTAGAGGGGAAACTGTGGTACCATAGTGGAGTGAGGAGGTTTAAAATTCTTATGTGACCAATTAGTCACCAAAATTAAATCTTGATTCTCCCATTCCAGTTTGGACTAGGCATCACCCTCTTGATAAGCCAACTTGGGGTTGGTAAAAAGACTAACAGCGAATGAGTCTTCACGCAATTAGTACCTTAATCCTCTGAATGCTATATAAACTAGATTATATCCTTTTAACTCGTAATACTCACGGTGAGGGTCTTAACTTAAGGATAAAATACTGCCCAGTCTTGGCTTTATTTATAGTTAAAGAATCATATTCTTGTTGGAGAACTATTAGCAGGTGATGATTGGTCTATCCAAGGAAGGACCTCAATTTTCCCACTCTGGATACAATAGATTGCATATATCTGTAAAATAATCTATCCGTGTCTGTGGGGTAAGAGAACTGGGGTAAAAGGCTGGGCATTTTTTGTTTTCAGTTCTATTTCCATCACTGTAGAATGGTCAATGATTGTGTATTTATGGTTTTGTCTTGTATTAATGATATATTCCATTACACATTCTGCAAAAGGAAGCTGTTTAACACTTAGAACAGAGGATATGTTATGAACAAAATAAAGCAAAGAAATCACTCTACAATTTGCCTTTTTGGCTATAAGTTAATTTAAGGGATTAATGCCGCCACTTAGAGGACTTAAACTCGTAATCTGTAGATTATGAATCAGTTTGTCTGGCAATGCTTGTTTTCAAACACGTTAGCCCGCTTGGCCATCCCACCCCTTAAAAATTATTCCTCATAAGTACAACACTTTCTTATTGAAGCAGGAGACTATAATTTGATCTTTCTCTAATGGTTCCATAGTCATCTATAACAATTTTAATTCATCACTTGGATTTTCAATGAGAGTAAAACTATGTTTAATATGTAAAAATTCATATTAACATGAAATCCTCAAGACCATCAACTAGGGTAGTCAGAAATAAGACTTGGCCCTTACACCTTTCATTCGGTGAACCCATTCGCTTATTTATAAGCACTCGTTAAAGAGAAATATTATCTAATGGAAGAAGTAAAAGCTCTATGCAATAAGTGTTTCTTTTTTAAAAGTTCAATAAGAAATTAAGTTTGTTCAAAAACAGATAGATCTAAGGTCCTGCTGATATATAAAATGTTCTTGCACCAGTAGTGACTTATTGCTGTTAAACCTAGTGGCATAGTAACAATATATGAAGATTATAAAATATTTGTAAATAAAGTACTCAGAAGAATATGGTAACACCTGTGTTACCAGAAGCTGTAAGATAGAGGCTGAGCACTTCAACTCATGATCAAGAAGAAGAACTTGTGACATATGTATGTACAAAAATGTCAACCAACCTGGGTGGGACTCTTCAAAGTGATATCCGAAGGTAGACTTTAACTTTTGATTATCAAGCCAAGAGATTTGGATTGAGTGAGACCTTGACACTAGCTAATCCAGATATAATATATATTCACTTTATTATTGTGCTGTAGTTAATGCAGCTCTTGTCCAAAATTAAAATCTTTTAAAATAGTAAATTTTCTTATTACTTTTTTTAAAAAAAATTAATAGATGTGTCAATAGTAAATTTAATTATTGGAAGTTGAGACATAATAAATAGTGTGGACAAAGTTTAAATGACAATTACTTAACAAGCAGGTCATTTGATTAAATTTTATGTGATGATATTTTAATTTATCATTAAATTATTTTT
Organism: Aelia acuminata; assembly: GCA_911387785.2. Lineage (NCBI taxonomy): Eukaryota > Metazoa > Arthropoda > Insecta > Hemiptera > Pentatomidae > Aelia > Aelia acuminata. Next base: position 125,376,252 of record OU426978.1, read on the forward strand.
TATCCCAACTCATGCATGATACTTCATTTTATCGAGGATGACTTATTATTTAACACAACCCTTCAGGATTAACCAATAATCTGAGAAATAGTTTATTTTCTTATGAAGCTAAAAAAAATGTTGATTTTTATATCTTATTATCAGTTAACTTTTTCAAATTGAATTTTTGAAGTCAAAAAGTTATCTGAAATCAAATTTAATGTGTACCAATATTGTGATGTGTTATGTGCTATGTTATGTACAATATGTTAATGATATAAAATTTAATGTGTTTGTTTTTTACAGATAAATTTTAGTTTTAAAATCTGAATAACTGTATTTCACCTGGAACTTATTTCACAAGTTAATATCTGAAGTAAATATACTTCTAATTTGCTTGTGATATTGATGAATGCATTTGTTTATTTCAATAAAAAGATTCAGTATTGCAACCATATAAAATAAAAATATTGCACCATTCACCTTTTTGACGAAAAAATGACCAATTTAATACAGATCAATCACTATCAAAAATGTATCTTGAAATGGATTTTAATAAAACCGACAATATATAATAACTAAAAATAAAATAAAAACTGTTTTAACCATTTTTTTTTTTTTTTTTTAACACTGCTTTAAATTTTTATGAAATTTCATTTTCCCAAATTATTTTTGTATACATATTTAAGTGTATGTATTGGTGAATTAAAAGAGACATATTTTTATTTGGAGATATATTATTTTAATCAAACTTCGTCTAAAATGTAATCTTGTAACAAATTCTATAACATAGTAATTCTGTAAATTTATGAATTTTTCCAGAACAAAATAGATCATCTTCTATTTAAGGTCTCCATAATTTCTTGTCTCTCTTCCTTATTCTTCAAATAATTATTCTTGATTAGTTTCAAATATATTTTCATTGTGTTTTTCAGATGCCTAATATTCTTGGTTCACTTCAAAAAAGTGTCTTGGGAGTTATACTTGGCAAAACTGTTGCTCCTGATTGGATTACTCATGGTGTCCCTCACTCCTCATTACTGTCAACTTACCAAATACTTCATCCAGGTACTAAAAATATTTAATCCTTGTAGTTTAATGAGTATTGCTTAAAAATATATAAATGGTTGCAAGGGCGTTCGCATTGTCTAAGGGGAAGGCAAGCTGGTAAACTAGTAAAAATTTTATGACTAGTCGAGGTTTTCTGACTATGCAAGGCTCATAATTTTTTTTTCAAACAACACTTTTTGATATTTGAAAATTAATACATTTTTTATATGATGCTTAATACATATAGTAAATGAGTGCAAATTAGTGACCGACCGAAGTTTCGGTTTCGGCCGAAAGACTTGTTTTCAGCCATAAAAATCGGCCTAATCTTCGTCCAAGCCGAAACTATATGTGTCAGATAACAAGAGTTCAGCTTTGTTATCTCTTTCATGGCCTTTAACACCCTGGGATTAATTAGTGTGAAGTATCTGTTATTTAAGTTAAATACACTTGTATTGTATTTCGATTAATTAAACATTAATTTTTCTCATACTTTTGGTGTCTTTAATTGATCGAAAACTTTAAGTTGGATGTGGAGACAAAAATGTGATAATGACAAACTGGGATGTGCCAAGTAAATTACATTATGTCTTAACATATAATGAAAACATTCTTTTCATACAGGATTCTTTACATTGAGTGTAAAGAATAGTATTTATTCCATTCCTTCTTAACCTTTTTGTGCTTTTAATTATCTCTTAATTACCTTATTAATGATGAGATTTGATTTCTAAAAAAATAAGATCAACACTAAATAAGAATATATATTCTAAATACTTAAACTTCAATTAGTTGTTGGAAAAACCCGACATGTTCACAGATTCAAATCAAAAGAGAAAAACATATTTTAGTCGGTAACCTTGTTGTACAAAGGGGGCTCAAGTTGCATCATATAGTGGTAGAAGGTTTTGTTCTTTGTTCTTGTATGGAATGAGACTCAGATGCAAAAACCAATTTTTCGACCTTGGCAGCCCTCTCTCCCACCGGATCACCAATAATACCTTAAAAACTTTTTTCCGTTTTGACTATGAAGAAGCAAGCATCATTTTGTAATCCATTGGCTTTATTATGGAAAGATATACATTATTTATTGTTTAGATATGATAATGAGAATGTTTATTATTGTCAGCCTCTTATTTCAAGTTTACTTCAACTAATCGGGCTGAACTAGTTTAGGGGGTATGGTCTAACATCCCCAGGGGACCAGCCGTACTAGGAAGTAGGGGCTGGGATTCGATCCTATAACCTAACTAGTACACCTGTCTTACCACTCTTCTATATCAAGCCCACGTATTGTATGAATAATTGAGTTAAATTACTGTAATTTTATTATTTAATTGATATTATTGCTAAACTAGTATTATAATATATACTATATTATATAATATAGCTCGGCTAAAATTTTGGTTTCGGTCTGACACTAGTACAAATTAATTTAATATGTACCTTTTGTTTCTTATATTTCCAATGGGGAACAGCTGCCCTTGAATGGTTGTCTGCTTCAGCTTAATTTAAGACCAGATAATATTATTTTGTTTTCTGTAATATAATATTAATTTTTCTAATAATCATATATAATAGAAACAATGAATTTAAATTAATGTGTATGCAAACAAAAATAAATAAGTAAAATGTTTGAAGAATGATTTTGTGTTGATGTACTTCTTTTTTTTTTCTTTTATGATATATGACATAATTTTCAATTGTATTTTTTTTTTTAAATACAACTGTATATTATATCTTCATTGATCCACGGGTTTATTCATTTATTATTTTTATAAAATTATTTATTTTCCTTAATGATAATTTTAGAAATAATCAAAGTTTGTAATTTTTTTTTTTTAGAACTGAGAACATCAGAACTCTGTGAAAATGAGAAAGCAATGTCGAGTGATGGAAAATATTTGTATATACACACCAGCAGTGGCTTATTCAAGATAGGCTCTGGCTATGGTGGTACCCTTAGAGGTCATGTTTATGCACAGAATATGGATTATTTCCCTGAAAAAACTGGTTGGCTTGGTTATGCAAATGTTAGTAAATTTTATTTTTTTATTTTGAATTAACATTTTATCCAGTTTGATTTCATAAAAGTTCAGTTTATTTTTTAAAATTAATATTATTGTGTTCCCCCAGTCTACTGAGATTCCTTAAGGTTTATACCAATGATATCCCAACCCATTGTAACATTGTAATTACAACATTTGTTGATTACAATTGTTTGCTATCAGTGTTTTATGATCCCTTTCCTGTTTCCGAAAACCTGTAAAATGAAGACTGAAGAGTAAACCTGGTTTCAGAAATGAAGAATCATAATCAATTCACATCCACAAATTCAATCCACAAGTAACCTTTACTCTTTGTTGTAAACCTAAGACCACCTGTCCTACATTAACCTTTAAGGATTCTCCACTTTCCCCTGTTGAACAAATCCTTTACTTAGTACTGCAACTGGGCAAACATTTTACTTGGAATCCTCGTATAAGATTGAAATGACTAGGAACAGCTCGACATTACCACCTACTACAGCACTTACTAGAAAAATGCTCAAAACTCCCAGTCAATTACAGGACTTAAAAACTCGAGCTTTAGAAACTCCTCCAAATCTTCAAATTTCTCTCATATGAGATCCTTAAAATTCTCAAAAGAAGATCACCTCAGGACCTTCTAATTTAACATTGTTATTAGAAAGCTTACCGATTTCTCGGTACAAGTCTATGCATGTAATTTTTTTCTTTCTTTACTGTATGTATTTTGTTAACTACAGTTGTGAATTTCAATAAATGTAATTTAAGAAAATATATATTTTGTGTATGTATGCATAAAGTTCTTTTTTGTGAATAAATTTATATCTTCTAATTTTACAAATAATATTTTTTACAAAATATATATCATTCCAAACCCAGTAAATTAAAACAGGTAACAAAATAAAAATTGAAATGTTTTTGTATGACATTAATATTTAATTTGAATTAAATTGACAGTTTTTAATTTTATTATTTTTAAATTGTAATGATTTTTATTTAAAAGGGAAAACTCTACTTTCGCATTATAAGATCTGGAGAAAGAGGTGAGCTTCTCGAAATCAATCGAGATACTCTCTCTGTCAAAGAAGTTGGAAGAGTAGACTGCCCAGGTGTCATGTTTTCAGATGGTGATCATTTAGGCATTGTTACTCCAAGTAAAGAGGTAAATAAGTTTTGTATTTGATTATTTATTTTGCTATAATTATAATTTGAAGTGGGTATTCTAGATTATATTAAGCAAATTATACCTTCTTCCTCCTTCCTTTTTTCATTTATGAAATATGATTAAGGAATCATTGAGTGGAAAAGGCTTTTTTTTTTTTTTTTAACCCATATAAAGTTTATTACCATTACTGTAAGATATAATTACAAAACTATCATAAGCACTCACTATTGCGTAATGCTGATTCAGCTGAAATTAACATTATTTTCCATTAGAATGTAACTATTTGCTTAACTTTATGAAGATAACAAATAAAAATTTTATTTTATCAATAAGCTCAAAAAAAGGATAATACCTTAGATCCATTTCATGCCATCTATTTATCTTGGCATTTTGACTTTGAAAACTAAGTAGTGAACTTGGCCTTATCTCAAATCAACTTAACTCAAATCACAAATTGATTGTGTTAAAGAATTGAAAGATTACAGTGGCAATAGAAGTAACCATGAGAAAAAAAAATTAAAATTGACTAGGAAAACTTTATAGTATCTAGCACCCTTATCAACAATTTCTTACAATCAGGAGAAGTTTGATCAAGTAAAAAGGTCAGCTAAGAGAAGAGAGGAAGAGGAACTGACTATATATTTCTCTTGCTGACTTACTTAAAACAGCAAAAGAAATGCTGAAAGCAAAACGTCTTGTCAGCCTTTCTTATGATTGAAAACTATTGATTTCACTTTAAAATTAGAGCATAAAGAGTACCATGCTTTGAAAAGACAGCTCCTCTATTTCATGGAAAAAAATGTCCTGGTATGCTCTTATAAACATAAATTCATATTAAATACTTAAATACCATACAGTCGAATATAATTTTTTTTTTCACTGATCTTCTAGTCGAGTAAGAATCTAAGAAATTTTGATGAGCTTGTGACCTATAAAAATTGAATTTGGTAATTTATCACCTAACCCTGTATTTTCAATCCCTGTTAGTCAGGTTCAAGGTATTGAGAGGCAACTGTAGCAATGTAATTGAAGGGTAGTGGATAGCATTGTCGACTATTCCACAGAAGGTTGGGGGCGATTATAGTTGACTACCAGCTATCCAGAGTAATTTTATAATTGGTCTTTGGTGAGTCGAGCTACTGTCATGTGATTAAATAGGTCCTGTAGCTGTGCTCTTTTAAGTCATCAACTTGCACTGTGTAACCAAGCCTTATGTTCCTAATTTCTCTTTCTTCCTTCAAAATCTTTAAACTATAAAAAAATATTTAAAATCATGATAAGTTTTTATTTTCAATCTATTTTTCTCATTATTTCAGGATGGATTTGTTGTGCGTAGTATTAACCCTTCAACAACACCATTTACTTATATAAATGAGCTTCCTTTAAAATTAGCTCGTAAATGTGTTGTTGTATTTGGATATGCTGTGTTTGATGAAGAAACTTCACTGCATGACCTGAATACTGGTGTAGAAGAAGAAATAGCTAGTGTTGTCTCAGGCAAAGAATTTTCTTTGATAAGGACTACCACAGGAAAAGTCAGTTACTATGAGCTGCTATATGCACTTTCTATATTTATTAAAAAAAAATTATTATTCCTGATATTTTTTTGTAGGTTTTGTTTAGTGGTAAGGCAAGTAGTCTTGGCTTTAAACAGGGGGGCAAAGGAACTTTTGGAAAATGGTCTGAACTTGTTATACCAAAGGGTCCAAAAATTTGTCAAGTTGTTGCTGGTCATGATGGTCTTCATGCTGTATTGGTTGCAGAAGACGGCAGTGTTTATTTTGTTGGAACAGCTAGAAGAGGAGAGGATGGCGACCACAGTAATAAATTTAAGAACTCATTCTTTCTTATATTCTCAGCTTAAATATCAGTATGAAAAGTAAATTTGTCAATAGGTAAAGTGCGTCGTCAGCCTAAAGCAGTGAAACCTAAGAAAATTATGAAAGTAGAAGGCTATGTGATCATTAATGCTGCCTGCAATAATGGGACAACTGCACTAGTAACCAAGGATGGGGAACTACTCATGTTTGGAAAAGACACCTCTCATAGTGATCCTAGCACTGGTATGTGAAATTAGTTCTTTGTTTAAAAATTATTTATTTAAGAAATATTAGTGTTAAAATTTTAAATAATTATTTTTTTCATATTAGATATAACTTAAAGAATAAAGAAATAGTGCGTTACAAGTTAAAATATTAAATTCAAATAAATAAGTACTGTTTGTTTTGTTTACCTCCCCTTTATGCTACTAAGTAGATATTTTATACTAATATTTTAATTAATACTTTTACTGCGCCAGTTGAATTTTTTCACTATATTTCTGATTGAAGGATATTAAAAATTAATATCCTTCCAATTTATCTTTATGCCCTCCTTATTATTATTAGCACAAATATTTACCATTCTAATACTCTTCCAAAGCTCAGCCATCTCTAACTGAGCTTTTGTTATACTATGGTTATTCATAGGTAGTTTGAGGAGGTTAAAATGAAATATTTTATATAATATCATTCAAACCTCTTCTTTGTTAAAGTACTCTCAATGCTTTTTCTAATTTATAATATATAATAAATAATATATATATATATAATATATAATAAATGGTTTTAGGACTTGTCACTGACTTAAAGAACTTGCATATAACTCAAGTCGCCTTAGGTAAGGCACATGCAGTAGCTGTGACAAACAAAGGCCACTTATATACATTTGGTATTAACAATAAAGGGCAATGCGGTAGAGAGTTTATACCCCAAGTGAAAGAAGGTATAACGTTTTTATATTTTTAAATGTAAATATGTAAATTATTCCACAAATGTTAATGCCTCCAAAACAAGGCATTAATTAGCTTACTAAAATTAAATAAATATATCATTAAATTTATGTTAATTTTACGATCTTTTAAGCATAATGATTTTGTATTTTTCATTTAAATTTTTGATTTTGTTATAGCTACTATTGTTGCAATGGAAACAGCAGTGGAAGAAGAAGGCATTGAAGATGAAGAGGCTGAATGGGGTGATGAGGGAGGTATTTGCCCCCCTGGGCAGCATAAATGGAAGCATGACCTATGTATGGTGTGTACTGTATGCAGGGAATGTACGGGCTATGGAATAAGCTGTCTCAGCAGTATGCGTCCGGACAGGATACCTGGGCAGTAAGTCATTCTTTATTTTTTCATTACATCATAATTTGAAACTAAATTTATTAATTTGCAACATTTTACAACATTAGATCCCAATTCTTCTACCTTCTATCCCTTATTAACTCTTGGCTGCCCGTGAACGTGATATATCAAGCACCTGTACTTTCCTTAGTTGCCTATCAACAGTAAATATTGGGCTGCTTCTCCTTTCCGTTTCTGCTCGTCGTTAATAAAATCTGTTCTGGAGCTGGCGCTCATTTATTGTGTAACTACCACTGTTCAATGCATAATTTACAATACAATCCTTATGCTATTTCAATCCATTTAGAATGGAATTAAAACAGTATTAAAAAAAAATAATTTGTGAGCTATGCTGGTATTTATATTTACATTTGGAGGAGGAGGTTAGAATGAAATGAAATGTATGCAGGCTGTGAGGACGACAAGATAACTATAATCCAGGCAAAAAAAGTTAATAATAGTCAAACAATTCATGAAGTATTCATTATTACCTAATTGACAATTTTTTAGAAATTATTTGTTACATTCTTTAGTTAATCTGAAGAAAAAAACTTATCTGCATTATCATAACTTCCATTATTATTATTATTAAAATACAAGTTATGATTTTGTATTAATTCACCAATAATATGATATGTTCTAATAGTACTTAAAAAATAAAATGGACTTCACCGTTAATTGTTGTTGGTATACAATCCAAACCCATTAGGGTTTTGAAATTGCAACAGGGTAGGGTATTTGGTTTTAATTTTTTTTTATTCCCAATTTTATTTTGAAAAATGTTGGGGTTCTTTATTACTCCCAATAATCCAAAATTTGTGATAATGCGGTGGTTGCCTGATCATATATATGTTGGATTATCCTGATTGTACTGTTTGAAAACATCTGATCTGATTATCCTGATTGAAAACATAATTTGTTTGTTTAGGGAATGTGGTTGTGGGGAAGGAGATTCTGGCTGTTCTCAATGTGGTGCCTGCAAGTTGTGTGCAAATGGTGAAAGTGTTGATAATTCAGAAATGGCAATATTAGGACCTAGCGGAGCAAGTGACATTGCTGACATGATGAGATTGGATCTTATTTTTGGAGGTAAATTTTAACTTAATATATATTTCATATTTTTTTTATTTTTTATTTACATCATTATGAAACCTATACATTAAATTTTCCCTAATATTTTAAATATCAAATTAATTAGTTAATTAATTTAATTATAATTAATTAGGAATCAATGCTATTGATTTTTATATATTAAGGGAGGATACAACAGAAGAGTGGAACCGGTGGTGGGTGACAAGTCTGAAAGAATCTACCTTATGAAAGTACTTCCCCACCATCCAGTCGTGCTTTGAAGCCAAGTGGGTCCTCCCAGATTACTGGATCTCGCAATATCTCACAGGGCATGGGGAATTTCGAGCCTAGCCTTAGCCACAGGATTGCCCTTAACCCCCTACGTCCTAGCTGTGATAGCCCGGAGACTGCAGATCACATCCTTGTTGAGAGGGATGATATGCAGAAATTCCTAACAGCCAACTGCTATAATAAATAAGTTTGAAAGAAAACTAAAAGTAAGTCTATGCTTAATGCTAGCAAGATTCTAGGAGAAATGAGAGGCAGAGAAAAAAAGAGGCATGGACTGCAGTAGGATATGAAACTAGCTATTCAGTATTTACATGTAATATAAGTATCCATGTAATATTATGTCGGCAACAAATTATTGAATATGAAATATATTAAAATCATTAGCATTGATTCCTAAATTAATTAAAATTAAATTGATTAAGTAATTAATTTGAAATGGGAAAATTTAATGTATAGGTTTCATAATGGCACCTTTGGGATATGTTTCCTCAATAAAGATGTTAACAACCTCTTCTTTCTGTGTGAGCTGCCAACGCTTGTTGAGGAGCCATCATACCAAGATCTACTCTATATGGGATACCCCAGGGTTTTTTTTTTAAATTATTCCGCAATGAGCTCATCTCAAGGATTCCGTTTCTGTGAGTGCTAGCTTATTAGGTGCTACTAGCTTGGCTGAATCCCATCCATGGGCAAACATGTTAGAAAATACGCATTGCCCATGGCAACGTCTGATTGGAAATACAAAGACAGCAAGTTCGAAACCCGGAACCAGCGGAAAACTTAATTATACTCGGCATCAATCCCCCACCCTCTCCCCCGGGCCGGGAAACCCCGTACAACCTACAAGGCAAGGAAGGGGAGGTACAAAAAAAAAAAAAAAAAAAAAAAAAACTTCAGCCGAGATTTTTTCCTCAGTGTTAGTTTGGCTTACAGTCCTTTGCCATGGAGTTCCTGCCATCAATCAATGACTTTTTCGAAATGAGAACTGTCTTCCAAGCGGACTAGGAGAGAACCTCCCTTAGTGAAATGATTTCAGGTTTGACACCAAAATCCGTTGGGGGTGTTAGCTCATTATTTATATCTAGGTTCTGTCCCATCCCGTTAATCGTGACACAAGTCAGCTTAGAAAACTAACTAAGCTTCATTGGCAAAGATTAAACTAACTATGCCATTGATTTTGCTTATGTGTATGCCTTCGGCTCTTTTTCTTGTCCTTTGCTTTCATCATCATGATTTTTCTTCACCTTCCTTCAGCTTCTCTTGCTTTTTATAACTGTGAATAGAGTATTGGCCGGTAAAGAATGAGCTGGTATGTTTACTATGTCTAACTCACTCATTTCTACGGAGGGTTCTGCAGTGTGGCTTTGATTGGATGTTACATCTGCTCCTAAAAGAGCCTCGATCAGTTTTGGCATAGATTTCTCAACAGTTTGTTTTGTCATCATCATCTCTTAAAAACTTTGGGAAGATATGGTAATTTCCACAGCAGGCTATATAGTATCTTATACAGATTCTTATTTTTACTTGCCTCTAACTATACCATTGCATCTCCCTCCTGCGAGTCGCTTAAGAAGTTCTGTCCCTCATACTAGTTGACAGACTGCACCCTCATGCGGAGTGCATCGTCGGTCCCTACCAGTCGGGTTCCGCAAGGTAAGGTCTACAACCGACCAGGTCTTCACGCTTCGGCAGATATTGGAGAGAGGTCGTGAGTACAATGCCTAAACACACCACCTTTTTGTGGACTTTAAAAGTGCTTATGATAGTATAGATTGGTGCAGACTTTTCAGGCTATGGAGGTGCTAGGAGTGCCCAAGAAGCTTGTACGAATGTGCCAGGTCACCATTGAAGGCTTTCAATGTTTTGTCAGAGTCCAAGCGGGCCTGTCTGATCCTCTCATCCTGGGCAATGGTGGAAGGCAAGGAGATGCATAGGCATGTTTACTGTTTAATATTGGTCTCCAGAAAGCGGTGTGCGACTCCTCCATCCAAATAGCTGAAACTATCTTCAATAGATCGACCTAGCTACTTGTATATGCCGACAACTTGGACATCATAGGGAGATCTCTTTGGGCCGTGTAGAACGCATTTCTCTCTCTCGATGGGGCTGCCCAAAGTATCAGACTAAGAGTCAACCCCTTAAAAACAAAATACATGGTCACCGATCAATATGCTAAAGAAGGAGGGCAAGTGAAAATCGGGCCCTATCAATTCAAAAAGGTGAATGAGTTCACATACCTGGTCAACAGCGACAACAACATCTCCCGGGAAGTCAGATGCTGGATAACGAAGTAGAGTCAGTGCTTCTTTGTACTTCGACATCATCTCAGAAGCCTACTCCTGTCCAGGGCGACAAAGGTGCTCCTTTACAAGACTCTTATCCAACCAGTAATGACCGATGAATCGGGTTGGCTCTACAAGTCCACGAACGAAGAATACTCCGCTCCATATACGGAGGAGTCATCCGGGATAGGGAGTGGTGCCACCTGACAAACCAAGAACTGTACTTCTTATACCAGAAACCTGATATCTCCCGATTCGTTCGTCTCTGTGATGGGCTGGTCATCTGGCAAGGATGGACGAGCATGTGATCCCCAAGAAAGTGTTCCTGGACAAGATTTTTAGAATGAGAAAGAAGGATGACCCAGATTGATATGGGAGGATGGTGTGGCCCTATGATGCTCGGACCCTACTCAAAGTTCACAACTGGAGGGCACCTGCACTGAACAGGGACACTTGGCGAAGGTTGATCCAGGTGGCCAACACTCAGAGATGAGTTGTCGGGACACTGATGTATGTATGTAAATGGCTCAAACTTGTTTTGATATATAAATAATAAATGTAAATAATAGTTTACGATAATAATTCTTATCAATGATGGGGTAACTTAGCTCAATCATTTTAAAAGGCCTGTAGGTTTTCTATAATTTCAAAGTAAAATATAATTTCCTTGCCTTCTCTTTTCTGCCTGAAACATACAGTAATATTCCTCTCTACAACAACTAACCTCTAAGTCAAATCCAACCATACCTGTCCCTTCACTATTATTTACACTATACACAAATTAAAACATATCCAACCATCATATTAACTAGAAACAACATAACAAAAACGATATACAGTAAAAGAACGCCAAAATATCTTTCCAAATAATCAGGAGCTTGAATGCGACTTATCGAAGGATCACCTGGAATTTCATTTTTGGGCTCCCTATTAGACACCTCAAATCTCCTCTTGCCTCATAAGGCTATTAGAAAATTACAATTGATCTAAGTGTAATGTAACTATGGTTCAAATTTTCTATAAATGTTTGTAAATAGCTCATAATTTTTTTAATAACTATGAGGTATTTCCATTTTCCCAAAATTATATCTCATTTCGTATATGTACATTATAAGCTGTAAATACTTTCGGTTAATAGTTCTCGTAAAGCTTTTATTTATGGTTATTATTAATCATAGGAAGACCAGGAGGTAGATTCCAAGACCATCTGCAGTACAGATTAGAAGAGAGAAAACAACGCCAAAGAGCCAAATTAGCTGCAAAGCATTCAGCTTTAAAGATGAAAGGTAGTTCCAATAATCGTGTTACCTGTCTTCCATCACAAGCAAAGGTTCTCTTTTCTTGCAAAACCTCTATACCAACAGCTTCAACTAGTCATATTAGTAAGTTTAAAATTATTTTTTTATATTTAAATAATTTAAAAAAGGTGGTCACCCACACATTAAGATTAGATTAATATAAAATTATTTTTTTATATTATACCTTTTTTGGAATATTTTTGATAATATATTAAAATAGTTTTAAATGACTTTACTACTTTGTAAAATAAAAAAATAATTATTAGATATTGAAGGAGTGCAACCTGCTAACAAAGAGGGGGTTGGCAGCGATGTTGAACGGGATGCTAGTAGGGTTACATCTCTTCCACCTGCTAGAGTTCATTTGCCTACTGAAAGTCCAGTTGTTCAAGTGGCTTGTGGACTGCATCATACAGGTAAATTTATTATATTCCTGCTTTATATTTTAAAATTGAACTAATAATTGCATTAGTATGTTTCTTAGAGGGTTTCGTGTTCAGGAAGGAACTGTTCTTATTCAACGGTTGTGAAGAAAGATATATCACCAAGATTATGCTCAAGCAGCAGTTTATCATAAATTTATTGTTTTATTAAAAGTTCCAACTTAACAAATGTTGGGGATGTCCTAGGAGGGTCATAACATTAGTAGAGTCTATTCATGGTTGGTTTAAGAATAAATAATTATATGCTATAAGCTTATAATTGTAATTTGTATAATTATAAGGAACATAGGACATTAACATTCAATGCTTTACTCTGTGATCTACCCCATTCCCTAAATAAAAAAATAATAATTTAGGGATGGACAGAAATAATTTAAGAACTGATTTTAAGTTTTAGGTATAACTTTAAACTTGACTTATATAAGTAGGAGGCTTCATGGTTATTAGTTCAATTGCTTATTACAATAAAATTTTCATGTAATATTTTTATTTCCAGTTGTGCTAGTTCAAAGTGGTGATGTTTATACTTTTGGAAGCAATAGCTATGGTCAACTCGGTGTTGGTGACATGATGGTGCGTGGGGGTCCAGTTCACGTCAAAGTTCCCATGGCTGTCTCTCTTATTGCTGCGGGCAGTAACCATACTGTTATCATGACAATGAAAGGTCAAGTCTATACTTTTGGAGCTCATCAGGTATTTTTAACTTCCATGCCTAGTTTTTCCATTTTTTATCTCGAAGTAGTTTTTATTTTGGATTAATATAAAATTCTAATGATTGATTTATTTTTTTAACTTTTCTGATGGATTTTTTTGTTTTTATTTTTTAAATTATATGTTGAGCCATCTTTAATTTATTTTTACATATATGATAAGGTTTTTAATAGAATAATTTGTGAATCATCGCTTTAATGGTGACAGTAAGAAAATTCTGCAGAATTTTTATCTTATATCTTATATTTAAAAACCTAAGAATGTCTTTTGAAAAAACCTTTGGACTTAAATCAACTTTCAATGATTTTCTTATGTAACTCAAGTGTTTTATATTATTATTTTATTTGTATAGTTTCAAGGCATAATCCCTTCAGGTGGTTTTATTTCATCTTTATTTTTTTTTTTTTTTTATTCTGTAATGTAAGAGCATACCTATATGATATCAATTTTATTATTAGATTAATTTTATATTTCATTTATGCACACTCTATCAACCCATCTTATCCCAATGATATGTTTACACATCATAAATGTTAATAATTAATATTTTTTTCAGTTTATTATTATGAGATTTTGTTTTTATTTAATGTGAAAAGGCGGATTTCCACTGAGGCAACTTATAGGCAACATGTAGCATACGGCATTGATGCGTACTACACACAGTCTTTCCATAGAAAAACACAAAGCGATAAAAAATATGCCTCCTTGGCTGCATGCTACAACAAGGCAATGAATAATGCCGTATGCTACATGTTGCCACAAGTTGATCGTTTTTGCCTGTCCTCTGTGTCACCTTGAGACATGATGCAGAGTGTTGAACTGTGTTGTCCTCTATCCAACAGCCTACATGGAGTGGAGGAATGTAAAAACTATTGCTTTTATTGACAATTTCCTCAAATCCCAAGAATTATGGAATAATAAAATTGCCGAATAGTTAAAATATTCTTTTCATGTTATTTTTGTTTTATTTTACTACGGGTTTTTAATATGTAAAATTTTCATTATTTCAATATAAATATAACATTTTATTATTTTAATAGATAGTTGATTTTCATAATTCCTTCCTAACCCATCGATGACCACGAGAATATTTCTGAGGAATAATATTTTCGACACTTTAGGCCTTATAAGAATGCTTTGAAAAAGGAAAGACAGATGGGGTTTAATAATGTCCTAATTTTTTATTTCTTTTTTTTATTTGATGCCATATTATCAAAGAAAAACTTTTTTTTATAAAACAAAAATATGGTGTTTTTACTAATCACGAAAAAATCATGTAGAACGTCCATTTAGCTTTACAAGCCTCAGAAATAATTCGAGAAATGCTAGGCTCATATGTTTGAAACTGATACATCAAAACAGAAAAAAAACACATAAATATGTAAGCATTCGATATCTATCATTCGTAGCCAGATATCTCATTGTCACTAACAATGTATTGCTTCCAGAAAGTTGGTATAATATTTTTTTATTGTAGGTGAGATTAAAATAGAATATTAATGAATATCTTTAGGCATCCATGTGAAATTTCAAAATAAAACATCATCAGCAACCAACTTGTACAAATTATACTTAATTTCTTGGCCATCAACATATGTCTCTCTTTTCCGATATCGTAGCGCTTTCTTTTCCTTTAACGATTCAAAGCAATTTCCGAAGAAGAAGCTGCCATGACTTTCTCAATATGTAATCTCTGTACGACAAAGCGCATGTGACATTGGGCGACAAATTCTGCATGCGACATCAATTGAATTTTTTGCCACATTGTCGCACACCTACAATTGGCAACACTGGGAAACAAGTTTCATGCTGCATGTTGGTCAGTGTTGCCTCACTGGAATTCTAGATTCTAAATCGTTTTTAAAATGCTAAAGATATTTTAATTTTATTTATTTTAAAATATCAAATATGCATACATCATATTTGTAAAATTTGAAAATTCATTGCTGTTATGCAGAAGCATTTATGCTTTCTACAGCATTTAGTTCACATCATATCATACCCTGTGAACATAAAATGTTGAATTAATAAATGATAAACCTAGGTAATTTAATTGTACAATATAGATTAAATATCAACTATGTGTCAGTTGCTATTCCTATAAATCATATAACATAAACAAGTCACTGTTATGTATTCAATTTAAAATAATAAAAAACATTAGGTTTCTGAAAAATATGGTTCCCAAATGGCAATCATTTTTAAATTTCCAATTATATATTTTTGAGCTATATTAATGTAGCAATTGAAGGAAACACCAAAAATAAATTTTATTACTACCCCTTGGACAAAGTGGGTTAATGATTAATTAATAGTTATTAAATTTACTGATTATATAACCATAAAATAAATAATAATAATGAAAATATTGTTCATGAGTTTGAACTAAAAACTATTGTGTCGCATTAGAAAGGACAACTGGGGAGAGGTGAAGGAAGCTGCAAGTCCCGTGAAGGCAGCAGTCGAGGAGGAGCATGGCAAAGTATACCAGGTCTAGTAGCTTGGGCAGGACCCAGGTCTGGAAGGCGAGCCACCTGGTGCGGAGCTTCTGGGGATCAGACATTCTTAAGGGTGGATGAGAGCCTAATCAATTCTTCAAGCCTTTCACATTCAACAATTATTGCGAACAAAACATCAATAAGTAAGCTATGGAATTATGCCAAAAATTTTGATTTTTCAGTAAGCTTTTAATGACAGACCATTGTTTATAATTAAAGATAATCCATTCATTGGGAAGAGTTGTCAACATGTTTTGAAACATACATATTTAATGGAAATTATTTGTTTATATGGTAACTAAATAAAGTTTTCAACAACTACATAGAGAATTATAAAACCAGAGGCGATGGAGTATTATGCTCGCATTTCTGAATAATCATGAATAAAAACTTATATTTAACTCTATAACTTATGGAGATTTAGCATAGAAACATACAATACTAAAGGTCGCAGGTTCGCGTCCCAAGGTGGCCCTAGGATTTTTTAATGGGAGTAAAAAATCCTTGTCTATGCCGTCCCTCGGATAGGACGTAAAATGGAGGTCCCGAGCCTGTACGATGTCAGGTACTCGTTAAAGATCCCTATCCTAATTATACTTGGATAGGCAAAATTTAGGACTCCCACTGTAGCATTGTCCGATTAGCCTTAGTGGCATAAAGTGACGTTAAAACAAATAAACAAAGTTATCGAGACAAACAAAAATAAGTAAGTAAATGTGGAAAAATGCGTGAAGTTGCTAAATAGCATTTACATATTTATCAAAACTTGACAATTTCTGATCTAGGTAGGTTGGAAAGTGAAAAAGGATTGTGCACATTGCACCAGATTTTTATTTTTGACCTTACCATGCCTGATAGGCTAAACGGGTGTTAACAGCAGTTGGATGCTACACATTCCTGGGTAACATGCAACTATCTATCCATCCATTGACGCTACAGCCCATGAAGGACTTTGGCCTCCGAAAGAATCCTCATCCAACTTCCTCTGTCTGCCACCTCCGCTCTCCATCTCCTCACTCCCATCTGCCGCAAGTCTGCCTCCATGTCCTCCAGCCACCTCAGACGGGGTCTTCCTCTTAACCGCTTTCCTCCTGGTCTCTCGTATAATAGTTTTCTCGGTATGCGGTTTTCCGGCATTCTCTCTACATGGCTAAGCCATCTTATTCTTGCTGTCTTGATGAATATTGATGAATCGGGCTCACCAAAAAGTTCTATTAACTCCCTATTCCTCCTTGGTCGCCACTGCCCTGACTCACATGCCGGTCCGAAAATCATTCGGAGAGCCTTTCTTTCCCAAATCCTAATGACTTGTTCGTTTTCTTTAGTCAATACCCACGCCTCGCTGCCATATGTCACATTCAACTACTGATGGTAAAAAAATAACAATATTTTCCATGAGCACTGCATTTTGGGCTGCTTATATGTCAATCATTGAATCTTATTTATTAGATGCCATGCAACCCTGAGAAAACTTTATTTATTTCTATGTATATGTCTATACATATATATTAATGTGATACAGTTTTATGTTGTGTAATAACATAATCATTAAAAAGTGGGTTTTACGAAAACATTGAATTACTTGACTAATATAATCTACTCTAATATTTACAATAATACGCTGAAAATATTGGTGATTCTGTTCTAGTTTTGGTGCCAAAAAAGAGTGATGAAGACAAATCTTTCAATTGTTTAGTTATCAACAAACGTGACGGAAACTGTTGTAGTTTTGGTGAAGATAATCAAGTTGATTTCTCCAAAAGCGTTGTGTGCTTAGATCCAATTTATAATGTATTGTGGAGGTAATTGTTAGTAATATATCAGTTGTAACAATTTTTAGTTTTTATTTGTAATAGTATTTTCTTTTTTTCTGTTTTATTTTGTTGATTTTCAGTCTTGTAAGTATTATTCATCACCTTTTGACTTTTAAAAGATAGTTTATGATAAGGTTCCAAATATGTATTAAAGTTACTTTATTTAATTCCTTTTTAGATACCCCTCACTATTTTGTAGGTTTTTTTACTTTAAAAGTATAATTTTGTATCTGTAAACAAAATTGCAATCGTTAAAAATTTGGCTGCTACTTTAAAATAACGGCGCCTGGGCATGGCCTATTTTGAGATCGTATATGACCATGATAATATCCTAACACCTTTTTCAATTAAAAAGGGCCACCCTGTAGCTGCACTTCCAGAGTTCTTCCAAAAGTTGTACATACTTTGAGTAATATTTATTTTTCAAATAATCTAACTTTTCTATTTCTTTTTGTTTTGCTGAACAGTTACAGAAATGGTCAACTTCTGACCTATAATCAAGTTTGCTCTGAAGGTGGGCTTGGTTCTTGGTCTCTCCTCTCCGGTCAGCTTGCTTTGCCCACAGTGCAAGGCCACACAGTTACCAGATCACAAGCAGCACTTCATATTCTAGCAGCCATAGATACCTTAACATCAATTGAAACTGTATTATCTCCAACAACTGATGAAAAAAGAACTCGACAAGCTCACTCTAAAGTCTATACCAAGGAAGACTTCTCTACTGTTTCTAGATTTGAAAGTATGTTTTAATTACAAATTTTCTTTGGTTTGATTTTTTACTTTTACTTAGTTTTATATGAAATTTATAGTAAGAGCTACTATTGTGATCCCAAAATAAGTTGACTCCGGCTCTTCATTTTGAGGTCTCTTGAAACGAAAAAGAGAAAGATGAGTGAGAGAGAGCATTAAGGATAAATTGTACAAAGATATAATTATGCTGGCACAGCTTCTCATTAATGTATTGTCTGCAATTACTAAAAATAATGCACCGGCCAACATTTTTATTACATTGACAGCTACTTTAGGAAAACACTATTTTTTTTCATGCAAATTTTTGAGTTGCCTTCCCTAGATCAGATTAAGAAGTTAATCTGCATATCACAAAGAGAAATAACTAAAAATATTCTTTATGCCAATGTAATTATATCGCCCATCCTATGCAAGACTGGTCTAACTAAAAAAAAAACCATTATTCAGGAGAGCCAATTAAAGTATCTTTCCCCTTCCTTTACATCAGTGATATAAATACACAGTGATCAAGTGATATCCAGTCCCTGCCTTATCTGCTTGTTAAAAGTTTGAAGAATCATAGTTATGAGGGTCCATAAGCAGTCACTATACTATCAGGTTTGCACAGATATAGTACAAGATAATTGGAAGATGATTCATGAAAAAAATTATAAATCGGTATTTTGCGTTGGAGAACGATATGATAATGATGAAGATTTTTAGTTTTTGTTGATCTAAGTATATTAGACCAAGTGTGCGAAACGAAAAAAGGCAAATCTTGCTTAATATTATTGGAAACTGGCCTATTTTTCTCATAATACACTTTAATTATGCATAAAAAAGTTATTTTTATTGTGTGTGTGTGTGTTTTTTTTTTTTACGAGGGTATTTGGAAATCTTCAAAAGACACGTACAGGCCCGTCCGTACCTATTACATGTGTGAGATTTTTACCCACTAAAACCACCTCCCTTTACACCTGGTAAATCCTCTCCACAGGACCACCATTAGGCATTACTTCGTGGAGGGATATGGCTGTTTGCCGCATTATTGATCTATTAGCATGGTTTTAACCATGCTAGTCGACTCTTCTAGCCTTCTCTTCCACTCTCAACTTCTTAAGGACTACTGCTGCGAATCTCTTCACTTCGTCCCAGTGTTGTTCGGAGCGCAGCATATGGCTCACTAGGTTTTCTGGCGTTATGCTCTCTCCACACAATCTCTCTAGCTCTCTTCTTTCTTCGGCAAAGCGGATGCAAATGAAGAACACATGCTCTGCTGTTTCCTCGATATTCTGGCATGTGGGGCATTCAGCTGTGCTGTCCAGTTTAAATCGCAACTGGTAAGCTCTAAAGCATCCATGCCCGGTTAGCAGTTGGGTTAGATAGTGATCTACTTCACCATGCCGACGATCATACCATAAACCAACATGGGGTATTAACCTTCGGGTCCACCTCCCAGAGACACCTGCCTCCCAACGCTGTTGCCACTGGTTAATTTCCTCTCTTCTTCTCTGGAAACATAAGAACGACGCCCATAATACCTACTTCTTTCTTCTAAAAGAAGTTCAATTGGCGGCATTCTGGCTACCACGCACACTGCCTCGTAGGAGACGGTTCTGAAGGCACTTACTGCCCTTAGGGAGACCCTACGATAAACTGAAATTATCTGCCTCTTATATGATTTAGTGGCCATCGCTTTTTTCCAAATAGAAGCTGCATACAAGATTATTGATGTTATAACCGTAGCGAGCAGTCTTCTGCGGTTCTCCCTAGGACCCCTGACATTTGGCATGTGTCGCGACAATAGAGATGCTATCTTAGCAGCTTGGCGCTGATATATTCTAAATGAAGATTAAAGGGAAGACGTGCATCAATCATTACTCCCAGTTATTTTAAGGAAGGCTGTGAGCGGATTCATGCCTACCTGCAGTGACAGTGATGGTCTCGGTTTGCTTCCTGCTAGTGGTTAAGAGAATCTCTGCCTTGTGATCTGCAAGCTTTAGGCCTACCGAAGACAGCCAACCTCGAACCGTAGCAACGGCCTGGTTAGCGATGAGGGTAACTTCTTCCAAGTGTTTCACTGCCACAACCACTGCAACATCATCTGCGAATCCCACAACTGTAGTTCTCTCCGGCATTGTCAGCTTGAAGATGGCGTTGTACATGACGTTCCACAGGAGAGGCCCTAGTACAGAGCCTTGTGGGACACCACCAGTCACCTTGTATCTCCCTTGGCCAACTCCTGAAGGGTAGTACAGAATTCTATCTCTAAAGTAGTCTGTTATCATTCTCACAAGATAGACTGGTACCGCCATAGTCCGTAAGGCATCTAATATACTGGTCCAATTTGCGGTATTAAATGCATTCTTGACATCTAGAGGGATGATTGCTGCATAACACTTAGCACCTCTCCTCCACCTTGCTCCTGCGATTGCTGTGCGTGCTGTCTCTACTACCAATTTAATAGCATCTACCGTGGAACGTTATTTGCGGAATCCATATTGAAACCTTGAGAGGCCATTTACTCCCTCAGTTTACTCCTGTAACCAAAGTAGGATGATTTTCTCAAATGCCTTACCCATAGTATCCAATAAACAAATTGGACGATAGCTTAATGGGTCTTCGGATCTTCCCTTACCCTTTGGAACAAGTACAAGATGCTGTCTCTTCCAAGGTTTCGGGATTGAGCCCTCACGAATGCAGGAGTTAAATAGGTCGATGAAAAGGTCTGGCCGTTTCCTCAGAGCCGCCTTAAGAGCCACGTTTGGAATACCATCTAGTCCTGGTGCCTTGCCATGTTGCAGTTCTGAAGCGATGACCTCTATCTCTTCCTGTGTTATGAGTGGAAAATCAATTGTTTCTACATTTTCTATGCATCCAATTCCATTCGCTTGTTCCGGAAATAATGTACTGACAATATTGTCCACAACATCCGGTCTCGAGGGAAGCTGTTTTGCACTTTTATTAATCTTCTTAAGCACTATTTTATAAGGCCTACCCCATGGGTCTGCATCCACCTCTTCACAAAGTTCTTTCCAGCCATGTCTTTTACTTTCTTTGATGGCTCGTTGGAGGTTCCTTCTAGCTCTTTTAAACTCTTCCCGGAGCACCTAGAACTCGGGAAGGTGTCTAGCCCGCTGGTAGCGTCTTCTTGCTCTGTGACAACACCGACGAAGATCTGCTATCGTGTCTGTCCACTAGTATACTGGGGAATGATGTATGCCAGGCTTTGTGCGGATCATAGCTGCATCACAGGCTCTAGAAATAAAAGAGGTCAGTATAAGTGCCTTTTCCTCTGCTGACCCTTTTAATTCGCATTCATCCTCTAGCATTAGGTTGAATGAATCGCCATCGAAAGTTTTCCTGTTCCAGATGGTTCTCCATTGGCAACTCTTCTTTCTTGTAGGCATATCAAGCCTAATCAAAATGGCCTGGTGATCACTGTGTGTGTAAAACTCACAGACCTTCCAAGAAGCGATCCGTTGCAGGACACCACTGGCAAACGTCAGATCTATAATAGACGATCGTCCTGCTCTAGCGAACGTTGGGGTTGTTCCGGTGTTCATAAGGATCAGGTCACTGATTTGCGCAAAGGCTTCCAGGAGAACTTCACCCCGTCGATTTGTTATCCTACTTCCCCATTCCGTTGCCCATGCGTTAAAATCACCCGCAATTATAACTGGCTTTCGGTAACCGGTCTCTAAGACAATGGGATCCAAAAAATTTGCAAAGTCTTCGATTGTGATGCTGGGATAGGCATAACAACTAAAGATGTACACGTCATTGATCTTCGCCCATACAAAACCGGAGTGCGAAGCAGTGCTAACTTCCTGGATAGCTTGGGAACCACAGGCCCAAATAGCAGCTTTACCACTAACATCAGACACCCACGAATTGCTGTCCAGATTTTTTTATTGTTCGCAGAGAATAGCGGCGTCGATTTGTTGTTCCCGCACAGTTTGATAGAGGAGATCCTGAGCAGCTTCGCAATGATTCAGATTCAACTGGATTATCCTCATCTTCGATTTTGTTGAGCTTGCATCATGGTTTTCAGTGCTGAGCGAAAAGCTGGACACTTTCTACTTCCGCAGGGGTGGTCTGCATCTTCATTCCCAGCACATAATGCGCAATGAGGATCCTGTTCACAATCAGCAGCTTTGTGTCCTGTTTGGCTAAAATTTCGACACAGTGAGGTCCTATCTTCTCCAGCACAGTTTCGAGCCATGTGTCCATACTCCCAGCACCGGAAACACTTTGAAACTTTAATTGTTTCTCTTATACGGCTAACCACCAGGCCTACTCGGACCTTTACCTTACCCTACCTACCCATTACTTTCCTAGCCTGAAGTACTGGCAGAGAGATGACCGCTGTTTGCGTATCTCCATAAATGCGACGCAAAAATCTTACTGCCGTAATGGGCACTGGTTCATTACCCAAGAGAGATTTCAAGGCCTCCGCCACCTCCTCTTTTGTAGTGACTGCATCCAGATCTCTTAGTTAAAAAAGGGACTCCTCCCTCCAAGTCCGGACTTCCGTCTCTTCGCCAAACACTCCTTGCATAGAGCTTTTTAGCCGTTCTAGATTTTGCTCTTTGGTTCGGTCCAACTGCAGAAAGAGATCGCCTTTCTTAATTTTCCTGACCTTAGTTATTGATGATGTCAATTCCACCAATGCCGGATTATCTCGTACCTTTCGCAAGATATCCGCGTAGGACTGACTCTCGGGAATCTTCACAATTACCGCATCAGGTCTCGGAGGTTTCAGGCAAGGTTTCTTCGTCTTCTTCTTACGCACTTCTTGCAAGTGGTCTTGGGATTCTTGTACTGCCGATCTGTGGGCCAAGTTACAGTGCACAGCCTGATCTGCATTCTGTATCGCAGCTTGATCTTGAAATCTTGAGCTCGGCACTATCTGTTGTACCTTTTCCTTTGTCTTCTTCTTTTCATTTCCCACCAAAGAAGGTGTCGTAACTGTCCCCTCGGTTATAAGTTTAGCGGCGCTCTTCTTTGCTGGACTTATCTCCTTTGTTTGGGTGTGTCCATCTGCCGTTTCAATAGGGAGAGCAGCTGTTTCCAACTTTTCAAAGTAGAGTTGGATTTCGCAAGCGTAACTCCTTATCTCACCGTGAACGTTGTGCCTCGTGCGTATAAAAGAAAGTAGTTCGTTTATCTTACGCCCAAGGTTCTGCATCACCTCTGAAGTAGTAAGTCTTGTCGTATTAGATGCTACAACGGCCAAGCCTTCCACCATTGTAGCACTGCGGTCATGTGATGACGACGCCGGGGAACCCGCTTTCTCATTCCCTCTCGGCGCCGGTACTGGGGTTCCGGGCCCCTGCACCGTAACAGACTTAGAGTTGTTAACTTCCATCATTAACATCTTCCAAACTTCGCATTTTATACCTTCTGCCAGGTTTAGAAACAGCCGCCTCTAACATGAGGAACAGACGCTGACCAGTACGCCGCCTATTCTAGGAACCATCGCGTCTGGATTTTGTGTGTGTGTGTGTGTGTGTGCGTGCGCGCGTGCGTGCGTTCGTGCGTGATTTTCTCCCTTCTTTTCCGGCTACTAATTTGTAGGGCCTCGGATTTACTGTCTGCTAATTGGAGCCCCATAGAAGCTAGCCAATCGCGGATCAGTGAAATGCCCTGATTAGCTTTCAGGGTCACTTCATCTTTGTATTTAGCTTCAACCACTACTGTTATGTCATCCGCAGAGGCCCAAGGGCTGAGCCTTAGGGAGCGCCACCAGTTAACTGGAACCTTCTAGGTCCGTTCTCTGTTAAACATATCAAGGTCCTGTCCTTGAAATAGTCTCATACAATGTTTCTGAGGTACATGGGTACACCCATTTCCTGCAGAGTATCTAGAATGCAACTCAACCTCGCTGAGTTGAAGACATTTCTCATATCCAGTTTGATGACGGCACAGTAGCACTTCGCGCCTCTCCTCCACTGCTTTCCAGCAATTGCCTTCTGAGCCGTTTCGATTACCATAGTGATAGCGTCCATAGTAGAGCTTCCTTTCCTGAAACCGAATTGGTTCCTTGATAAGCCTTCTGCTCCTTCGGTGGTCTCTTGTATCCTGTTGGCAATGATTTTCTCCAGGGCGTTGTCAGCTGTGTCCAACAGACATATCGGTCGATAAGCCTAAGGGTCCGATTGGTTTCCCTTGCCTTTTGGAATCAGCACTAGATACTGTCTTTTCCAGGTTTTTGGAAAGGATCCCTCATTTAAACAAGAACTGAATACTTCCTGAAAAACATCTGACCTGATCTCCATAGCTGCCTTGAGTGCCAAGTTTGGGATACCGTCCAAGCCTGGAGCTTTCCTTTTCTGAAGGTTTGTGCAGATATCGCTGAGTTCGTCAGCCGTTACGGCTGGAACGTCGACTGCCTGTATCGGCCCAGTCTGCAGAAGTTCTTCTTGTTTCGGAAAGAGGGTAGCAACAATTTTCTCTATAGCAACTGGGCATATAGGTGCTATTTTAGAACTCCTCGATAACTTCTTCATGACCGCTCTGTAAGGTCTTCCCCATGGATCTTTGTTCACCTCCTTGCAGAGTTCCTTCCAACATCGCCTTTTGCTCCCCTTGATTGCATGCCGTAATTCGTGCCTCACAGCTTGGAATTCCTCCTGAAGTTCATGAAGCTCAGTGCTGCCTCTTGATCACTGATACATCCTCCTTGATACGTGACACCGTTTACGGAGGTCCGCGATATGGTCGTTCCGTAGACAGGAGTTCCACCTACACGTGAGCTACTACGAGCCATCGATACGTCACATGCTGTGCTGATTAGAGATATTAGCTTGCTCGCCTTATCCTCCGCTGTGCCTGACAGCTCACAAGGGGCGGTCATCATTACTTCAAAGGACTCGCTATCAAAAGTCCTAGTTTTCCAGCGGACAGTACCTTTCTCATGCCTCACATGTGTTAGTGCTTTTCTGTTACCCAGTATGGTCAGTATAGCCTGATGGTCGTTATGTGTATACAGGTCACAGACCTCCCAACTTGTAGTAGGGTGTAGGGAGTCACTAATAAGTAGAAGTCAGGTCGATAATAGAGGACCTGCCATCCTTGACAAATGTAGGCTCCGACCTAGTATTTGCCAGTATTAGGTCATCCATCTGGGCAAAAGCTTCCAGTAGGGCTTCTCCACGTCGATTGGTCCACTTACTGCCCCACTCGGTCGCCCAAGCATTGAAGTCTCCAGCAATAACTATTGGTCTGTGCCCTCTGGTATCTCGCAATATGCTACAAGTACAGATGATCTATCTTAGCCCAGACAAAACCAGTTGTAGAGGCTTTTGCTGTTTCTGCTATGAAATTTCGTCCTCATGCCCATATGGTGGTTCCTCCTGTGACATCCGATACCCATCAGTCGTTATCCAAATTCCTATATTCCTCACTCAAGATAGCGACATCTACTCTGAGGTCTCCCACAGTTTGCCAGCGAAGATCCTGTGCGGCTTCACAATGGTTAAGATTGAGTTGGAGAATCCTCATGTGAAGCGATTTTGAAGCCTCCTTTGTACATCTAAGGCACGATGTAGTGCCGGACATTTGCTTCCACTGCATGGATGGTTATTATCGCCTTTGCCATCACATCGAGTGCAGATTGGACTCTTTCAACAGTTATGCCCCTCTACGCAACACTTGCGACAACACCTTGCTCTATCTGGCCCTTTACATTGTCTGGCCATATGTCCGAAATCCCAGCACCGGAAGCATCGCTGTGGTCGAATCTTATCACGTATTCGACTGACCACCAATCCTACTCTAATTCTTCCTATTCTTATTGCCTTTCTATTAACAGAGACCGGTAGAGCAATAACCACTGTCTTTGTTCCATCAGCCGAACGAAGCGAACGCACTGCGTTTATCTGGATTTGCTCTCCATCAAGTAGAGTAGTGAGAGCCTTGACAACTTCTTTCGTTGTAAGGGCATCCAGGTCCCTGATTTCAATCAGTGACTGCTCTGTCCATCCTCTAATCCTCTAGGGGGCACTTTATATCCTAACTTTTTTTCCCAATTTAGGTTTTTTCTATATTCTCAAAAATGGCTCTAACAATTTTGATATTACTGAATATTTCATCTATGTATATGCCCACGATATAACTGTAAAAATTTCATGAAAATTGGTTAAACGGAGGGGGCATTTTATTCCATTAATATTTTTCCTTTTTTTTTTTTTTTTTTATTGATTTCCTCAGAAATAGCTTTAATCATTTTAATTAAACTCGTCATGTTTAATGAGAATCAAGGTTTCTTTAATATCAGGTAAGCTTTATTATTGTTAAAATATTCTGAGAGGGCGTAGATGAGGAAGGGGCCTTTTTTGTTTTCCTCTAAAGTACCTTCGTTTTTGTTTATTCAGAGAAATTATCTGTCTCTAGTTTCGCCTAAAAATAAGAAATGGCTAAATATGAAATATGAAAAAAATCAAATAGACATATACAGGAGAAAAAAAGAAAAATATTCCGTCAACTCATAAAACACGTCAAGCCCATGCATTTGCAGTATGCCTTTAATGACAGACGATATTTTTAATTAAAGATGTTCTTGTCAGTTACTAGAAATTACTTCTTTCATGGTAACTGTAAGAAGTTTTCAACAACTACATAGAGAATTATAAAATCAGAAGACTTGAAGTATTATGCTTGCATTGCCGAATTTTCACAAGTAAAAACTTTTCTTTAATAATAAAAAAAAATAGTGTACTTTAAAGTGCAAATAAAAACAAAAATGTATAAGTAAGTAAATGAATGTGGAAAAATGTGTGACTTTAAGAAATGGCATTTAACAAAACGTCTATTTCTAATCAAAGTAAGTTGGTAAGTGAAAGTTGTATGTTGTGCGTATCACACCAGATTTTTACTTTCACTTACCCATATATGAAATATATATTAAGTGGAAGTATTGCGATCGTGAAAAATTTCGACTTCTGGTTTTCAACGGAAATACACGTTTTGGGGTCCCCTGAGTCCAAATGACCAAGTCCTGCGAAATGGTCTGTGTGTGTGTGTGTGTGTGTGTGTGTGTGTGTGTGTGTGTGTGTGTGTGTGTGTGTGTGTGTGTGTGTGTGTGTGAGTGTGTGTGTGTGTGTGCGCGTGTGTGCGTGTGTGCGTGTGTGTGTGTGTGTGTCACACCAGATTTTTACTTTCACTTACCTATATATGAAATATATAGTAAGTGGAAGTATTGCGATCGTTGGTGTTCTTTAATATCAGGTAAGCTTTATCATTATTAAAATGTTCTGAGGAGGCTTAAATGGGGTAGGGGTCTTTTTTGTTTGTTTGTTTTTTTGTTTCCTATAAAGTAGCTTTGTTTTTGTTTATATGGAGAAATTAACCGTCTCTCGTTACCCCTACAAATAAGAAATGGCTAAATATGAGATATGATAAAAATAAAGAAAACATATAGAGGAGAAAATAAGAAAAATATTCAGTCAACTCATAAAACTTTGGGCCCACGCATGCGGAGTACGCCTTTAATGACAGACCATTGTTCATAATTAAAGCCGTTCTGTTTATTTGAGAAGTGGCATTTAACAAAACGCAGTAATTTATAATCTAAGTAAGTTGGTAAGTGAAAGTTGTGTGTTGCGAGCAAGCACCAAATTTTTACTTTCACTTACCTATATATGAAATATAGTAAGGGGAAGTATTGCGATCGTGAAAAATTTCGACTTCCGGTTTTCAACGGAAATACACTTTTTGGGATCCCCTGAGTCGAAATAACCAAGTCCCGCGAAATTGTCTGTGTGTGTGTGTGTGTCTGTGTGTATGTGTGTGAACAGACTAGCTCAAAAACTATAAACCGTGCGTACCTGAAATTGGGTATTTAGTGTATATATATGCCCGCGATGTGACAGCAAAAATTTCATCAAAATTGGTCAAAGGGAGGGGGTACTTTGTTTAACAACTTTATACTTTTTTTTCGATTTTTTCAAAAACGGCTCTAACGATTTTGATTAAACTGAGTATTTGATGTATTAATATGCCCGAGATATGACTGTAAAAATTTCATCAAAATTGATCTACCGGAGGGGGGACTTTACTTAATAAATTTTATATCATTTTCACGTGTTTTTTTTATTTACTCAAAAACGGCTTTAATGATTTTGATCAAACTGGGTATTTAATGTATGTATATGCCAAGGATGTGATAGCCAACATTTCGTCAAAATTGATCAACCGGAGGGGGGACTTTACTTAATAAATTTTATATCATTTTCACGTGTTTTTTTTATTTACTCAAAAACTGCTTTAACGATTTTGATCAAACTGGGTATTTGATGTATGTATATGCCAGAGATGTGATAGCCAACATTTCATCAGAACTGGTGAAAGGGAGGGGGCACTTTATTTCATAACTTTTTTGCCAATTTTTACCTTTTTTTCGATTATCTCAAAAACGGCTTTAACGATTTTCATCAAATGCGTCGGGTTTAATGAAAATTAGGTGTTCTTTAATATCAGGTAAGCTTTATTAATATTAAAATGTTCTGAGGGGGCTTAAATGGGGAAGGGGCCTTTTTTGTTTTCCTATAAAGTACCTTTGTATTTGTTTATATGGAGAAATTATCTGTCTCTCGTATCGCCTAAAAATAAAGAATGGCTAAATATGAGATATGATAAAAATCAAGTAAACATATAGAGGAGAAAAAAAGAAAAATATTCAGTCAACTCATAAATCACGTTGAGCCCACGCATGCGGAGTATGCCTTTAATGACAGATCATTGTTCATAATTAAAGCCGATCTGTTCATTAAATGGAAATTATATGTTTCATAGTAACTAAATGAAATATTCAACAAGTAAATAGAGAATTATAAAATAAGACGACTTGGAGTAGTATGCTTGCATTGCCGAATTATCAGAAGTAAATACTTTTATTTAATAATAAAAGAAATTAGGTTTTTTTTTTTTTTTTGAGCAAATGACAACAAAAATAAGAAATGAATGAGGAAAAATGTGTAACTTTGAGTAGTGGCAATTAACAAAACGCATTAATTTCTTATCTAAGTAAGTTGGTAAGTGAAAGTTATGTGTTGCGCGCTAGTACCAGATTTTTTTTAGTAAAAATCACATTGTGATCATGAAAGTAGATTTACACATTAGATTCAGTTTTAAAGGTTAAGTATTAATAATTAGTATGATAAGAATAATGAACCCTTGAGCATATTTATGAAATTTAGGTATTTTTTGTAGAATTATAGCTTACTAAAAAAAAATATGAATAGGTCATGGTGGTGGATGGGGATATTCTGGCCATTCAATAGAAGCTATTAGATTCATGGCTGATACAGACATATTGATTGGCGGCTTTGGTCTATTTGGTGGTAGAGGGGAGTACACCGGCAAGATAAAGGTACTCAATCCTAATATCCTTTGATCCAGGCTTAGAAACATTCTATATCTTAGCCATGTTACGATTTTAACTTATAATTAGTTAATTTTTTATTTAACTCTTTGCAGCTTTTTGACATAGGAACCGAAGGTGGGGAGCAAGAAAACGATGGGGAATTATTAGCTGAAACTGAAGAAATACCCTATGAATGTGGCCCAAGACAAAAATATCCCATGTTATTTGAAGAACCAATCCCACTTATGGTTTGTACCTCATTATGAATTTGTATTTAGTTAAATTATTTTTAAATTTAATTATTTCTATTATTTTTCATTGTTGGTAAAACTGTTTATTGTTTTACCTATGAGTTGCCTATTATTTAAATTAATTAGATAAAATATTTCCAGGCTAATAGATGGTATGTAGCTTGGGCTAGAGTAAGTGGACCTTCTAGTGATTGTGGCTCCAGTGGGCAAGGAATGGTCACAACAGAAGATCAGTGAGTTTTTTGGCATTGGTTTTAAAATTTTGTCTGATATGAAATGTTTAACTGTTAAAATTATTTTGTTTTAGAGTGATATTTTATTTTAAATCCTCTAAGAAGTCAAACAATGGAACTGATGTTAATGCTGGCCAGATTCCTCAACTTCTTTATAGGGTTGTTACTCCAGAAAGTCAAACAACTAATAGACAGACAGATTCTACTGAACCTGCATGTATTCTTTCAAGAGAATTTTCGCGTACTGTCACAAGGGTATTTACTTCAATAAAATGGAGTACATAGCTTTTATATATTATTAAAAAAAATCATTTTCTAATTAATATCATTAAATTTGTAAAGGATGGTCTCCAATCATTACTTGCGTTACTTCAATGGAGTTGGAACACTTTCAAAGTAGGCCTCCTTGAAATGATAAATGCTGTATATGTTTCTGCAGAGCAGTATGAATACCGTGTTGCAATGCAGGAACAAGAAAGATTAGTGTACATTAGTAAAGCATCATTGCGCTTATTGAGAATGTACACAAATGAAATTTATCCTAATCAGAGTAAGAATTAATTATTTTATGTAAGATTATGTTGTACTACAGATTAATGATGCAAATAAATAATATCATCTTTCTTATTTCAGTTTCCTGTAAAAGGCAGTTACCAGAATCTGTCCTACTGGCGGAATGTGTCGGAGATATCAGGGCCCTTTTAAAACAAATACTTTCAGATACCTCGGTAATGTGTGACCCTAGGCCCAAAGTAATTTTAGGTATACCAATTTTTATCAAGAATTCATTTTATTGATTCTGTTTTAAAATGAAAATTTTGTTATCTTGCAATTTTCTTAGTTTTCATCTGATAGATCCCAAATCAGATAAACTATAGTTTATCTAGTATAGTTTTTGAACTGGCGTAAAGTGTTCTTGAACTATATAATGGTTATGTAATAGGATAGGACAGTAATTGATAAATCAATCATTTATTCATATCTCAGATTCCATGGAAATATTAAAGTGAACATTAAAAAAGCTCTCAAATTCACAAATATTTTAATTAGCAAGTTGTTAATAATGAAGTAGATAACTGGCCACACTTCCAAATATGTATTCAAGTCTAGTTACTTAATAATAAAAACCATTATATATTATATATATATGTATATATCTCAATATATATTTACTTTAGCAAATTCAAATCAGAGTTACCATTATACTTACTTAAGCTACAATTTATTTATTCATGTTGATGCCATTTAAGATTTTCGATAGTTTTGGAGTATGAATTTTTTGTTTCTGCTACTATTATTTCTATTTATATTATTTAAATGTTTTCAGCTGTTGGAGCCAACAAGCGTCTTGTTGAAGAAATAATGGATGAGTGCCATCACACGTTTGTTTCTTGTTTTCATGCATTTTACCCTACTGCATATTTGAAGTGGACTGCACTTTGTGATTTACTGGCTATTATCAATAAAGTAAGTAAACATCATTTTATACTATGCAATAAGTAGTATGTTATTTTTAATTATTTTATTATTATTATTTAATTTAAATAAATTAAATAATTATTATTTTCTATTTTTGAAGAAAAACAATGAAGGAGTGGACCAGTTACTGACATCTGTTCTCGCCTCTCTTAGATGTCCTTCGATCCGTCTCCGATCTACATTTCCTATTCTGAGTCCTAATTTGGATGCATCAGATTCCCTAAAAAAGCAACTCTCTCCATCTGATAACTCAGGGTTGCCAATGATGCCTTGTATTGATACACATTACTATCCCATATTAGTCGAGCAAATGAGTTACAGGAGTCAGGTTATTTGAATTCTATTGTTTAAAAAATTAAATTTAACTTTGCTTAGATAATGGCCACATTTTAATTTATTTCAACTTAATTTTAAAACCTGTCTTTAATTATCAGATTGAAGGAGGTGGTAGTGGAAGTGGTTGGGTCTTACGTGATGTCTTAGACAGGCTGTTGGATATAGTGACCATTCCAGTTAAAGAGAGCCTCTATGGCGCTCCTCTGTCTTACTCTCCTAAATTGTCTTTTAATGCATGTCATATTTTAGCTCGTATCGTCGCTGAGCTAGCAATATTTGCAAGTGGCACTACAGTAAGAATCTTTATGTTTTCTAAATAATTAAATTTATTGAAGAATTTGTATGTTCTTCATTCTTAGTAAATAATAATGTTCTTATTTTAGGATGATATGGACGGTGCTTGTGGGAGAGTTTTGCATGCAACACCTTCTAGATTTACAAGAACCAATCAAAGTCGTACTTGGAATACAGGTAATGGATCACCAGATGCCATATGTTTCTCAGTTGATCGCTCAGGTATAGTTGTAGCGGGTGTTGGAGTTTATGGTGGAGTTGGAAGCTATGATTATGAATTGGAACTTTTGGATGATGTAAGTTCATTTAGTTATTTTTAATTTGGTAGTGATATGTGTAACAGTAATTACTAATGCAAATGAAAGGAATTCATGTAATATGAGATATCAGGGTTAGGGGAAAAATTTACGAGGTGTGGCTATTAAATAACGAGACTGACGCTGCTACAGAAGAAGTGCGCATGCGCCAAACGCCAGAAACCAACAGCTGTTATCGTAAAGCCTTCTCTTTCGAATGTAGTGCCTCTCGCTTCTGTAAACAAATCAGTACAGCCGTAGCCTTCGTTCGCATTAGAGTTGTTTTTTTGTTTCGCCGGAAAAATGTTAAGTGTAACAGTAGAGCAACGAATTGTTGTGAAATTTCATGTGAAACTGGAAAAACCGCGACTGAAACTTATAATTTATTGAAAGAAGTGTATGGCAATGAATGTTTATCGCGTGCACGTGTTTTTGAGTGGTTTAAGCGTTTTCAAGATGGCCGAGAAGACGTTCAAGATGATTCACGCCCGGGTCGCCCTTCCACGTCGAAAACGGATGACAATATCGAAAAAATCAGTAATCTGATTCGATCTGACCGAATAAACTAATACTGAACTAATACCAAATAAAATACTGAAGAATAAGGAAAAAACGACCTGAATTGTGGAAGGACAAGTCATAGGTTCTCCACCAAGACAATGCGCCGGCTCATTCCGCATTGTCTGTTAAGAGGTTTCTAGCCAAATTCAGCATCCCAGTGTTAGACCATCCGCCTTATTCGCCAGATCTTGCGCCTAGCGACTTCTATCTGTTTCCTAAGGTGAAATCTGCATTAAAAGGAACAAGATTTGAGTCTGTTGAAGCTGTGAAAGAGAAAGCGGCACGCGTCCTGAAGGAGCTGACAGAAAAAGACTTCCAGCACTGTTTCGAACAATGGAAGATTCGCATGGAGCGTTGTAGGGATAGAGGAGGGGTGTATATTGAAGGTGATAATAAGTAAAAATGTATGAAATAAAAATAAAATGTTTTACAGCGTCAGTCTCGTTATTTAATAGCCACACCTCGTAACTTGGGAGCTCTTTATCTCTCTATATTTTCAACCAATTGAGGGCCATCTATGACTGTTGTTAAAAAATTAAAAACTATTTTTGTTTTTAAATTCAGTCAAGCTTTATTATTACAACATTCGTATATACAAGTCTACATGCTCAAACCATGGCAAGTTCAAAGCAGTTCTTCATTCTAAGAAAAAGGTTCGTGGTATGTTTGTCGTAAAAATCTCCTACGACATAAGCAACCAGGACTTCTGCATTGGTCATGAAGAATTTTCCGGCCTAATAGCACTCCTTTTGGTAAATTAAGAGATGAAAATCAGAGCTATAATATAGTGAAGGACATCTCTTTTAAAAGGAGGCAGAAATGAAATAGTTACAGCTAATGTTTAGTGGTGGATTTTGTCATGCTCAACCTCCCTCTTCGCTTGTTTTATATAACTATTTCAAGTTTTTTTTGTTGGTAATCTTTACCAATTTCTACCTCCATTTTCTTCAACCATGCATTATCAATTAAAGAAATTTTTCTTTTCTGCACGTTGCTTCTACAGCTTGGAAGCTCAGCAAACTACTTCCTAATATTATCTTAGTTAATCACATCACCATAAATGAACATTAAACAACGATGAATTTCTGAGCACTCTTGACGTTCGACAAAAGGCAGTAGCGGAGCATCCATCTTCAACAGCAGCCACTGGCTGACTGTGTAAACTACCAAGTTGAGTGACTGCCCATTAGAAAAGGTAATTGTGTGCTCTAAGATGGAATGCCAACTAGTGGCATATTTTGTCCTCACAACCATAAATAGATAAATGGTCTATCTGGGACAATTCTTATAGATGTATAATAAATTTTGTATAAATATATAATAAATAAATTTTACCTTCGGAGAAACTGTGACAATATAATAATTGGCCCACTCAGATGTACTCTCTTTCCAGGATGGGTACCTGCTATTTCATTTTTTGATGGAGCAAGTTAACTCAATAAAGGAAACTATTTTCATGTTGATATGAAGAACTTTTGTTACTACACTTTTGTGGAAACTTTTTTTTCTATCCTTAATTGCTATATTATAAGCCTTGATTATACAAAGTTTTCGCTTTCTGTAATGATAAATATGTATTTTAAGGATTCAGATAATTTAATGATTTCAAAATAAATATAACATATTTGGTGACAGGCCATATCATATTTAATGTATATATGTAGACTCACATTATATTTTCCCTTTGGGAGCTTTCTTGACTCTACATGTTTCTTTGGGAAGAACTCCATGATCTTATCTCTTCAGTTTAAACAAATTATTTGAGTATTGGAAATTTAGAAATTTATTTTAGAGCTATTATAAAGTTATTTTAGCTTTTCATCTATGATTGATAGCTTTATTATAAGAGCTTCAATATAGAATTGATAATTTATTAATTTTTTTTAAAAATCTGTCTCTACAACATAATATGAAAAGAAAGAAAAATAATGCCAGTAACCCAGGGTTGAGGCTAAAACAATAAATAAATAAAACTTTTAAATCAAAAATTGAAATTATAACTTCTATATTATATTATAAATTATTAATATGACATTCATCTTTTAGAGCAATACAGGATATGATCCAACTCACACTCAGAGATGGAACAGTTTGCAATTAACTAGAGGCTCATTTGGTCCAGATGATTGTCTTGCAGATGATATTGCTGAAATAAAGTTTGATTTTCCTATATTTATTAAAGTAAATATTTGTATATCATATCCTTCATAACTTATGTTGTTTTTTTTTTGTTATGTTTATAATACTGTGGTATTTTACAGGATGGAGTGAAATATGCAATCAGATTGAGAAACCATGGTGGCCGTACAAGCAATGGTGATGGTGGTTTGAGTTCTGTGAAAGGGCCTGATGGGACCAATTTTACATTTTCAACTTGTTCATTGAGCTTTAATGGAACAACCCAGACGAGAGGGCAGATTCCTTATATTTTATATTATAGGTGCTTATTCTTGATTTTTTCTTATTTTTTTGTTTACCCATTAAAAGTACAAATCATTGTTTTTAAATTCTTATGGTCAGTAGAACTTTCATGTAGTGAATTTTTAATTATTTTTTTGTTTTTGTTCTTTTGACTAATGGAAAGTTAGATTCTTAAATTTAAAGGATGATTTTGAAAACTCTAAATTTTTTATATTTCATTTTAATAAATGGTCCTGTAAGATTTGATTATAATAACTCTTAGAGTTTCAAGAAAAATTAATTCAAATCAAATTTATTACCTATCTCTATATATCTTCAGCTCATGAAATATTTTATAATTTCTTAAGCCTATTATACCTGTGTGTTATGCTTTCTGTAAGATTATTAATGAGATTCAATTCCTTTCTTATTTTCATTTTGTAATTGTAATAAATATATAAATAAATTAATAAATATTTATATACATAAATGTAAATATTTTTCTTGTTAAATTATTCTATGAAAAAGATTTTCATAGTACATGATATCTTTTTTTTTTTTTTTATTACCATTTTTCAGTAATCCACAAGATTCTGAAACCCATGCACAAAACAAAGGGGCAGTAGAATTTCAAGCTCGAAGGATTACTTTAAATGTGACTTCTGCAATATTTAACAGATGCTCTGAAGTTCTAGCAATGGGAAGAGATGTTGATATCATAGATTCGTATGACAATTTGAGTTCGTCCCATCTTGTTCGAATATTACTACCATTGGTTGTCGCAAATATAAGTCCTTTGGCTACTTCAGATCCTCGAGTAAATAATACTAATCTTTCTAAGATTTGTTTTCTTGTTTTTGTCCAACATATTTTAACATTACATTTATATATTTTTCAGAGTGCTGTTCAAGTCTTAGGATTACTTCAGGAATTATTGCCTCATGTATCCGCCCTCAATCTTCTTCATCATGAATTTATGCAACCTTCTTGTTCATCTGATGATAATGCTCATGACACTTCTGCTGTTACGACTGCAAATCATAGGGCATGGGTTGAAAGTGATCATCCCTATAAACCTGCAACTGTGTCAAATTACAGGTATGTTCAGAATGCATAAAACATGATTGAAATTGTATATGTATCTTAAATTAGTTCTTTCCTTTCTGTGGCTTCTTTGGCAGTATTCAGTAGAAAATATATTCAACATATTTATCTTTTAAGTTTCAATGATCTCTTCGTTGGAAGGCTGTCCTCTTTGTTTGTAATCTTCGTAATGTTAATTTATTGTTTCCTAGCCTGGAGGGCCATTGGCTACTTTCTGAATTTTTCAAAGGTTACTGAGTAAAGGTCTGGCCACACATGTCCGCACCGGATCCGCACCGTAGCAATAATACAGGTTATGTTCAGAATATTTTTAATTTAACTTACATATTACCTTTAGTTATGCCTAAAGTTCAAGCCACACATGTCAGACACAGGCCACTTAAGGCATAACTAAAGGTAATATGTAAGTTAAATTAAAAATATTCTGAACATAACCTGTATTATTGCTACGGTGCGGATCCGGTGCGGACATGTGTGGCCAGACCCTTATACTATTATATCCTTGCCTGATATACAACTATGGTCTATTGATAATTTATCATTAATCTTGTTTAAAGTTATTGAAATATTTGAGCATCCAATTTTTACTTATGTATACATTTAAACTACCAACAAATATGATCTACAGTTAACTACTGTTATACTCACTAATAGAAAATCAAGGTGTTTATGAATAAACATGAATAAAATATTTGTATGTAACATTAATCTTTCTAGAATTGGTTATTATAGTTTTAAACTATCATTAGTTCCATCTGATCGTACATTACCTAGCATAGTTATAAACAGCTTAATGGATAATTACTTTAGCTTAATTGAAAAGAGCACATAACCTCCTTAGATAGTCAACAAAGAAATTTGTGCCTGAAAAATTATACATCAAAAAGTGTGAGAAATTATACATCGAAATACTGTCAGTTTGGTTCAGGCATTTCAACAATGGGAATATGGGTCACCCATCGGTTGTTGATGATGTACATCTTTAATGTGCAAACAGTATGCAACTACTCATAATGGTATGCAGTCCGTAATAATTGGCTGCAGTGAGGACTACTAATGCTACAGTCATCTTAAAAACCTGGCTGTACAGAGTTAAGACCAAGATCCGACCTTCATGGCTTGCCAAAGGCCCAAACCTAGTAGCGAGTTGATATGTGCAAAAATTTTGCCTCAAAATGCGAAAGATTACAGGAAAAAAAATGTTGTAAGTAGCTAAAAGTCGATATATTAAAAAATAGCACAGAGAGGCTTTGGATATTGCCAGGTGAAGCTTTGCAACCGAATATTTTTATTGACTATTTCAGCTATCTTCTATATAAAGTTGGAAATGTTCTATGAATTGATTTTTGTAATCTTCTGTCCATAGAGTTGTTTTTTCTGAAAATGTTCAATGGATGACTTTAGAATTTACTCCTGAATGTGGCACTGCACAAGCAGAAGATTCGCTTCAACTTTATATCCCTGCTTTGAGAAATCGTAATCCAAATGAAGAGGATTCCAATCCTTATTGGCCAGTTCTTCATAAGTTCAGTAATGTTATTACTCAATGGCCCCAATCAGCTCTTCTATTGCCAGGTATTTTTATTCCTTAATTAATTTATATTTCATAGTATTCGATCACATTTTTGATACATTGCATCCTTTTATTTTAGGGAACGAGATAATTTTTTCACTTGAAACTGCTTCGGATTATGTGAAAGATGAAAAGGCTAATTTTTATGGCTTTAAATGCCTAGTTACAGGTTATGAATGGAGTGGTGAAACTTATGATGGATTAAAGCTATTAGAGACGGAATTAGCCTTTCTGGGGGGAATGTGCTCTGCTTCATTAATTAAAAAAGACTTGGTTTTACCTCCTTCAACAGGTAATGATAATTGTGTTAGCCATTTATAATATCTAAAGAAATTTTTCATAAATATATAGTTTCTTTTAAACAGAACGGTATCCTCTCCCTCATCCCAGATCAACAGAAAATACTAAGGCTATTGCATGTAATAAACCAAAGCATGAGAAAAAAAAAGTTGTTTCCTGTCCCATATTTTATTCCTGGAACTAAAATTAAGAAATGATTTTATATTCAAATTTAGTTTTTCCAATAACTTCTAAGTTTAGTAAAAATAAATAAATAATTTAAATGAAAAACAGAGAAAACAAAGATGAAAGACAATAATGATTTTCTTTAGAATTTATATTGAAAACTTCGATAAAACTTTTAGTTTTTCACTTATGGTTGTAAATAGTATTTGAAATCATTCTACTCTTTATCTTGTGAATTTATTTTTAAAAAGTTCCTTTTCCGTTTTCATAATTTTCAATTTATTTTATTAAGTATTCATTTTTAAATGAGAATCATGAAAATTTGTTATTCATATTCATCCATTTGTTCTTCTGTAAAAACAAATGTCTCATGACTACAGCACATCATTTTCAGCTGATGAAGTGGAAGAAGACTTGGACGCTCTCGAAGAGCTAGCTCAACAAGTGTATCTGAAGCATTCTTCTCTGCTGGGGAAAGGCTTCGCCCTTGCAAATCCGCTCACCATCAATCAGGCATTAGATGGAATTCTTCCATACAGGTAGGTGGTTTTAGATTTATGATTTTATATTAAGTTAAATGGGTGTTTCAAAAATTATATAATTTTACTAAATCTACACAAATCAAAGTAAAATGAAGAGTTGATTTGGTGATAATTTAGATTTATATGTACATGGGTGTTTAAGTGTAATGTAGATGTGAATTTTATAATTCATACAAAATGATATTAAAATTCATAATTTTTATAAAAATAAATATTATTTTTAAACAATTTTGTTTTGAATAGTAGTTTTCTACACTTATGCGCTATTCTGAACTTTTTTATTTTACAATGGTTTACTTTTTATTATTATTATTTTACAATTGGTTTAAACAATTTTATTTTTATATGTTGCTCTTAATATGGCCTGTCATATAATAAATGTTCTATGTCCCCTACATTTTTTTATTTTTAACAGGAACATAGGCCTGAAGTATTTAAGATTCTATAAATACTTTTTAATTTTGATTTCTGGAATTAAATATTTCCATGGAATACTCCCCTAGTCAGTGTAGATTACAATATTTTTTAAAGTGTCGAAAAAACACCCAATATCTCAGTAGAATTATTATTATTATTATTATAGTTTTTAGTTCTTCAATTACACAGAAAAATGTATTGTGCCTTTATTAATGAATGAATGACTCTTGGTGCATCTTGAGATTTTGTAACTACCAAATACCTGTAGTAGTTGTTAATGAATCAATAGACTATTATTAATTATCTATTACCATTTCTTTATAAACTATTCTTTATATTTCCTTTTATTGACTTATTATTGCATTTTTTCATTAGAATATTGATTACAACCTTACAATAAGCTCATGCAGTATCATTTTCTATCAGAAGATTTTGTCATGCATTTTCGCAATATTTTGTCTTTTTTTTACCCTCTTGATTCACTACAAATCTTTTTGAATGATGAGCATATCCTCTATTTCCCACAAGGGAGAGTTTGAAACCTCTTTTTTCTGACCTATGTTGTAATTAATTCTTAATTGAAGTTATTTTCTTGAATTGCATTTTGCTTTTGTATGGCCATTGACCAGATTCCCATTATTTCTACTCCTCAAGCTACTAACTCAGACATCAATTACAATACTAAGTGGCTTTCTTTGCTCTCAAGGACTTTATTAACAAACTTATGTGCTATATTTTTTAAATCCATAATAACAGGTGTTTCCAACCTTTTCAAGTGTTCACATGAATGAAGTTTGTGCTGATGGGTTCACATATCTCTTTGGTGGAAATTTTTGTTGCACTGTATGCCTGTAGTTAGCATGATTAGAATGTTTAGGTCCTTGTGTTGTAAATCATATGTTACATAGTATGGTGCATCAACTATCTTCCTCATTATTTCTGATTGAAAGGATTAGATTCTTTGGATATTCATTCCCCATAGTTCTATCTTGCACTTCCATAATGGTCTAGTTATTACTTTATACATTTTAAATCTGTTGGTTACAGATAGTTTAGAGCAACTGCAAAGTAATCTTGTTAATAGACCAAATTGTTTGTTTATTGTTTCTTATCAAGATACAATGTATTCAAAATATGGGTTTCCCATGTCAATCTTATGTCTAAGGTGAAGTCCCAAATATCGCATGTTTTAGAAGTAGTTATTGGATTATTATTGAACTTGACTTCTGGGTAAAATCTGTGATTGAGAGTGAAACTGTAAAACACTCTGTCCATCTTTCAGCCGAAGCTGAAATATCATCTTTTTTATTTTATATAGTTTTTCTGAAAAGCCTACCTTGGAAAGCAGTCCTTTTTCTAAGTAATATCTTTTAATCTATTTTTTGACTAACATTCTAAAGTTAGTATGCTATCAACATCTAATAAACATTCAGATTGCCTAAATTCCTATCTTCCTATTAGTTCTCTGCCTTACTTTTAAATTATTTTAATTCTTCTTTATCTAATTTATTCCGCTGAAAAATTGAGGTATTTCCCTCATTCCCTCCAATTTACAACATAATATTACTTTCTTGGACACAGTTAATATTGCTTGACTGACAGACACTGGGTACGTTTCTGTAGAGGTATGCAAATTGTCCAGTATTAGAGCAGTAAGTTCATGTGGCAATGCACTTGGTCCATCCAGTGCTTTTTTATGTTTACAGGCCAGAGTTACTTGAACACGAACAGACTTAACTGGCTACAATTGTGCCACCAAATACCACACACCACAAACCATATTAAGAGAATCATTATTGACTGACTTTGAAATGTGATCATGGCCTAATTAGGTTTGATTTGATCCAAGAAATAAATTTAATAAAATAGTTTAATGGTGTTTAGTGACACCCGATCTGTACGTTCTTGGTTCTGCAAGGGTCTTTTACTTTCACACTCCCTTAATTTTTTTTCTTTTTTTACTGCTTATATCATAGAATTCATCTGAATGAGCTAATAATGCTATACTTGTACCCATTGATTTGGCTTATAAATCCCACTCTAAAAAACTGCTCTATTAATCATTCATTATTTGATCAGAGCCTTTCCTCTTAAATATTATAAAATTAAATTACTATCTTCATTTTCTATAAAGTGTTTTTATATTCCTGTCCTTTCTCCTCTTCATTTCTCTATTCCCTGAAATTTGTTACCTAACCTCCTTCTCTTCAATATTTAGAAGAAAGTTCCTTACTATAAATTTTAAAAAAATATATATTTGTATTTAAAAACAAAAGTAAAAAAAAATCTAACAAATCTATTCATTATGTGAAACTGACGAGTCCCATTTTTCTCATATCAAGTTAAATTGTTTTTTAGGACAGTATTATCATTATAAATAAATGAACTGTACAAGAATATTTTAAATAATTTTATTTGAAGAGAATAGATTGACCATTGCGGTGTGCTAAGCAACTTTGCTGCAAGAGCCCAAGACCCGCCACGAAGAGAACATCCGAGATCAGTAAAAAAGTGAGGTCGACATGGCTGGTGTATAGGGCTCTGGTAGTGTAGTTGGTTAGCGCCGAGTTCAAAACTTGTTCATGGCCAATCTTTTCGTTTATAAAAAAAAAAAGTGTATTAGGTACCAGGTCTGCAAGTTTAAAATGTCGTTTTAATTCCAATAGAATGCGCTCTTAGCCTATTGAAGGATTTGCTTATCTCTAAACGCTATTTTGTTTGTTAGTCATTTGTTTACAAAAGTCAGTTGTTTTTAAGTCGTTTACGTGGACGTATCATACCTTTCTTTGGTGTTAAAAATGTCTAATTTTAAGCCAAATAAAGAGCATTTGCGGCATGTCATGATTTTCTTATTCAATCAAAAGAAAAAGGCATCTGAATGTCATCGAATTCTTGTTGAGACTTATGGCGATCTTGCTCCAACCGTCAAGACATGTGAACGTTGGTTTCAAAGTTTCAAACGTGGTGATTTTGATGTTACTGATAAAAAACGAGAAAATCGACCAAAAAAGTTTGAGGACGTCGAATTGCAATCTTTATTAGACGAAGACAATACCCAAACCCAACAAATGATGGCAGAACAGTTGAATGTCACTAGGCAAGCCATTTCCGATCGCCTGAGAGCTATGGGAAAAATTCAAAAGGTTGGAAAATGGGTTCCACATGAATTGGACGAACGACAGATGGAAAAACGAAAAACTGTGTGCGAAATGCTGCTTTTACGCCACGAAAGAAAGGGTTTTTTGCATCGAGTTGTAACTGGCGATGAAAAATGGATTTATTTTCAGAATCCCAAACGAATAAAATCATGGGTAACGCCAGGACAACCATCCACATCGAGTGCAAGACCGGATCGTTTTGGGAAGAAGACAATGCTGTGTGTGTGGTGGGATCAGAAGGGAGTAGTCTACTACGAGCTTCTCAAACCCGGCGAAACAGTCAATACCGACCGCTACCAACAACAAATGATCAATTTGAGTCATGCATTGATCGAAAAACGCCCAGAATGGGCTCACAGGCACGCCAAAGTCATTCTTCAGCATGATAACGCTCCTGCACATTCAGCCAGATTGACTAAGGAAACGATTTCTTCGCTTGGTTGGGAACTCCTACCCCACCCGCCGTATTCACCTGACCTGGCGCCTTCTGATTATCATCTCTTCTCATCGATGGGACACTCATTGGCTGAGCAACACTTTAACAATTTGGAGGATGTAAGAAAATGGCTCGATGAATGGATTTCAAATAAAGATGAAGCATTCTTTTGGAATGGTATCCATAAATTGCCCGAGAGATGGACAAAATGTGTAGAAAGCGAGGGCCAGTACTTTGAATAAAATATATTATACTTTTTTTTTAAATTACTGTGTATATATTTTAAGAAATAAACGACATTTTAAACTTGCAGACCTGGTAAATTAATTTTACCTCCTGGTTAAAGATTTATGCAGAGACGAATTGAACAAATGTCTAGTAATTAAAATCATTAGTTGTTTTTAAATTAGGGTTGTGGAAGAAAAAAAAACAAAAGTGGCAAAGTCCTAGTTTACGCTAGTTCTTTTTTTTTTTTTTCATCTACAGCAATATTATGACCATGCTCTGACATACATTTATATCTAGTAGGCAAAATTTTATATCTTACAACTCTGTCATCCTATTCTATTATTATTTTCATAATACCCTGTAAATTTTAAATATACTATGTTTTTTTTGTTTTGTTTTTTGGTACTATTTTTGGCTTGAGAACTTGTAAATCTGGAAATAGCGAAGAGAATTATGCCAAGTTTATCTTCTTAATGACTTTAATGTTTATTTGATAATTTCATGTGTTTTTCTCCAGGCATTATACCTATTCTATTATGATATTCAAAATTCTTTCTGAGCCTCTTTTTTCTTTTTTTGTAACATAAATTTAAGTAATAATCTTAAGTTACCGTAAGAAAAAAAAAAAAAGTTAAGTTCCAGTAAGAAAAAAATTATTCTTATGTTTATTTTTTGGTAATTTTTTTGTAAATATTTTGAGTAAAAATAATGGTAATTGGCTGATTTTAATTGGTAATAAGTTTTATATCAATAGCCTCTTTGAATTAGCTCGGTTATTTCCCTGTAGCCTCTTCCATAATTTTTATTTACCAATTTTTAAAATCATGGAGCATTAGTGCTAGGAACTTAAATGTATGTAGGCTTTTAGACATTGAGAAACTATAAAAAGTTTTTGTTTTCCTGATAAATATTATAC
This sequence comes from Aelia acuminata, assembly GCA_911387785.2. Classification (NCBI taxonomy): domain Eukaryota; kingdom Metazoa; phylum Arthropoda; class Insecta; order Hemiptera; family Pentatomidae; genus Aelia; species Aelia acuminata. Next base: position 125,420,830 of record OU426978.1, read on the forward strand.
TCTCTCTTGTTTTCACTTAAAGATTTTATGTTTCATAATTTATATCATTTTGGTAGAATTCACCAAAAATAATGTTGAAGCAAACATTTGAAATCGATCAAGTTGATAAAAATCTCTTTGAGTTGATAATTCCTCAAATATTGAATTTATTTTTTATAGATAGGTCTGTAATATTAAAAGTGAAGTATTTTTCGTTTCTTTTTATTTTAAGCTGGTAACCCCACCTTAATTGTTGGTTTTCCACAAGCAATTTTTGACTAAATATAACATTTACTGTTTGTACTAGATACATTTTTATCTTTTTGAGGACACAGAGTACAAACAAATACTTAATGTGTTTAAGTTTGAAAGTATTGTTTCATTAGGGTAATAAAACACAGACATTAACAACGATTTATTTACAATACTTGGTACAAAATAAAAGTCTCTTTTTCCTACAAAACAATTTCTTTATTTTTAAGTGATTTTTTTAGTCTTTTTCAGCATTGTACAGCATCATAAACACTTTATTTTTATAAACACTTAAAAAAACCACTACATTCAAATTCCTTCATCTTTTTTCCTATGACTATTCAATGAGTGGTCCCTTACTTTGTTGTACATGTTATTAATTAATTTATAGCATTTTATTACGAAATGTCAATTTATTTCACTATTCTTTTCATTATTATTGTATTTATTATAATTAATATTTCTTGACATTTCTTAAGAAATGTTATAAATTCCCTTCTTTTTTTTTCAGACTAATACAAATCTTTGGTTTTCATTTACACCAATTTATTTACATGAAATTAAAAATAAGAAAACTAAAAAGTTAACAATGGATAGAACATTGTTCTGTTCACACCTACCTATTAATCGACCTATTAAAAATACTGGCAGACATTCAACAGTCAGTATTATGCTGTGCTCTTATTGAGCACTTTCGATTCAATACTTATATATTTTATTATTAGAGCAGTAAGTTCATGTGGCAATGCACTTGGTCCATCCAGTGCTTTTTTATGTTTACAGGCCAGAGTTACTTGAACACGAACAGACTTAACTGGCTACAATTGTGCCACCAAATACCACACACCACAAACCATATTAAGAGAATCATTATTGACTGACTTTGAAATGTGATCATGGCCTAATTAGGTTTGATTTGATCCAAGAAATAAATTTAATAAAATAGTTTAATGGTGTTTAGTGACACCCGATCTGTACGTTCTTGGTTCTGCAAGGGTCTTTTACTTTCACACTCCCTTAATTTTTTTTCTTTTTTTACTGCTTATATCATAGAATTCATCTGAATGAGCTAATAATGCTATACTTGTACCCATTGATTTGGCTTATAAATCCCACTCTAAAAAACTGCTCTATTAATCATTCATTATTTGATCAGAGCCTTTCCTCTTAAATATTATAAAATTAAATTACTATCTTCATTTTCTATAAAGTGTTTTTATATTCCTGTCCTTTCTCCTCTTCATTTCTCTATTCCCTGAAATTTGTTACCTAACCTCCTTCTCTTCAATATTTAGAAGAAAGTTCCTTACTATAAATTTTAAAAAAATATATATTTGTATTTAAAAACAAAAGTAAAAAAAAATCTAACAAATCTATTCATTATGTGAAACTGACGAGTCCCATTTTTCTCATATCAAGTTAAATTGTTTTTTAGGACAGTATTATCATTATAAATAAATGAACTGTACAAGAATATTTTAAATAATTTTATTTGAAGAGAATAGATTGACCATTGCGGTGTGCTAAGCAACTTTGCTGCAAGAGCCCAAGACCCGCCACGAAGAGAACATCCGAGATCAGTAAAAAAGTGAGGTCGACATGGCTGGTGTATAGGGCTCTGGTAGTGTAGTTGGTTAGCGCCGAGTTCAAAACTTGTTCATGGCCAATCTTTTCGTTTATAAAAAAAAAAAGTGTATTAGGTACCAGGTCTGCAAGTTTAAAATGTCGTTTTAATTCCAATAGAATGCGCTCTTAGCCTATTGAAGGATTTGCTTATCTCTAAACGCTATTTTGTTTGTTAGTCATTTGTTTACAAAAGTCAGTTGTTTTTAAGTCGTTTACGTGGACGTATCATACCTTTCTTTGGTGTTAAAAATGTCTAATTTTAAGCCAAATAAAGAGCATTTGCGGCATGTCATGATTTTCTTATTCAATCAAAAGAAAAAGGCATCTGAATGTCATCGAATTCTTGTTGAGACTTATGGCGATCTTGCTCCAACCGTCAAGACATGTGAACGTTGGTTTCAAAGTTTCAAACGTGGTGATTTTGATGTTACTGATAAAAAACGAGAAAATCGACCAAAAAAGTTTGAGGACGTCGAATTGCAATCTTTATTAGACGAAGACAATACCCAAACCCAACAAATGATGGCAGAACAGTTGAATGTCACTAGGCAAGCCATTTCCGATCGCCTGAGAGCTATGGGAAAAATTCAAAAGGTTGGAAAATGGGTTCCACATGAATTGGACGAACGACAGATGGAAAAACGAAAAACTGTGTGCGAAATGCTGCTTTTACGCCACGAAAGAAAGGGTTTTTTGCATCGAGTTGTAACTGGCGATGAAAAATGGATTTATTTTCAGAATCCCAAACGAATAAAATCATGGGTAACGCCAGGACAACCATCCACATCGAGTGCAAGACCGGATCGTTTTGGGAAGAAGACAATGCTGTGTGTGTGGTGGGATCAGAAGGGAGTAGTCTACTACGAGCTTCTCAAACCCGGCGAAACAGTCAATACCGACCGCTACCAACAACAAATGATCAATTTGAGTCATGCATTGATCGAAAAACGCCCAGAATGGGCTCACAGGCACGCCAAAGTCATTCTTCAGCATGATAACGCTCCTGCACATTCAGCCAGATTGACTAAGGAAACGATTTCTTCGCTTGGTTGGGAACTCCTACCCCACCCGCCGTATTCACCTGACCTGGCGCCTTCTGATTATCATCTCTTCTCATCGATGGGACACTCATTGGCTGAGCAACACTTTAACAATTTGGAGGATGTAAGAAAATGGCTCGATGAATGGATTTCAAATAAAGATGAAGCATTCTTTTGGAATGGTATCCATAAATTGCCCGAGAGATGGACAAAATGTGTAGAAAGCGAGGGCCAGTACTTTGAATAAAATATATTATACTTTTTTTTTAAATTACTGTGTATATATTTTAAGAAATAAACGACATTTTAAACTTGCAGACCTGGTAAATTAATTTTACCTCCTGGTTAAAGATTTATGCAGAGACGAATTGAACAAATGTCTAGTAATTAAAATCATTAGTTGTTTTTAAATTAGGGTTGTGGAAGAAAAAAAAACAAAAGTGGCAAAGTCCTAGTTTACGCTAGTTCTTTTTTTTTTTTTTCATCTACAGCAATATTATGACCATGCTCTGACATACATTTATATCTAGTAGGCAAAATTTTATATCTTACAACTCTGTCATCCTATTCTATTATTATTTTCATAATACCCTGTAAATTTTAAATATACTATGTTTTTTTTGTTTTGTTTTTTGGTACTATTTTTGGCTTGAGAACTTGTAAATCTGGAAATAGCGAAGAGAATTATGCCAAGTTTATCTTCTTAATGACTTTAATGTTTATTTGATAATTTCATGTGTTTTTCTCCAGGCATTATACCTATTCTATTATGATATTCAAAATTCTTTCTGAGCCTCTTTTTTCTTTTTTTGTAACATAAATTTAAGTAATAATCTTAAGTTACCGTAAGAAAAAAAAAAAAAGTTAAGTTCCAGTAAGAAAAAAATTATTCTTATGTTTATTTTTTGGTAATTTTTTTGTAAATATTTTGAGTAAAAATAATGGTAATTGGCTGATTTTAATTGGTAATAAGTTTTATATCAATAGCCTCTTTGAATTAGCTCGGTTATTTCCCTGTAGCCTCTTCCATAATTTTTATTTACCAATTTTTAAAATCATGGAGCATTAGTGCTAGGAACTTAAATGTATGTAGGCTTTTAGACATTGAGAAACTATAAAAAGTTTTTGTTTTCCTGATAAATATTATACTCTCTCTTGTTTTCACTTAAAGATTTTATGTTTCATAATTTATATCATTTTGGTAGAATTCACCAAAAATAATGTTGAAGCAAACATTTGAAATCGATCAAGTTGATAAAAATCTCTTTGAGTTGATAATTCCTCAAATATTGAATTTATTTTTTATAGATAGGTCTGTAATATTAAAAGTGAAGTATTTTTCGTTTCTTTTTATTTTAAGCTGGTAACCCCACCTTAATTGTTGGTTTTCCACAAGCAATTTTTGACTAAATATAACATTTACTGTTTGTACTAGATACATTTTTATCTTTTTGAGGACACAGAGTACAAACAAATACTTAATGTGTTTAAGTTTGAAAGTATTGTTTCATTAGGGTAATAAAACACAGACATTAACAACGATTTATTTACAATACTTGGTACAAAATAAAAGTCTCTTTTTCCTACAAAACAATTTCTTTATTTTTAAGTGATTTTTTTAGTCTTTTTCAGCATTGTACAGCATCATAAACACTTTATTTTTATAAACACTTAAAAAAACCACTACATTCAAATTCCTTCATCTTTTTTCCTATGACTATTCAATGAGTGGTCCCTTACTTTGTTGTACATGTTATTAATTAATTTATAGCATTTTATTACGAAATGTCAATTTATTTCACTATTCTTTTCATTATTATTGTATTTATTATAATTAATATTTCTTGACATTTCTTAAGAAATGTTATAAATTCCCTTCTTTTTTTTTCAGACTAATACAAATCTTTGGTTTTCATTTACACCAATTTATTTACATGAAATTAAAAATAAGAAAACTAAAAAGTTAACAATGGATAGAACATTGTTCTGTTCACACCTACCTATTAATCGACCTATTAAAAATACTGGCAGACATTCAACAGTCAGTATTATGCTGTGCTCTTATTGAGCACTTTCGATTCAATACTTATATATTTTTTAAATTCTTTTCATCAACTTAAATCTAATATCTGCTTTACAAGGCACATAAATTCTTCAAATATTACTTTTGCCTCTGCTTTTGAGATCAATGTACAACTATTTACACATAGTAACACTGCACTATAAAGGTTGGGTGATTGCCTGTGGTGGAACATATTCTTTAATTGGTTCTACACATTCTGTCATCACATTTAATTCAGTTTCTCTGTATATTTTCCGTTCTGGTATGACTATGATATGATTACTAGTTGAAGATAATACTGACAAACGGTTATTACCATCGTTTGTTGGTACATTTATGTACCTCTTAGCATGTTTTCTGAATAGGCAAAAGCCTATAGAACAGATGCACAGAAGAGAAATCAAAATCACTATTAAAATGGTAACTATCAAATAAACTCGTGATGTATTTGAAGTACAGTTTCTTAGTTGGTATTCAGATAGTGACATATCTTGTTTGCCTTTTAAACATCGAATAATTTTTTCAAAGTTCCGTGGTGCTTGATCAGTAGAAAATTTGACTAGTTTTGTTGACCATGCATTTAACTCCGTACATACGCAAGGTCTGTTTATTACTATATGTTCTATTCTGGGTTTTATTCCAGAGGTGTTGAATAACAATGCGTATTCTTCAAACTTATCAAGTGTGTTATTTTCAAAAACTAATTCTTGTATCCCTGAAGTATAAATTGATCTGGGATCCAAATTGATCATTTCAAAGGCGCCGCGGGCAACATAGTGAAATATATTGTCATCTATAAAGATAGGTCCTTTCGTTGTAATATGAAATGCCTCCCCTTCCAATTGTGAAATGGTACATGATCTAAGACGAAAAACGTTAGTTTCAGTAATCTTCAAAGCACTACTTTGGATAATACCAAAATTTACATTTTCGAACTTTAGAGCATTTATTAATTGCAAAGCATTCATTGAATAAGATGGTAGAGACCCTACTCTTCCTCCCTCTATTATAAATGTGTTTAAAATAAATTTTTTGAAAGCCTGTGGAACAATTGTTTCAATATTAGAATTAGAAATTTCAATTTTTTCCATCTTTGCAATGTTTGCAAAAGCCAATGCTTTTATTAAGGCAATATCTACTCGTTGCAAAGTTATTGAGTTTATGTGACCTTTAAAGGTCTCTGGAGGTAATGTAGGTATGGAACTGTTTGATATGACAATGTCAATACCTGGATGCATATAGCTATCCATATTCTGGGTTGTGTCCCAGTAAAATGCTTCTTCATCTAACTGAATTTGAGCAATGTTTGTTAAGGTAATTCTTCTCAATGGAGTTATGTTTTTTATGCTTCTCTTTGTTACAACAACTGTTGCACAACGGTTTATTTCTATTGAGCCTAATGTGTTGGGTAAATAATCAAATCCTGTTGCCTGAAGTGTGATTTCCTGCAACAAAAAAAAATATATTTTCATAAATGCTACATTAAACATTTTATATAAACTAAACTAATTTTTTAAAAACAATTTTATAAGGAGAGTAAAGATTTGACCGTGGCCGGGAATTGAACCAAAGTTCCCTGCATCTTCGTCGCAACGCTCTTACCACTGAGCCAATCATGGGTATCACCCTACCAGGTCGAACCTTTCTGTTCTGAGATATCACCTGCCAGGTCTTGCTATATTGCAGTGGTAACTGGGGCTGGACAATTGTCTAGACGACAAGATCTAATTGACATGCCATCACAGTTAAACATTATATGTTGAAATTATAGTCCTTTTTAATTTTTAAATAATTAATTAATAATTTTTAAACAATTTTATTAGAAGAGAAAAGACTCGACCATGGCCACGAATCTACCTAGATTGGCTCAGTGGTGAGAGTGCTGCGATGGAAATGCAGAGGATCTGGGTTCATCAAATCTTTTCTCTTCTAATAAAATTGTTTAAAATTGTAAATTAATTATTTGAAAATAAAAAAGGGCTCAATTTTAACATATACTCGTATGTTTAACTGTTATGATATGTCTATTAGATCCTGTCATGTGGACAATTGTCCAGCCCCCCCCCCCTCAGTTGTTACGCAGTTGTTAATATGGCGAGACATGGCTGATGGGAATGAAGGAGAGAAAGGTTTGACTCAGGTGGGATTGACCACACAGATGGCTCAGTGGTAAGAGCGATGCGACAGAGATGCAGAGGAGCTGGGCTCGATTCCCGCATATGGTCAAATCTTTTCTCTTCTAATAAAATTGTTTAAAAATTATTAATGAATTATTTACAAATAAATAAGGATTGAATTTCAACATATAAATAAATTTTTGTGTCTGCTCTTATTTATGTATAAATAGAGAGATTATGTGAAACTGAAATATTTACATTTGCCATAAAAGTTTTAATATTCATTCATCAATTATATCAAACTTTCTATAACTATAAATGTAATGACTTTGATAATTTACCATCATTATACTTAAAATCATTGTACTATACTAATTTAATCAGTTTTGGCATTGAAACACTTTTTATTTTCAATTTAATGATAATGATTTAGTGATAGACTGTTTTTACCAAAGTTTATCTTATCTGTACAGAAATTATAATTTTTCTGTTATATTTGGCTAAAAATTGACTAGGACCAATGTTATTTTATTTATATTAGTTATTTAAATAAATATTTATCAAGGAAATTTTTTTCCCCCAATCTCATTGAAAACGTTTGTTTTTTCATTCAATCCAATTCTCAGTGTGATCCTACTCATAGATTAGTTGCAATTTCCCTCTGCCATAAGCGCAAGCTTTCCAATGCCTACAGGAGAGGACATTGAAGGAGGCACTGACTTTTATAGGCTGATAAAAGGGTTAGTCCAGGAGGTGAGGGCCAAAAAAAAGTGTCTGATTTGAAGAAAGTTTTTGATCTTTAGAATAAAAGGGCATAAAATTTCGCGTCGTCTGAGTTGTTCAAAGTTAAAATTGGTTAAATCTTTTCGCCAAAACCGATTATCAATTATCCGCAATATTTACCATTTTAATGAAAAAATGAATTACGTTTATGTTCCAAAGCCTGCCATTTGAAGAGGACTACTCGAAATAAAAAATATTACCTATAATAGTTGTAGAATATCAAATTCTGTGTAAAATGAGTTCCTTAATTTTAAAATTAGCCAATTCCTGTGGAGACAAAGTAATTAAAACGTGAACGTATTTAGCGCTGTGGCCTAAAATCCTTGAAATTTTTGGATTTTTTTTTTTCAGTTTCTCGCATACTATACTTCGCTTTCTCTTTACTATAAAAAGCTATTCTATTGCAAATACAATGATATATATGAAGTTTAAATCAGTTTAGTGGTTTTGCTGAGTTTGGTACATCAAAAATCTATTTTTTACGATTTTGGTGGAAACCGTGTTCTAACGCCTGTAACTCAAAAACATCTAGTTTAAATGAAAAATGTTTTAGATAAAAGTTGCATAGCATCAAATTTAGCATGAAACAAGCTCCTTGCATTTAACATTAGCTAACTCCTGCTTGGAAATACAAATAAAAACGTAAAAGTATTCGCAGTGCTTACTTCCTGCTAAGACTTCGGTTTTTGAAGTATCAGGGGTTTTAATAAAATATTCATGAAAACAACAACTTAGACAGGTAGGTGCTTGGCAAAATTTATCTTTAATTTTTACAGATGGAAGATGGTTTTGTTTAGTAGTTTATACTTCAAAAACCGAAGTGAGGTGGCAGACGTTCACATTGGTTGTCTATGATATGAGTACTTTAAGGCTACGTGATTAAAAACTTTCTTCAAATCAGAACTTTTTTGGCCCTCATCTCCCGGACTAGGTTGTCTAGTTTAATCAAAGCCAGTTCGTAGCCTGACCTTTGTCCTCTTTGTCTATCCTCGCCATCGCAAGCACAGTGCAATCTTTAGTAATCTAAACTTCTGCAGCCCAACACTGCCATTTGTTTATTATCTATTCAAAAACTTCTTATTCTTGTTTATAAAGAAAATATTTATGTCAGTTATGAAAGTGCTTCTTTAACTACCATAATTTTAATGAATTGTTTTTTATATTATTGAATTTTGCAGACAAATTTCTCCTACGCGAAAGTATTTGCTACTGAAATATTGTTTTCGTTTTTCTTCCTTTTTTATTTTTTTTTTAACAATATTCTCTTTGCAATTTCATATTTCGCTTTTCTTAAAAATATAAATAAATAAAGATAAGAAATGTAGTAAAATATTTCATGAAGCTAAAAATATATTCAAAATCAAATTCAAGATGAAATTTAATAATTTTTATATTTATATTTTTTATTATTATTTATATTTTTTTATTAAATAATTTTTATTCATTGCTGGTTGGCTTGCCATTTGACATAATTTTCAATTCTTGCAGTGATCTACTGCTAAATGTGTCTAATCTATTTCTTTTAAAAACAGATTAATGTATATTTACACATCGATAGCTACGGCCTTAATTATTTGGATGGATCTTGAACGGATGGTGGGAGATCTTTATATATGAATGTTAGAAATTCGCCGTATTTGCTCTTTTGCTAGCTTTTTATTTTTGTGATATGCCAAAAAGAAGTAAAAATACATAATTTGTTGAATTTTCCCCTTTTATATAACACCGACTTGGTAACCGTTATTTATTCATTTTTTACTATTTCAGTAATAATTCTTATATCACGTTAATTTAATTATTTGCGTAAATCTGTGTAATAATTTTTGAAATGATTTCCGCCAATTTTTAGCCACTGAGGTATTCCTACCGGTTCAAATATAAGAATATAATTTTAAGGGTTTGAATGTTTGCTTATATCTATGATATATATGTAAAGTTCAATATAAAAATCTGATCCAAAACTGTTTTAAATTATGTTTTTAATATCATTGAAAAAATAAAAAGGGTTTTGTTTATTTTTATAATAGAGATCTACGCTCAAGAGGCAACCAGAGCGGTTACGTCTGTACTTATCAATAAAAGTATGAATGGCCTCTTTCTATTGCCATACTTAAATGGATTTAGTCATAGAGAATATTGAACATGTGAAATTTTTATTATCGTTTTTACTTTTTTTTTACCCTTAATCTATATAAAACAAAGACAGAAATTTTAACAATTGCCTATTATTGTGAAACATTCCCTGATTGTGTATGATTAAAAGTAAATTTTTTTTTTCTCATCATCTGTTGCTCGGAAAAAAACCCACAAAATGACTTAAAGAACTATTCAATGTCTTCAACCAATAATGAAGAACCTAATAAATGTTATAAATTACTAAAATCAATCCATAAACTATCTGATTTATATGTTATACACAATTTATATTTTTATTATTTTTTTTTTTTAATTCTAATTTATTTTTCTTATTCACCCTTTGTTTTAGAGAAGTAAGGAAATATTTAATCTTGAAAATATTTTTAAAAACCATTGGCTAATGGATTGGTTGTCCTTGTTTTAAGAATCTCGAGCCGGTTTCATTTTCTATTTAGTTCAGCCTTCGAATTGGATGGTCGAGTGCTGATAAAGAGTTGATAAGGGATTCAGGTTGATCCCCTCACGTTAGAGTGAAGTTTCAAACTGTTTTATATGTTAATATATAGGGACTTATCTCAACATGGAATGATTGTTAGGGTTTGACAGAAAAAGGAAACAAAGAAAAAACACATTTCAATTACTTCTATATTTATTTAATTATTGACATTCTTTTTCAGTTACGTAAAAAAAAAAAAAAAAACTATCGATAGTACTATCGGAAACTTATTTTTTTAAGTATAACGTGATAACCTCTATCAATAAGCACCCATGTGCTATATAATTCATGGAAAATAAAAATAAACAAAATGTAACAGTGTAATTTTATTTATGTTTCTAACAAAAAATGCTTATCCACTCTATAAAAAAAATATGACTTCATGCAAAAAATATGACATACATTTGTAAACCAATTTTAATTTTTTTGTAATCGATTAATTGATTACTGCTGCTAGGAATTAAATCAGCCTTGCCAAATACGAAGATGTAGGCTTATTTAACTTAAAGAAAAAATTAACTTCATTGTTTGTAATAATTCTATAATCAAATAATTATTGATATTATTTAATAATGTTTGTTTGTATGATCTACCACTGCAGAAAATATGTGTATAACTAAATAAAAGATAAAAAATGGATCATATTCAGAATGTTTTTTTAAAGGAAAGTAAGCTTCGGAAATAGGTGTAGATAGAAGTCCCCTTGTCGATACGTCACTACGAGAGGTCATGGCAGTTAGGTCTCGTTTTATTATTCACGAAATTAATATCTGATCTGAGTCGTACTATTTCCGTCTCATGTCTAACATCCATTCACTGCTTTCTCACTCCTGAACCGGTAATCGATGGCCGGTTGGTTTATTTAGGACTCATTTTCTTGCCTCTCACGATTCCTTTTAATATCACATTTATCTAAAGGAAATTAAGATGCTTCTAATGATGCTGTTAATATCATATATCGAGTCCTCGAATAGCTGATCATTCACTTGTTAGAATAAGTCAGAGGTAGTGGAGATGCGAGAATTCCTGAAGGCTCGACGCACAGTGGGGCAAAACGGCAAAATGTGGAAAAAACTCTATATCTCGAGAACGGTTTGTCCTATCGAAATGAAAATTGTTTTATTCGATTAAGGATGGAAAATTACTCTAGGATTGCAACTAATATTTAATTATGTATATTTACGTATATATAATTACTAGCTAGGGTGCCCGGCTTCGCTCCGGTAATTGTGTGGTAGTTTTAATACCAAAAAAACTTTAAAATTAAAGGAAATATAGCACAAAATTAGCACCTTCTTGAAAATTCGGTTTTAACTTGGTATCAATATTCTGCAGACTTGTGAGTCCGCCCAAATAAGGAACCCTGTATAATTTACAGGGCGTTGAAAATGGTAAATGAACAATTAATTTTCCTGCAACTTTGTCGAGTTATGCTTCGCTTTGATGATTTCTGTGATTCTGAATCCTGTAAGCCCATTTCAAGTAGTCAGAAGATGATAAGTTATTAGATTATTGTTGAAAAATCTGGTATCTCAGTTAAAAAAATTATATCTCGAGTAAAACTTAAGCACTGACTACTATGATGGTCCTATTTGGTCCAGAAGTATAGAAACTACCGAAGATTCATAGAAACGTTTTTCCATTTTACTCCCCCCGTAATTTGAACGGTTTCTGCATATCTCGAATCTTACTACTATTACAAAGTGAAAACCAAAATTTCTTGAAGGCACAATTTTTTCATCATATTTCTTTTTATCTTGAACTATGAGGGATGATAAAATCTTGAATGCTGTTATTGGAGTTAGTCGTTTTGTCAACTGGAATGCTCATCATACGTAGTAACCAAACCAACTTCTTTTTCATAAATACAACAAACTTTTTATTTTCGATTTATATTTAGTCAATTCATCTATTTTTTATGTCTAATTTTATTCGCTCACTGTATTACTAAGAAATGTTCACTCATATTGCATTAAATTTATTTAAGTATATATTATAAATAGATTAAATGTAATGTGCTGAGCATATATTAGCCTGCTTATGAGAAAACTATTTTTTTAAGGAATCCAGTTGGTTTTCTAATTGATTGCTGAGATGTAAAGTACTTATTTTATTTTGAAACGCAAACTAATTATTTTCTCTTAATTTTTTAGTAATTTAAAAAGAACAGCTGAAAAAATATAGAACGATTACATACTGAATGAATGGACAATAAACATTGAGTGAAACGCACCCTAGCGCTTCCTGGTAGCCTGGAGCTCGAACTAAATTTTTCAATCATAAACTCGTATCTCAATCTCAGAGAGGCTAATTAAATGGTGCGAGAGGCTTAAAATTCTCGTCCATTTCTCTTCAATTTTACACTCTTAAGAAAAAAACGGAAACCTTCTTCTCCGTAAGGGGTCATATGGCTAAACGAAGACATAACTTCCTTAATCCTACGTGGAGTCGTTTTTGAGCCTTTGCGGCACGCACATTGTACACTTTGCTTTATAATATATATTGATTAAGGAAACTTAAGAACAGATATTTAAAAAAAAAATAATTGAACTTACTTTTAACTTAATTTAGCTAATTTTACTTTGATTAAACTTGATATTAATATCAATTTCCTTTAAGGTAGCATTTTTTTTTTAAAGTCAGCTAATGTCTTGCAATTTTTATGGGAAAATATTGAGACCCCAGTCTTTAATTGCCTTTTTCTTCTCCTCAAACTGATATTTAGACAGTTTTGACTGGATAAAACTACTAGAGCAGAATCATTGCCGAAAATTTAACTATTTTTCTCTTGGAGGAAGCTGAAGCAGCCTGATTACTTATAGGTGTAATACACGATTCCATTGAGTATTCCACTCATCATATTATATTTTAAATTTAAACCATGATTATTTAGGTGTGTGGGAATGTGATTCAATGATTTTTGAATAAATTTGAGACTGTCAACTTAACAGTATTTTCCTTCTCGGGAAATTTTTTGGGCGCCGCGAAATTTGTCACATAATTAACAATAACTATCCAACAGGCAAAAGAAGGCAAATGAAATCAGAGGAATATATTCTCTGTTACATCCTGGTCCTAGATCAATCGCTACCATCTTAAGCTAGGATAAGGCTTTATCTATAATCATGCTTAAAATTACTTATTTTCTGTGAAAGATTTTCGCTTATATAATGGTTTTTATTGAACGGTTACTGTATAAAGTGGTTCGCCTATACATGCGCATAATGCCTGTAAATCGATCAATAAAATGTGCCATAACAAGCTCAAAATATTTTTATTTTAAACAATGACAAAATTACAACCACGACAAAACTTATAATTTCTGCTTAAAAGAAATTTTTGATAAGAAAGGAACAAATCGTTTTTTATTTTTGACTATTAATGTATGAAAACCTATAAAAATTAACATTGGATTTTATTTTATTTTTTCCTCGTTTGCCACACGCCTGCCACGAAAATTTTCACACAAATGACAATAATTACCGAACGGGCAAAAGAAAGCAAATGATATCAGAGGAATACATTCTCTGATACATCCCGATCCTAGATCAATCGTTGCCATCTTAAGCCAGGATAAGCCCCAAACTATAATCATGCTTCAAATTAATTATTTTGTGTGAAAGAATTTTGCTTATTTAATTGTTTATACAGAATGATTAATCTTATAAAGCGGTACCTCTGTGTATGCAAATAAAGGCTTTAAAACAACTAACACTCAAATGTGCTGTAACTAGCTCAAAATATTTTTATAAAAAACGGGACATTATTACAACCAAGACAAAGCTTCAAATTTCTGCTTAAAAGAAATTTTTGATAAGACAGGAACTTGTCGTTTTTTATTTGTTGACTATTCAAGAATGAGATACAATAAAAATTAACTCCAGATATGAACATTTGATTTTGGGTTTTTTCCTAGTTTGCCCCACTGTGCGACGTTCGGCTTACAATGGTACCAGATAACGTTTTGCGGCGCTGAGAAGGGAGCCTTGAATCTCGCTGAGCGTGCATGTTTATGACATCCAGATTAACAATTTATCCAGCTCTTTGCCTATGAAGCGGTAACTATTGTTGCTTTAACCTCTATAACGTCTTGAAATATTCTTTTGTGGGCCGTTTTGGGAAATGGGCTCTAAACGTTTACAACAAGTATGGTGATTATAATGAATTTTTCATGTAAGGACCGGAATGACAGTTCTAAATGAGAGAAGTATCGCTTTACGGTATTATTATTATTCAATGTTGCTCTTTTACTATGACAAAATTCCATAATACGAAACGAGATTATCAACTTAAATCATAATTTATCACTTATTTTTAAATGAATTGAAAGTATGTTTAACTTAACTTTAAATTGTGCAACATTTATTTATTATCTGCTTCTCTTACTGAATTTATTTCCTAGCTGTATATACATTTAAAGATTTATTTTTTATTTGAACCCGGGTCCATCAGAGAAATGTATTAAAACATAGGCTGCAATTTCTCAAAGGCTGGCCTTATATTTTAAAATAATCCCTCATTTTTGGAAATCAGGGGCTTTAGAATATTGGGCATGGCTCATTTTACTTTGAATAGCATTAGCTTTCATTTATTCATATTCATGTATTCTCTTGCTGTGAGCATCTTTTAGGCCATTGATCCAGGAGTCTATTGAGCAAATTTAAGTTTTTGAACCTTTTGTTTCATCTCCATTTTATCTTCAAATTTAGATTACCTTTAATGGTTTTTTAAAATTTAATGATTGGAATTTGACTAAATGTAATACATAAACGACTTTATGTAAACAACACTTCCGTCTTTATTTAGTGAAGTTTGGGTGATTCTTGCCCTCGTCACCGGATAACCCCAACCGGAAAAATTCCTGAAATAAAGAACTTAAAGGAAAGAAAAGCAAGTTTGATTGCTACATGAATAACTCAATAAAGAAGTCCCAACCAAATTGAATTGAGAAACTGTGAGAACAATATTTAAGAGTAAGTAATGCACTTCCTTATTCCTGTTGTACATTGTTGTAATATTCTCTAGTTGCTAATACTCTGTCGGATTACAAGGAATAAAAATCTGGTGCGTGCGCGCAACACACAACTTTCACTTACCAACTTACTTAGATAAGAAATTGACGTGTTTTGTTAAATATCATTTCCCAAAGTCACACATTTTTCTACATTCATATCTTATTTTTATTAATCGTTAAAGCCGTTTTTGAGTAAATAAAAAACACCGTGAAAATGATACAAAATTTATTAAGTAAAGTCCCCCCTTCGGTTGATCAATTTTGATGAAATGTTGGCTATCACATATTTGGCATATACATACATCAAATACCCAGTTTGGTCACAATCGTGAAAGCCGTTTTTGAGTAAATAAAAAAAGCACGTAAAAATGATACAAAATTTATTAAGTAAAGTGCCCCCTGCGGTTGATCAATTTTGATGAAATCTTAACAGACATATCTCGGGCATATAAATAGATCAAATACTAAGTTTAATCAAAATCGTTAGAGCCGTTTTTGAGAAAATCAAAAAAACACGTGAAAATGTTACAAAATTTATTAAGTAAAGTCCCCCCTCCGGTTAATCAATTTTGATGAAATTTTTACAGCCATATCTCGGGCATATAAATACATCAAATACCCAGTTTGATCAAAATCGTTGAAGCCGATTTAGAGTAAATAAAAAAAACACGTGAAAATGTTACAAAATTTATTAAGTAAAGTCCCCCCTCCGGTAAATCAATTTTGATGAAATTTTTACAGTCATATCTCGGGCATATAAATAGATGAAATACTCA
Source organism: Aelia acuminata (assembly GCA_911387785.2). Classification (NCBI taxonomy): domain Eukaryota; kingdom Metazoa; phylum Arthropoda; class Insecta; order Hemiptera; family Pentatomidae; genus Aelia; species Aelia acuminata. Next base: position 125,437,111 of record OU426978.1, read on the forward strand.
GTTTAATCAAAATCGTTAGAGCCGTTTTTGAGAAAATCGAAAAAACCTAAAAAGTTATTAAGTAAAGTACCCCCTCCCTTTAAGTAATTTTGATGAAATTTATGCTGTCACATCGCGGGCATATACCTACACTAAATACCCGATTTCAGGATCGCACGGTTTATAGTTTTTGAGCTAGTCTGTTCACATACACACACACACACAGACACACACACACACACAGACCATTTCGTGGGACTTGGTCATTTCGACTCAGGGGACCCCAAAACGTGTATTTCCGTTGAAAACCGGAAGTCGAATTTTTTCACGATCGCAATATTTCCTCTTACTATATATTTCATATATAGGTAAGTGAAAGTAAAAATCTGGTGCGATACGCGCAACACACAACTTTCTCTTGATGAAGAAATAGACGTGTTTTGTTAAATGACATTTCTCTCTTTAATATCCACAAAAGTTTGGTATCATTAAATAAAAGCTTTTACTTGTGATAATTCTGCTATACAAGCATAACACTCCAAGTCGTCTGATTTTATAATTCCTTAATTAGTTGTTGAAAACTTCATATAGTTACCATGAAACATATTTAGCTGTTTCTTATTTTTATTCGAAACGAGAGACAGATAATTTCTCCATATAAACAAAAACAAAGGTACTTTATAGGAACACAAAAAAGGCCCCTTACCCATTTTAGCGCCCTTAGAACATTTTAATAATGATGAAGCTTACACGATATTAAAGAATACTTGATTTTCATTAAAAATTACGAGTTTAATCAAAATCGTTACAGCTATTTTTGAGGAAATCGAAAAAAACGTTAAAATGGGAAAAAGGTTATGAAATAAAGTGCCCCCCTTCGGTTGATCAATTTTGATGAAATTTTCGTTGTCATATCTCTGTCATATAAATACATCAACTACCATCGGTTAATAGTTTTTGAGCTAGTCTGTTCACATACACACCCACACAGACACAGACACAAAACACACACACACCATTTCGCAGGACTTGGTTATTTGGACTTAGGGGTCCCCAAAAAGTGTATTTCCGTTGAAAACCGGAAGTCGAAGTTTTTCACGATCGCAATACTTTCCCTTACTATATATTTAATATATAGGTAAGTGAAAGTAAAAAGGAAAAATAATAGAGCTACTTTATGTGTAATATTTTGTAGCCTCGTTTATAAGAAGCCTTTTAATTTAACCTTTGTTCATTCATAAAAAAATTGATTTGTCCGGAAGGTGCACAGAAATGAAAGTTTGTTTTTAGTTTTTTTAGTTCAACTGGTTCAATTTTAATAGTTCAAATGACGACCAATTATCCTGAGTAATTTTATAATTTGTCAAGTTTTTTTTTTTATTATTATTAAAAGAAATCGCTTTTTGTGTTTAATCTTGAACACAGAACCTTTAACATATTTTGAACGAAACTAACAGACTGGACATGGGTTCGTATTCCCAGAGGCTGCCCTAGGATTTTTCAAAAAGGAGTAAAAGTCCTTTGCTATCCCCTCCTTCAGGTGAGACGTAAAATGGAGGTCCCGAGCCTTTACGATGTCCGATATTCCTTAATGACTCCTATCCTAATTATATGTCCCTGGATAGGCAAAACGAAGGACTCCCAGTGTAGCATCCCCCGACTAGCCATAAAGGCATAAAGTAAAGTTAAATGAACAAACAAATTTTACCAAACAGACTATCATAAAAATTAATCAATCATTTAATACTTAAAATAATTTTACTTAAAGACTATTTCAGATAGATGAAATGCTTTATTAAAATAGATTATGATGCTTTTAGAGTTGAGTTGTTTTATGACCAGACATTTAGGCCGTGAAGAGTTAATCTGAGATTGATGGACTTTTGTTTCCCCTTTTATTTTAAAATGAATGGATCCTTTTGTTTTCTTTTCCTTTTTTTTCCTAAGATTAAAGTTAGAAGCCTGGCATTGACAAATCCATCTATTCAATGCCCTAAATCTGATAGTTCATGCTTTATAATTAAAGGATACATATTATTTAATATTGAGAACGGAATCGGTGATCATTGTTATTAGTAATGTGAATAAAAATGGTGCTTAGTTTATTAAATATAAATTTAGCAAACATTTCACACATTTCATGTTCACCTTGCTATTTAACGCTGGAGTAAGTTTATAAATAATTTATGGAAAATCTGATTCAAGTCCCATCTAGAGATGTATCGTATTTTATTCAGTAGTGGAAAACGAAATTGGGAAGATAGTTTTTTTTTGGGTTTTTTTTTTTTCAACTACTATTAAATGATTAATTAGGAGAAAAGTGCTTATTGTGTAGACGGGATTTAGAATTGCCCGACTTGCGTTGGTTGATGTAGACTGAATCTCTTATCTGCAACTCCTTTATATCATGCAAAGGTGATGGTTTGATGTCGATTAGAATCCGAATACTTTCATTTCAAATCCGACATCATTTCATGTATTGGTAATCGTTTGCTGGTCACTTGCTCCTAATTCGTACTTTCGTTTTGGCTCTGATTTACCTTCGGTACACTCTAAATTAATCTCTTTGTTTGTCATTCGTTGCCTCAGACTAGATCAGTGGGCGTGTGCCTTGATGCGGAGGTGAGGCTGGTGATCTAAGTGTTGGCGTTAAAAGTTCGTTAGACTAAGTTTTTTTTTCTAGTTTTTTTTTATTGTCATGTGAATTAGTGATAGTGTATTTGTGATGTATATTTGTTTGTGTTTGCAGTAGCTCTCTTTAGTTTTAATAATGCCATATTTGAAGTACAACAGAATATGGGGCGTTAATTCCTTATGGATTGACTAAAACTAAATTAAATCTTAGCAGTCACAGAAGGGATCGTATAATTGAATCATTTAGTTTTGAAGGGGCACAATTCCATATTTTTAAATATTTCTCTTTGGTACATTACATTACATAGAGTATTGTATTGCTCTTTAGTATATTAGTAGTATGCTCCATTACTTTGGAGGTTTATATGGTGAAAACGCCATATATTCTAGACATGAGCTGTTTTTTCACTTAATGGCAATTTAAAACGCTTGGAACTTTACAATCAGTTTGATCAGGTTGAAGATGTACCGTTTCGACAATAAAAAGTTAGCTTTAGTCTTTTCTTATCTTAACGATTACATACAACATTCTCATTTTTTCATTATTGATCACAATAATGTAGGACTCCTACTTCCAGTCATTTCCTAGACAAAGTTAGCGAATTTTCTCTTTAAACGTGACTTTTAAAATACATTCCGTTATCTTTGGGAAACTTGTGGCTATATTTGGCCACTACTCTTGACAGCCTTGAGATAAAGTTGGTTCGATTGTTTCTCAGCCGGTATGAAACAAACATAGCAACCCGGTGAACTTTATTTACTTCATTCCTGACCAGACGGGGTCCAATTGGCTTTGAAATTTCGATTTGAGTCATGTGTGCCTATTAATACAACTCTTATGTTTGATAATAGTTTTATTACAGTATAAATTATGGAGTGATAATTTAAGCGGTTTTGATAACTGTTATTCTAACAGTAGATTACTTAGAAAAGATGGCTTTAGATGAATATTGGTTTTCCTGAACCACCGTGAAACAGTTTGGTGACTAATCAGAAACCTTGTTTATGGACTAAACTCGTCATTGAGGTGATATATTTGATACTCAAGCTGTTGGATGACGCATATCGTAGAATGGTTATTAATAGATTTAGCGAAGAGTATTAAAATTTTACATTCTTTTAAAAAATTTAAAACATGATCCATCAGAATGTTTTTGCAGTAACTGATTTATCAAAATTTTATTGCTATGATGATTTCAAGAACTTCACTTTTTTTTTAGCAATTACTTCGCTCTAAAATGAAGAAAAACATTTTTAACAAAAAACATAGTTTTGTTTATTTAAATCGATTTTATTAGTTGCTTGACCATAGAAAATTGTCAAAACTTACTTGATTGTATATCTGTAATCACAAAAAGATGTGGTTAAATCTACTTTAGCCCAAATTCTATCTAGTGGCCAAAAACAAACATAGATGCGGTTTCTTCTTAGTTTATTAGATTATAAGTTTAGCGTGCACTAGAAATCTAGTTATCGTAATCTGCTTTAAATCGGTTGTTATTGGTCGGAGAACAATTAATCAACTCTGTAATCAGTAGCTACTATTTTGGTATTTTTTTTACAAAAATGTTACGTTTCATTATTAAAACCTGATTTTATACCAATACTGTTCAAACTTTAAAACGTGTGCCCTAAAAAGTAAGTAATTTGGCTTAACCACTGGGATGATAGGCGTGTCAAAGATACTTGATGAGATTTTTATTTAGAACGTCGTTTTCGTTATTTTATGAATAAACTAACTTATTTTAGGTCGTGGATTGCAATAATGGTAGTGATTCAACAGTTCGGTACTTCAGTGAGGCTATTGCAATGTATATTGTAATGCAATAGGTCATAGTCATCGTGCTGTCTTTACTACCGGGAAGTAGTAAGTCATTCACTTATTTTAAGTAACATCTCGATTGAGCTAATAATAACTATCTTAAATAAGTACCAAGAATAAAGATAGTTTTTTGACAGCAGGATAGAAGTAAATAAAAATGTATAGAATGAATAAAAATATCTTTCGAAGAACAATTTTTTTAACCAGATAGAGTAATATTTTTTTCAAAACTCGACGAGCATCTACAGAATATGGAGAACTAATATTCCTAATCTAAAATAAATAGGCATATTTAGAATATAGTGGTTAATAAGTGAGTATTTATTATTATATATAGCTAATTTTAAATATGCTATCAATTGACTTGGATTTTCGGGGACTGTGCAACGACAATCGAATGTAGCTTGAATTCAATGTTTAATCATATATTTTGCCCAATATTTGATTAATGAGTGAGTATCTTATTTTAGACCCAGAAATTTGTCAAAATATTCACCCCTCTTTTTTTAGCCTTATCGATAAGGTTTAGAATGAAATTTGTTTCAAATGATAAAATAATTTCTGACTGCCTTGAAGGTTCTATGGCTTCTGAGTTGACAACTATCTAAAGGCTATTTCATGTAAATCGCTTTCCCATTCTTCTCTTTTCTACCCAAGGTTTTCCAGTCACGACTTTACTGCTCAACTTTCACCTGACGAGACATTTATTCTCCAAGACCATTAAAAATTCATTGTATGTGTGTCTCATCGCGATCATTACCTAAGCTTATGTATCATAGTTGATAATTATTACCTCTCTAATGTTCCAAATATTTATGCCGAATCGACTAATGTTTAGCAATAATTATGGCCACAGGGAATAACTAGGCAAGTTGGATAATAGTTATGTATATTGGGATCATTTCAGCTGCTATCTGCAAATTACGAACTAGTCAATAACAGCGGAATTATCACTTCTTCATAGTAGCAGACGGATTCTGAAATGATCCAAATATACATAGTTTTGTGTGGAATATTTTTCAACTTACGTGGTTATTCCTAGATAAATTCCTTAAATAATGGTTAGAACAACAGATGTTATACTACAAAATTTACTTCTACAATGTCAACTAGTTTCACATAGAAACTAGGCGTGTTGGGATAAAAATTTGCCCCTATAACTAACTTGTGTGACTCCAACTTATACATTTATAGGGTCCTGTGATATCATGGATGTTAAAAAAAATGGGATGAAAGCGATTGATAATGACTTTTAAGTGTTAATGACCGACTTTAATTTTATAATTTACCATAGTTTTATGGTATTGTTCTATATAGATAACAACCTACCGTATTTTAAACTCTAAGTCCACTTAAAGAGGGCTGCTGGAAGTAACATATCTGAAACCCTCGAAACATTTAAAATCATGTTCTTAGCGTTCTTAAGCGGATGCAGAATACATCTTTGCCCTCTCTGGCCGGTCTAAATTCCACTAACGATTTTTGCTCTAACAAATCGACTGCCAAAAGCAGGCAATGTTATTTCATAGTTTTACCTAATCAAGTTCTTCCCCATTGGCCGAAATATTTCAGTTTCTCGCTGGACGTAGAAAGGGGTTTATGATATTTCAACTAAAACTGTTATTAAAATTATCTAACTAATTAAAATTACTATAGCCTGATTCATAAATATAAATAATATTTATTTATCTATAAATAAATAAATTTTATACTTTATACTTAAATACTTTATAGATAAATATTTATTTATCTATAAAGTATAAATTTTAATGGTTTATAGTCAGTTTTAATCCTATAGAAAAATATATGTGTAGTATACATAACTGCTGGAATCGGGACTCTCCTCTGATGTAGTAGTTAACATGAAAGCCTGCTTAACCAAAGGTCGCGGGTTCGTAGCTTGGCAAGTGGCCTCAGTATTTTTTAAGGGAATAAAAATCCTTCGTTTAGCGGTCCTTCGAGAGAGGGGACATTGTGGTAGAGGTCCCTAGCCTGTGCTATGTCAGATACGCGTTTAAGATCCCTCTCCTAACTTTTGAAAAGGCAAATGTCCACTTTTCTTAATTTTACTGGAGAACTCTAAAACTGTTGGACATCCCGACAATTTGTTTTTCAATATTTGTTTTAAATTTTAATTGTACGCAGTTATCTTTTTCTCTTTAAGAAATGCATTTTTTGTTGTTTGTTGGCCATATTATTACGAGGTTGTTGAAAAAAAAACTTTTTCTTGTTCAGGACTATAGTAAAGAACTTTTTTTATGCCATGTATTTTAAATACATTGATTTTATTTATCTTTGAACTTTGTAAGGGAGCAGATTAAGGATTTACCGTTTTAGCAATAACAGGCTGTATGGTAGTAGAACCAATTGTCTTAAAGATCTGAATATCTAAAAGCAATGAACACGTGCCTTTTCAAAACGAAACGATTCAGTTATATCTGCATAGGCAAAATATAGGACTCCCACTTTATCATCGTCCCATTGACCATAAATTAAATTCCTATAAAGTGACGTTAAATTAATAAACAAACTAACTGGAATCGCCTTTTCTGTGAGATTTATTTGTTTAACGTCCCTTAATGCTACCAAGGCTAATCGGACGATGCTACAGTGGGAGTCCTAAATTTTGCCTATCCAGATGTAATTAGGATAGGGGTCTTTAACGAGCACCTGAGATCGGACAGGGTCAGGACCTCCATTTTACGTCCTCTCCGAGTATTATACTCCCTTTAAAAATCCTAGGGCCACGGAGGGACGCGAACCCATGACCTTTAGTATTGTAGGTTGCTGCTAGGAACCACTACACCACAGGTGACGGCTTCTTTGAGATCTACTAATGTGGTTGCAATTGTTTATTATTGCTCCATCTTACTTTATTTTTGAATATGGCTACGCTGAATGAAAGGATACAAAGAAGAAAGGGCGTATACGTTTGACAAGTGGGCGGGATGGGAAGGATATAGGGGATAGGGGTTGACTAAGTCTGCCGCGGCCGATATAGATCAAGCCGAGGTGGGATCCCACTCACAAATGCTCTGTCCCACCTCACTCACCCTCTACACCAGCCCAAATCCTTCCCAATCCACCCTTTACTTTTCCATCTCTTTTTATAACAAATTTACCATATTTGCCTCTTGCGGTGGCACAAAATACTTATGGTTCAAAATTCTTCTTTTTAAAAATTCTGTTTTGCGAAACCATATTACCCTTTTTTAATTATTTAAAAAAAAATAATAGTACTCTAAAATTTGTAAACTTATAATTTTATATTGCCAAAGCTATTAAACAATATTTATTGTTGAAATAATATAGACCAGATAATGATAATGTATAATCTATTAATCGATTATCAATAGTATTTATTGACTACTATAAAAGTTTAAAAATTTAAAGTTACTATACAACCAAAAGATCTAACTTTTTAAAACTCAATAGCTATAATAATCTCATGGAACCTAAAAAGAAGAATGTTGATACAAAAAGAATTGAATTGTGAACTATGCACAGGTATTTCTGAAGCGGACATGCTACGAGTTTATGTATGCTTATACAAAACTATAAAATTTCAATATTTAACACCATATATTACAGGAATGTCCTATAGCCATAATACTAGATCTATAATTTTTTTTCTTTTAATTTAATTTTTGATTAATTAATATGAATATTTAATTACGTCCTTTTTTCTTTAATATTTTAGTCCATTTTAAATAAAAAGTACAATCCGGAAATATCTTTTGTACGAATACCACACATATTAATTTCCGTGAATATCATATCATGGCAATACCGCATTCGTTATCTGTAAGTGAAATTAAAAAATAAAAAATCTCGTGCGATGCTCACAACACACAACTTTCACTTACCAACCTACTTAGATTAGAAATCGACCAAAAAAACTTAAAAATGAGACAAAATTTATGAAATGAAGTGCCCCCTCAGTTGATAAATTTTGAAATGAAAATTTTGCTGTCACATCATATAAATACAAGCAGGCCCCAAATACCCAATTTCAGATTCGTACGGATTTTAGTTTTTGAGCTAGTATGTTCACACACTCACAGACCAATTCGCTGGACTTGGTTATTTGGATTCAGGGGACCCCAAAACGTGATACATTTCATATATCGCTAAATAAAATTAAAATAGAGTTCATTAATTAGTTCACACAACATTACTTAATTTAAATGGAGTCCACATTATGTTGAAATTACAACCACTATCTATGAGATCGTTTTTTACTTCATTTTAGAAACTATGTACTTTGAATTAATTCTGTTAAAAGTAATGTGGTGTGAAATTGCTAAAATAAAACATTATTAAAATTTTATTTTGACTTTCCTAATTATGGGCCTCATTGATCCCGAGACTTAATCGTTGCCCCCCAAAACGTGATACATTTCATATATCGCTAAGTAAAATTAAAATAGAGTTCATTAATTAGTTCACTCAACATTACTTTAAATGGAGTCCACATTATGTTGAAATTACAACCACTATCTATGGGATCGTTTTTTACTTCATCTTAGAAACTATGTACTTTGAATTAATTCTGTTAAAAGTAATGTGGTGTGAAATTGCTAAAATAAAACATTTTTAAAATTTTATTTTGACTTTCCTAATTATGGGCCTCATTGATCCCGAGACTTAATTGTTGCCCCCCAAAACGTGATACATTTCATATATCGCTAAGTAAAATTAAAATAGAGTTCATTAATTAGTTCACACAACATTACTTTAAATGGAGTCCACATTATGTTGAAATTACAACCACTATCTATGGGATCGTTTTTTACTTCATCTTAGAAACTATGTACTTTGAATTAATTCTGTTAAAAGTAATGTGGTGTGAAATTGCTAAAATAAAACATTTTTAAAATTTTATTTTGACTTTCCTAATTATGGGCCTCATTGATCCCGAGACTTAATTGTTGCCCTTATTAAGTTAAATAATTTTTACTGCAGATCAAGTGAAGCATGGTGCCTAATCCGAATTCTGATAAATAAATTTGCATTAAGGACATTGATTATACGATAATGCTGTTGGTTGATCCATTAATATGTTATAATCAATAGTGCGACGATTAAGTGATGACCGTACAGAATAGAGTGGGGTGACATTAAAGAGTGGAAAATGGGGTAAATGGGAATAGATTGATAACAAAATTGGGGGGGGGGGCTTGAATTCCTATTCCATGTGAGTTCTTGATTAACTCCAATTGTTAAATTAATCAGGTATTATATTCCTATCGAAATATTTTAGTTAGTATTCAATACAAATTTCTCGCCTTTTCCAGAACTAATTGTATTTTCTTGTATTTTTTTTTTTAAACCCTGGCTTAAGTTTATTGTATGAATTCCTTTAGAAAAATTTAGATGCTGTTATACATTCAGTACTTTTGTGACTTCTATGAATTATACAAGTGGTTAGTAACCATTTCGAAGAGATTAAAAAGTTTGTCGCCATTTTGCTAGAATTGCTAAATCGAATTAATTTATATGTTTGAACGAGCAGACCCGACCACGCGTTGTTTTGGCTCAGTTGCTATATTGCGTTAAATTAATTATATCCCATTCTTTTTAATACAGTCTAATCAAAATTCACTGATAAAGATAAAAACGTTTCCGCTAATCTAGAAACCAACGGGATTTAAAATAGAACTTTTGGCCAAATTTAAAATTGTTTGGTAAATAATTTAGAAAGAGTTAAAGTTTTCATTATAAAATGGAAAAGGAAATAATAAAGAATATAATTGGAATAAGGCTTAGTACAATCACAATAGACAGAGAAAATGTACCGAATTAATCTTTTGCCATAATACATATTAATTAAGGGGTCACCTGTGGTGTAGTGGTTAGCTTAGCAACCTACAATAGTAAAAGTCGCGGGTCGCGCCCCGTGGTGGCCCTAGGATTTTTTAATGGGAGTAAAAATTCCTTAACAATGCCGTCCCGCGGATAGGACGTAAAATGGAGGTCCCGAGCCTGTACGATGTCAGGTACTTGTTAAAGATCCCTATCCTAATTAAATCTGGATAGGCAAAATTTAGGACTCCCACTGTAGCATCTTCCGATTAGCCTTAGTGGCATAAAGTGACGTTAAACAAACAAACAACAAACATATTAATTAAATTCAGAATATAACACATGGTTCTACCTGAAACAGGTTATGAAAAGTTCTCAAACCATGTGGGAAAAACCATATGTTTTTACATTACTACTTATCAAAAGAAAAAATTAAATTTTATGAATGAGATAATTTATAACTTTTATAATAATAATTTACATTTTACTTTATCATTAGAATTCACAATTTTTATTTATTGTAGTGCTAATAGTTGCACTATGAGTTTGGTTAACCTGTCTTTTGCTAAAACGAATAGATTCGATGTTTTTCCCATTCGTGAAAAGGCGACATATGGGAAAAACACGGATTTTCCTCATCCAAGCTGGAAAAAATAGATTTGGCTACTGGATGCTTACCCTCCCTAAATATCGAAAGAAAATTTTGTCTCAATAAATCAACTTACACCGCAATCTGTTGGAAATTTATAGAAATTACAAATAATCACACTCTAATTGTAGTACAATAAGCACTTAATTTGCAATGAAAGAAATATTAAGGCCAATAATCCAGATAAAAACTTTTATCTTTTAAGTTGTACAAAACTACACACAATAAGCAAAATTTTATAAAGATCGGTTGAATAGTTTCAGATTTTACTGCCGACAAACATCGGGACACGAGATTTTTTTATACATAAAGATTTATTTGAAAATAAAATCATTTAAATTATCATAAGTAATAAACACTCACAATAAAACCGTAAATTATTTTCGTGGTTGCTATTAAAGGGCAATTATGTGTGATATCATACCCATCTGTGTAGAAACCTGGATGATGCCATGGCATAGCCATCCCGACCTCATCCACTCCTAACACTTCCTCCACGCAATAATGTTAATGACGGGTGACTTAATCATTTTGGATCCGAAGTATTATTCTAGTTTCTTGATGAAAGTAATTTGAGCATTCCAACGGATTCCAAAATAGGGAGTTTAATAATCCCATCTCCCTCTTGTGAGAACCAGTTGATAGTTATTCATTGTTCATATTATATTTATAAATAAATACATAATTGACTGAAGTTGTAATTGTAATCTCTCCTCTAAAATCCGGTGTTTCATATAACTTTCCAACATTGAGACTTATAAATTCATAAGTATTTTGAAATTATTTATCGTGACTACTAAATAAACATTACATGGGATACTATGATACTTTTTGGTACAGCATCAATAGCTCATCATTATAAATAATCTACAAAAATATGTTTGCGAACTTTAAAAGGCTGTAAAGTTGTTTATCTGTTTTTTATTTATTAATTTATCCCGGATTTTTTGGGGAAATATGATTCCTATTAGCCACTGTTTAAAAATATAATCTATAAAATGAAGAATTATACATTAATTCTGATAAAATATTGGAGAAGATATGGCGTATCAAAAAAGAAAAAACCTTTGAGATAAAGTATACTTTCGTATAGATTTTTATAATTGTACTTTCACTTGACTCCTTTGAAGAAAATAGTGGGGGACCCCTTATGTTAGTTATTAATTGCATTATTGAATATAGTTCAATTTGTGGTTTTATTATTGCTATTAGTGATATAAAAATATATTAGGATTCTAGTGTTCACCAGTGTGATAACCGCGGGGATTTAAAAAACAAATTTTGAGGTTTCCGATAGGTCATAAAAAAATATCATTAGCTTATACTAAACCATTATCAAAAATAGTCCAATCCATAGTCTCACATCAGTAATTGCGATAGACCTTTTAACAGCTATTAACGCCCCTGGTCAGGAGACAACTCCTATAATAAAGGTTATTGTACTTTGCTTTTACTTAAGCGATAGCCAGTAAAGCCTATTAGAAAATGATGAAGTAACTACCCTTTTATTTAAAATGTTTTATAACTGACATATTATTTTCCAAGCATCAAATTGTTTGAGGACCGTGTCGGTTTAATTGATTGAGACACACCATAGCGCCTGATTGATGGATCGTGCTGTTTAGTGCAACTAAATTGGTTAGGATTCCTTTCGTCTTTGATAACTCTATCGCTTGAAAAAGTAGACTAGATGCTTATAAATCTTTCAGTCGCGAATTTTCTAATTGTCACATGACAGTTGCTCTTGCAAATTTATAATTAATGAGGCCACCATACTTACTGAGATGTGCAATGATGTTTACAGAAACTTATAAAGCATTCCAATCCCATGTAACGAACTACAGTATTATTTATTTGAAATATGATTATGATTATTTTAATCGAGGTGTTAAGTTCCCAAACCGTCTCCCAAAAAATTTTCTTAATTTTCAGAAGCATTGATTAATTAGTCTCCTCGGAAAATGAAATTTTCACGTGTTTTGGAAGCGTTACTGGGTTCCAATTCCTATAGAAGATCTTAATAAGATAGAACAAATTTAAAAGGACGCCAATAACAACCGCTAGTCTCGAGTAAGGACAAAAATAAATAATTTTTTTTTTATTACACTATGGTCTTGATAATTGAAGCAAGTTGGTTGCATGACCTGTTCGGACTATCGAAATGTTAGTACTTCAAAGATTCAATTTATAGTTCGCAAAATCCGTACTTTGCAATAGAGGGGAGCTTCCTTTATAGCAGTAACCTCCCTCCCTGTAAAAAAATGAGCAAGTTCCAGGCAATTTAGAAATGTATGAGTCTTATTCTTTTATAACAGCACATCCTACTGCTAAATCCTCAAATTTCGACACGTCTGTTACATAATCTCGTGGCGTCTCCTATAAATCTAAAATTTCAAAAACATGTTTTGAATTTTCAGAGGGTATTAATGTTTCTTTCTTTTCTGTGGAGAATTTTATATTAATTTGATACCATAATGGTACCAGGAAGACTTAATGGTTGTTGACTACTTTTAAATGTGATCCAAGCTCATGTTTTAGGCAAGGCCCGGGACTAATTTTGTAATTCTTTGCACTATTATATCCCTCTGGACATTATATTCCGTCTCCCCTGCAGCTGGATGCAGTGGGTGCTTCGGAGCTAACAGACTAGCTCAAAAACTATAACCGTGTGAACCTGAAATTGGGTATTTAGTGTAGGTATATGCCCGCGATGTGACAGCAAAAATTTCATCAAAATTGCTCAAAGGGAGAGGGTACTTTATTTAATAACTTTTTAGGTTTTTTTCGATTTTCTCAAAAACGGCTCTAACGATTTTGATTAAACTGAGTATTTGATGCATTAATATGCCCGAGATATGACTGTAAAAATTTCATCAAAATTGATTAACCGGAGAGGGGTCTTTACTTAATAAATTTTGCATCATTTTCAAGTGTTTTTTTTATTTACTCAAAAACGGCTTAAACGATTTTGATCAAACTGGGTATTTGATGTACGTATATGCCAAAGATGTGATAGCCAACATTTCATCAAAACTTATCAACCGGAGGGTGGACTTTAATAAATAAATTTTGTATCATTTCCACGTGTTTTATTTTATTTACTCAAAAACGGCTTTAACGATTTTGATCAAACTGGGTATTTGATGTATGTATATGCCAAAGATGTGATAGCCAACATTTCATCAAAATTGATGAACCGGAGGGGGCACTTTATTTCATAACTTTTTATTCCAATTTTTCGATTATCTCAAAAACGCCTTTAACAATTTTCATCATATTCGTCTTGTTTAATGAAAATTAGGTGCTATTTAATATCAGGTAAGCGCTATCATTATTTAAATGTTCTGAGGGGGCTAAAATGGGGAAGGGGCCTTTTTTGTTTTTCTATAAAGTACCTTTGTATTTGTTTTTATAGAGAAATTATTTGTCTCTCGTTTCGCCTAAAAATAAGAAAGAGCTATATATGAATCAAAATTGGTCAAACGGCGGGGGCACTTTATTTCATAACTTTTTTTTCCAATTTTTACCTTTTTTTCGATTATCTCAAAAACGGCTTTAATGATTTTCATCAAATTCGTTATGTTTAATCAAAATCAAGTCTTCTTTAATATCAGGTGAGCTTTATCATTATTTAAATGTTCTGAGGGGGCTAAAATGGGGAAGGGGCCTTTTTTGTTTTTCTATAAAGTACCTTTGTATTTGTTTTTATAGAGAAATTATTTGTTTCTCGTTTCGCCTAAAAATAAGAAAGAGCTAAATATGAATCAAAATTGGTCAAACGGAGGGGGCACTTTATTTCATAACTTTTTTTCCAATTTTTACCTTTTTTTTCGATTATCTCAAAAACGGCTTTAATGATTTTCATCAAGTTCGTCATGTTTAATCAAAATCAAGTCTTCTTTAATATCAGGTGAGCTTTATCATTATTTAAATGTTCTGAGGGGGCTAAAATGGGGAAGGGGCCTTTTTTGTTTTTCTATAAAGTACCTTTGTATTTGTTTTTATAGAGAAATTATTTGTCTCTCGTTTCGCCTAAAAATAAGAAAGAGCTAAATATGAAATATGAAAAAAATCAAGTGAACATATACAGGAGAAAAAAAGAAAAATATTCCGTCAACTCATAAAACACGTTGAGCCCAAGCATGCGGAGTACGCCTTTAATGACAGACCATTGTTTATAAATAAAGCCGTTCTGTTCATTTAATGGAAATAATTTTTTTCATGGTAAAGTGAATGAAATTTTCAATAAGTACATAGACAATTATAAAATCAGACGACTTGGAGTATTATGCTTGCATTGCCGAATTATCTCAAGTAATAACTTTTATTTAATAATAAAATAAATTAGTGTTTGTTATAGAGCAAATGAAAACATAAATAAAAAATGAATGTGGAAAAATGTGGTACTTTGAGAAGTACCTTTTACACAATTTCTATTCTAAGTAAGTTGGTAAGTGAAAGTTGTGTGTTGCGCGCACGCACCAGATTTTTTTAAATTTGTTTTCAGAGGAACATTTATTATTTTTAAAATTATAGTCGATTGTTTTTCACCTCATTTTAGAAGATAAATCATGAATTTATATTTATCTCATATCTAGAATCTTCTAGAGTTCATTTTCCTGATATTTTCTATGACGCATGTTTGACGGTTCTTTATCTGTTTACTTTTTGACGCATCGCTTTGAGCATATTACTACAGAATTGCTTGGTTTTATTTGAATAAGTTAATATTTCTCTACGTAAAAAGAAATATTTGTCCTTCATTTTTATATTAATTATGTTCTATGAGTCATGTTCATTTATACAATTATTCATGTCGGTAATCAGTTTATCTTATGATATTTTTACATTTAAGTTGTATTATTGCCTTATCAGACACTTTTTTTTAATTTAGAATGATGGAAGATAATTACCTTATTAAGGATCACGGTAAATTTAACATGTACAGTAAAAATAGCTACTTTATATACTTATCAAGGTATAAGTTATGTAGTTAAAAAAAATATAGAGAGTGACTTCTAATTGGACTGGGAATTTTGAGTTCTAGGTTATTTTAGTTAACTGACAATATGTAAAAGGTAAAATATTGAAACGTTTTTGTGTTTGTGGCTATCTACGATAAACGTTTTTATATCACTAACATTTTCTTTTTCCGTTAGGGTTTCTCTTTTATAAGGTAAAAATTTGTCATTTACATCATAGATTTGAATATAAGGCGGATATTGTTTTGAAAGTTTGAACATTCTTTGTCGGGGGATTAAAATTTTGAAAAATTTAAAGCATTTTATAGTTCAAGTTATTTTCTTTAATATGATTGATTTGATAAAACGAGATCCTAGACTTTCGATTTCAAAAAAAAGAAAGAAAAAAAGAGACAATGTACAGCGTAGGTTTCCGACTGTGCAAATGCACCACCCACTTAAAATGGCGTCATCTTTTGTTGATATTCGTTTCGTTGCATTACCTGTTTAAACTTCTTCAGTTTTTTCCTTCATTATATTCGATGATTAATTTCATTGATTTATTTCACATTCAATGATTATTTCTCTCTGATTATTCCTTTATATATTGTTTTGCATGAAGTTTTATTTTTTATATATTTGGAAATATTTTGTTGATTCATTCTTTTTTTTTTATTACATTTTACAATTCACCGTGAATCGGGGCGACTTTGCCAACTTTTTGACCCAAGTGTCAGAAGGTGAAGGAAAAAATAAACCATATCATTCTGTGCAACTATCCCAATCCTCTTACAATGTTGGTGATCACGTGGGGAAAATATTAAATATTTAATGGCATAAATTATAAGGTTTTGGGGTTATAGAGATTTACCTTTGTCTTACCTGCTAACGTCAGATAGAGAGAAAACATTCAAATTTCCTTATAGGTCTAAAGCCAGGACATTATAATTAAAGGAAGTCCTTTACATGAAAAGTGAAAAAGTTTTCCGTTTTTCTGAAACTTTTGCTTCGTATGTTGACTAAATTTGATTTTTCAAATAGTTATATATCAATAAAATTATCTATGTTATTTTTTTCTTAAATAACCTTTCTCAGGGGAACTTTGCCCATCTTACATTTACTTTTTTTAAAGTAAGATAACCCTAGTACGAAAAATTAAATGACACTGATGCTATCCACTAACGGTCGCACAAATTATATTGATGATGAAAAGGAAAAAAAAATATCGTCATTTATACATAAACTAATTCATATTTATTTTTCAAAATTCTTCACTGCTACGATTTTTCAATTCATATTCTGCTATTTTCTTTTGAAGATATTAGCAGTTCTTTGCAGGAAATAAATAATTTCTTGACAAGTTATTTTTTTTTTTCCTTGACTGTATAGTTTCTACTTATTTCATGTATTCTGCCATTAGTTTAGCAGCTGTATAATTGCATTGATGAATTGGGTTTGACGTTCGTTTTTGTTTATCGTGACATTGTATCATTAATAGAAGAGAAAGAAACCGTTCGAAAACTCATACATTTTCTGAAAAATATAAAAGTTTATGAAAAAATATAACGGTTTGGGATTAAATTACTTTAGGTAGGGTGTATGGCCTTAGTGGTTGAAACACCTCGAATAAATAAATGTATATATATTTTTTAAAGAGTGCGTATTTCGGTTGGTATTTGATGAGAGAATATCTGGTGCTTTCCAAAGTCTGGATTTCTTTTTACTAACATTGAAATTTTACTGTCGTTATTATCAATTTATAAAAAAAAATTTGATTACTAAAAACTTTGTAAATCTCTATGTTACTTTGTAAACAAGTCTAGTAGTTGAAATAAACAAGTTGAAGTCGACACTTTTTAGTCCTTGACTCGTAGACTCGCACACCAAGGCTGTATGCTAACACCGGCTACTTGTCAGTCATGGGAGTTTCTAGATAAATTGCACTTTGTTTCGCCAAATTTTTTCTTTTTCTTTTAATCATTCATTTGTAAATTAAGCAGTATAGAGCTTCGTAACGCCATTATGCTCTGGGTTTGCTTTCCATCCTCTATCAAACCAAGTCTCGAAATACTAGTTCTATAATTGTATTCAATCAATATCATCAGTTCATGGTAAAACTGTAAAATGTAATTTTTTTTTTAATCTGTTGTAAGCTTCTTTTTACTTTCACTTCCCTGTATATGAAATATATAGTGAGGGAAAGTATTGCGATTCGTGAATCGATTTCTGGTTTTCAACGGAAATGCACCTTTTGGGGTCCCTTGAGTCTAAATAACCAAGCCCTGAAAAATGGTGTGTTTGAACAGACTAGCACTGAGACGATTTGTTGTACGAAACAGAAATCAGGTATTTGAAGTATGTATGTGCCCGGGATGTGACGGCAAAGATCGAGTAAATACAAGAGACACTTTATCCCAACGTAAATTATTCTATTTACGATTTCTCAAAAATGGCACTAACGATTTCGATTAAACTTATCTTTTTTAATCCTAATGAAGCATCCTTTAAGATGAAGTACGTGTTATTATCACAAAGGTCTAATAGAGCCTAAATTGCTAAGGAAAAAATCTTCCTATAAGATACTTATAATGATATCCCAAAAAAATTTCAATCTCCGGTAATATGAGTAGTAATATTTATGTATAATATATCGTTGGAAAGCTTAATATTTAAGAAATAATAATATTTATGATATGGTAGAAGGTCGCTGAAACGAAATATTGGAGTATTAAGAAAATAATAATTTCTACTTTGAGGTTATTCAACAGACTATTGGTTTCCCTGTTACTAATTGCAACTGTCTTAAAACTAAATCAAAACTCAAAGAATTACAAACCACCTTTTTAATTTCGTTTTGAAATGAATAACAAAGAGAGAAGACGAGAGAGAGCTTTGCGGAGCAACAAGGCGAAGTGCTCAAAATGTTATAAAAAAACAAAAACATGCTGATTCCTTATGGATCAGGTTTGTTCCAACAATCACTTCCAACGCGATGGCAACGCATGCGCAGTACACCTTTACTGCTCATTGTTAACAAGGAAAGGCATACTGAGCATGAGAAAAGAGTCGACGACGTGGTTTAAGTGCTAGTACGTTCCAAACATAAACTAATAAATGTCCCTGGCTGAGAAGAATTAAATATTGCCATAATACTGAAGTGCTTAAAATTGAAAATTTAGTTTTCAATATATAGTTTTCGATGCTTAGAATGCAATAGAATCAGAGCGAGGCTTAATGGAAGTAAGATATAAAAATAATTTTTATGAGCAACGTTATTTAGCGCTTAGTGATAAAATGCTTTAATAAATTACGAGTTACCAAGCAAGCTCGTTTGACCTGGGAAAGGAGCCATAAAACAAGATATAAATATGAAATGTCTTAGTTGCCTTTGTCTCGTGTTTTATGATTTTAATAAATCTGACATTTCTTTGTTTTTCCTAAATATTATTTTTAATTCCCTAACCTAAAAAGGTATTATTATGAAGGCATTTTTTTCAAAAGCTATTATCGTTCCGAACCTCCCTGATCTCGAGAGTGAAAACGCATTTTCGACCACCCTTGTGCCCAAGAGACGGTTATCTCTTGAACTGGAGGACCGATTTCCAGTGGCGTACTTTCGGTTAGGTCCAACCCACCGAGGATCCTTTGGGTGTAGTTCGAGTGGTTGTAATACGAGTATAATCAGTATCTGTCGACATACTTTAAATTCGACTTTTAAAAATGTTTCTTCTTCTGCTTATAACTAAGCAGTTCTGCGTGCATTTTATTCTATTTTTCATTAACTTAATTAATTTTCTCCGCTAAAATTTTTTGGTTGTTGTTGTGTCCTACTTAGGTTTAATTTTTTAAAACGTCACAGAATAAAAGAAGCGGGTAAATAAATTTTTTTGACTTGGTTGTATATTATTTCAACACCGATTCATTGATTTTACTAATTACAATACTAATTATGTGGAAATCATTCAAAACGAATGGAATGGATTTAAAATGACAATAATCACTATTATTGTTTTAATGTGCAGATGTGCTAATCTTTAGCTGTAATTAATGCGATTATTAAAAATTAAATTGAAATCTATTCATTTACACTAAACATCATAGCGTTTTTTGACGAATAGCTGTAATTACTAAAGCTGGAAAAAATACAAATCAATAAAAGAATCAGAAATCATTATTGTAGTATAGAGGTCGGGATTGTGTAACCAAAAATCTGGTGCGATGCGCGCAACACACAACTTTCACTTACAAATTTACTTAGATTAAAAATCGACGTATTTCGATATTCATAAACGCCACACTTTTCCACCTATGAGATACTTGTATATCTCCATAAGTTATAATGTATCTGTATAGCCAAATTTGGAAGTTCTCAGTACTTTTCGATTCATTATTGCTTATTTATTTTTTTAAGGGACCTAATTGTATCAACAGTCGAGTTTTTTTTTAATTCTTGCTGTCTTTTACTACGAGTTTCTTTTTGTAAAGATATCCTGAAGGTGAATCGATAGGTGCATTTACGTCTCGTTGTAAAGTTGGTCTCTTATGCTTTTCTGGAAATCGAGAACGATTAATGGTCATCTAAAATCGCTTTATACTGCTTTCAGAAATTTATTATGGAATAAAAGCTACTAGACTAAAATATAATTAATTATAGACTATTATCTTATACCATATTTTTGCACACCTTCGATGCTTTAAAATATTTAAGCATAACACATTTACTCTCTAATGTAAAATAAATGTTTTTACTAATAAATAACAGTTTTTATCTTCATAATACGGTTAATAAAATTTTGGCTGTCACATTGCGGGCATATACATACATCAAATACCGCGTTTGAACAAAATAATTACAGCCGTTTTTGAGTAAATAAAAAATACACGTGAAAATGGGGCAACATTTACTAAATAATGTACCCCCTCCAATTGATCAATTTTGACTGTCACATCCCGGGAATACACCAAATACCAAGTTTGATCAAAATTGTGAAAGCCGTTTTTGAGTAAATAAAAAAAAATACGTGATACAGAGAAAACATTTATTAAGTAAAGTGTCCTCTCCGTTCGACCAATTTTGATGAAATTCGGCTGTCGCATCACGGGCATATACATACATCAAATACCAAGTTTGATCAAAATCGTTAAAGCCGTTTTTGAGTAAATAAAAACAAAACAAAAAAACGTGAAAATGGGACAACATTTACTAAGTAGAGTGCCCCCTCCAATTGATCAATTTTGATGAAATTTTGACTGTCACAACCTGGGCATATACATACACCAAATCCCGAGTTCAATCAAAATCGTTAGAGCCGTTTTTGAGAAAAACCTAAAAATTAGACAAAATTCTTTAAATAAAATAACCCCTCCGTTTGACCAATTTTAATGAAATTTTTGCTATCACATCGCGGGCGTATACATACACCAAATACCCAAATCAGATTTGTACGGCTCATAGTTTTTGAGCTAATCTGTTCACATACACGCACACACAGACACAGACAAAAAAAACACACACACACAGACCATTTCGCGGGACTTGGTTATTTGGACTTAGGGGTCCCTAAAACGTGTATTTCCGTTGAAGAGCGGAAGTCGGAATTTTTCACGATCGCAATTCTTTCTCTTACTATATATTTCATATATAGGTAAGTGAAAGTAAAACGGAAAAATAATAGAGCTACTTTATGTGTAATATTTTATAGCCTCGTTTTTAAGAAGCCTTTTAATTTAACTTTTGTTCATTCATAAAAAAATTGATTTGTCCGGAAGGTGCACAGAAATGAAAGTTTGTTTTTCGTTTTTTTAGTTTAATTGATTTAATTTTGATAGTTCAGACGACTACCAATTATCCAGAGTAATTTTATAATTTGTTTTTTTTATTATTATTAAATGAAATCGCTTTTCGTGTTTAATCCTTTAACATATTTTAAACGAAATTAACAGACTGGACATGGGTTCGTATTCCCTCTGGTTATATGTTGCAGGCACCCATGTCAAACCCTTTGCCTTCCTTTTTCTCAAAAACGGTTGATTTTTGAGTGAAAATGCAAAAATGGTACAGATTCGATTAAGCCATCATCCCAAAATTTATAAAGAGAAAATTTGTTCCGTTGCTGTACTTCATCTTTTCAATCAACATTCATCAAAATTTTAAACCTCCCATTTTTCAGCGATTCTATTTTTTAAGCCCTAGTACCAATTTATGATTTGTCTCGTTTAAGAATTAATTCGCTTTCATTTGATACCTTATTCAACAAAATCCAACGCTGGGTCATGAATCCTGGGAGCCGGAAAAAGTTCAACATTTCCGAATTATATTAAAGTGTATAGTGTAACGATAATTTTTAATTTTATCAAATTATTTTATAAGGAAAAACCTACTGTTTGTTGGATGGTGTATTAATGTTGTGCAGGCCCTACCAGAAGCAGACTACGGAGGCAAACAAACCCTATAATTAGGGAGTAGTCATCTGGTACTTTACCTTCTCCTCGTGTTTCTCAAGCGGGGGTTTCTTTTCCCTCATTACGAATAGAATAAAATACCGTTTTTCCCTTTCACTGATAAAATTCGCTAAGGATTCATTTATCCTATTTGCCTATTTGAGTTGATTATATTTTACTTGATTAATTTGGAACCCATAAAAAAAAAAAAAAAAAAAAAAATTAAAAAAAAAATAAAACTGGATATCTTTTGAGTGTTTGTTGATCCTTGTCGTGCTAAAAATAGTTACAGTTATTACGTTAGTTTCATTGATTTTATCGAACCTATAAGAAGCTAGATAGTGTTTTCTCATCTCCTTCAAAACTTTCAAACTAATAATAATGTTATAAACGAATCTCACTTTTTCATATATAGTTTACCTAATAATTATTGGCCATCACCACTTTATGCAATTTTTGGCGTATTTTCTTTTAAATCCGTATTTTATGCAGTATCTTTCAAACTGGATGATATTCTTTTAGAATTCATATTCCGAGCTAAAAATTAAAACTGAATATGAAATTTTAAGGAAACGCCTTAAGGACAAAAAAAAATTAGTTTTGGCCTGAGTTTAAACCTCGGTTATTATACAGCAATCTATTAGTTTTGGAAATAACAAATAAGTCCGATTGGATTAAAGTAATTCAAACGCATAAGAAATCACATAAACCGCTAGAAACTTCATGTAAAGTTGATCATTTATGAAAACGTTAATTGGATGGGCGGGGACTTTTTAAAAAAATATAACTTTTATTAAGTACTAACAATGGAAAAAAAAATCTCTATAATTACTCAGGACCCAATACCTTCATGGGCTGATATGGCTGTAAAAAAATCCTCCAGAGAAATTCCTTCCAAAAATTTATATTTTTTTATTTGTATAAGTACTCTTATTTGGGAGTTTTCGGAGATCGTAAAAAATAATCTGATTAGTTTTTCTTAAATAAAATGTTTTTGACCAACGTAAGCCTATTTTTTGATTTAGGGTGTTTCGTTTTTTATTCCTTTGAATTACTTGAATAAAATCTATATTATTTATTACACGACAAAACAAATCAATTGATGTATAATAACCAACACATCCATGCAGACAAAAAAAAAAAAAATGAAACAATTTAATTCTTAAGTTGCATTAAAAAGAACCATTACAATCGGTGACCTATCTACTATGCGTTTCCTTTGAGAGATTAAAAAAATTTAACAATATTTATTTGTTTAATATTTTTTTTGAAGACATAATATCTCCGTCAGTGTTGGTCTGCAATGATACTAATATTTAATAATATTATTATTTTAATGATATGTTTTTTTTTTTATTCTTTATCAATCTAAACTCTTCTAATTTTATTCAATCGGGCTAATTTTAATTTTAACCACTATTTAACTATTTTTATTTTAATAAAATAAAATTAATAAATAAATTTTATTTAAAATTTATTATGTTTAACTATTTTTTTAAATTCATTATATATATATAGATATATATATATATATATATATATATATATATATATATATATATATATATATACTTTGTTTGATCTGAATATTAGCCTAAACAGTTTGGTCTGATTATTGACTGTTAAATTTGTTCGAGCATGTTATGAAGGTCCGTAACGCATGTAAATCTATGCAAATTGTATGGAAAGGCTGTTGCGAAATATTGGTTAGCCCTCTCTGAAATTTTGACTGGAAATGCTATTGGTCCGAGGATTCCAATAATTGTTGATGATATGTTTACCGAGTTTATTTCTCGATTTTCTTATCATTTGTTCTTAAATTATCGTTTATCTTATCAGAGTATTTGATTGGGACTTACTGAAAATTCATGATCGATTAAAACATCTACGAAATTATCTCTGTTTTACACTGAATCTGAACGAATTAAGCCATATCTTGACGATTTTTGTTATGCTTCCTAAAAAAAATTTCGAACAAAGAAAAACGCCTTTTCTATTCAGTTATACAATATATCAGAATTTAGAAACAGTTTTAAATAACTAATGTGAGATGTTAGTTCCTTTTTCTTAATTGTTAATTATTTGTTTGTTGCCTATTGCAATTACTTTATCAGATTTTTATTGTAAATAATACCATGGCATAAATCCATTTTACTTTAATTAATTATTTACAATAAAGCGATGAAACGGTGATGCACAGACCTGCTGGTGCAAAGCCCCGATTCCTCAAAAAGCCCCATAATATTCCTCGTCTTTCACTACAGATAAATTTTAAGTATATTATAATATTTATAACTATTTAGGATTTTCGTTAAGACCGCAAAATTCAATTTCCTCCTACAACAAATGTCATAAATTATGTCAAACGTTTGAGGCAATGCTTTTCTATATAAATATCCCATAACATAACATAACCCCAACTGTTTTTTTTTTTTTTTTTCTTTCTTTGCATAAAGTGAAAACAGTAGAAAAACCATTTAACCAGTTAACCACTTAACCATTTTGCTATTAACCTTTTAACTAACCCAAAGCCAAAGTTTATTTCAAAAGAAAGTATTACCCTGTACCATGTATGTATACTCTTTGAATATAAATAAAGTTTGAATTTATGAAGATAAATATTTTCTAATTTTATAACAAATATAGCATTTCTTAAAAGCATACCTAATTAGTTTAGGTTCATGCTTCATACTTTTAAACATGTTTTTATGGATTAATGGAGGACTACTCCATGCTCATAAAATATCAGTTAAATTTCCTTGTCCTCCTCTTCGAGTTTGTGAACTTAAATAATAGTAAATTCCTTTGAAACTTGAGATGAGGATATAATCCCGTTGTAAAATAGTTATCTATTCAAATTTTAAGAGCTCTAATCACAGATGGGATAGCATGATTATTGTTTCAGAAAAACAAATGTAATTTTTCATATATTTGATCCTTGGGAGACCCTAGGATCTCTATCCCTCTCTTCTAGCCCTGGGGGAGGCTGGTGAAATTTTCGTCTGGCGAGGGGGGGGGACCTTGGAAGGCTTTATTAATTTTTCAAATAAAACTGATTGATATTTTTAAAAGTTGAAATATTTGTTTATGTAATGTTTAAAAACTATATTAAATTAATACGAATATTTATTTAATCTGTAGCTTTTGGTTCTCAAAATTTCCAGGAGGGAGGCAACTCCTCTCCTTGCGGGCGCCCATGATTGATCTTAAAATCCTTTGTTTATTGATCTTAAAATCCTTTGTTTTCGGCTTTTCCTACCACGTATCCCTTTTCGATCAGAATATAGTTTCGCTATGTTAATTGAGTTACTTTTTTATAGGAAATGATACAGTTGTCTTATTGGCTTTTATAGACAAATTCTCTACTAAACGATTGCTTTTGAACTTTATATTTTGCATATTAACGGCTGTTGGTGTGAACATGGTCCTGATATCCATTTGGATGGAAGCGTTAAGCTTCAACACGTTCTATAGAGGTCGTTATCTGCTGCTATTCGATTAGATAAGGGACAGGCTCTGTTAGCTCCATGAACCCAGGGCTTGTATAAACGGATTCACTAGCAGCCTGTAAGCTCGTTTAATAGCCACGTTATTTGGATATGATAACAAAAAAAAATAACAACAGAACTGTGTATTGTCTTCATAACATCTAAACTAATTTTTCTTCTTTTTACTTTTTGGGAATTTTTTTTATAAGGAAAATTGATTCAGGTTTCGGGTTCGCATCCCACGGTGGCCTTAGATTCTTTTAAATGGAGGAAAGATCCTTGGCTATGCCGACCCTCGGATGTGACGTAAAATGGAGGTCCAGAGCCTGTACGATACCAGGTACTCGTTAAAGATCCCCACCCTAATTATAACTGGATAGGCAAAATTAGCCTCAATGGCATAATGTTACGTTAAACACGTTTAATATATCCTTAAGATAAATTTGAATGCAACAACTCTGATTAGTTTTGATTAGCAAATGAATTATAAAATCCTTGCTAACTTTCCTGTGTTTTCCAAAATTATTTTTATCTTAATCCTGGTATCATTTGGAAGCAATGTTTTTTCTATCATACAATATAATCAAAGTCAATAAAGCTTTATTAAAATCATTACATATGGATTTTTCCATAATACTAACGATTTAAATAAATATTTGGGGTCATCTGTGGTGTAATGGTTAGCATGGCAATCTACAATACTAAAGGTAGCGGGTTCGCGCCCCGTGGTGGCCCTAGGATTTTTTAATGGGAGTAAAAAATCCTTAGCTATGCCGTCCCTCGGATAGGACGTAAAATGGAGGTCCCGAGCCTGTCCGATGTCAGGTACTCGTACAGGCAAAATTTAGGACTCCCAATGTAGCATTGTCCGATTAGCTTTAGTGGCATAAAGTAAAGTGACGTTAAACAAACAACAAATAAATATTTAAGAATACACTTAATCAAGATTTTTCTGTTTTAATTTTGGCCTTTTCACAGGCTGGGGGTTTTTCTCAGGGTGATGCTTTTATATAATTCACCACTTAACAGTGTCGAACCGATCCTCTATTTCGACTGCACCTGGACAAACTGCTTACTTCGAATGCTCACACAAGACTGAAACGAAAGGAAACTGCTCGTTTCTACCAATCTATAACAACTTCGGGATCTTCAAAGTGCTAATATTAGTTGAGTGGTACTAGTGATAACTTCCTTATGTGCATGGCACAATTATTTACTCATTACTATCATATTTACTTGGTCTATTATTATAAATACATTTATCAATTTTAATAAATTAATGAAAAACCTTCTGGCGTAATAAAAAAAATGTTTGAGAAGCAAAGCGAAACTTCTTCTATCTCTACCTCCAGGATCCAGGTTTATCCATCCATTCTTCCGTTTATCGGTCCATCGTTTCCACATGTCTCGAAAAACGAAAACGAAGCAGCAGTTTAACTTAATAGATAATAATGAATAGGGTAGGTACATATTTAACATTGTTGTGGTGATCGGCATCTGTTATAAGTTTCACATGTATAAATTCTAGATAAGGATATATGTACTTCCAAACCTATTTCCGTGCAGATTTGACATTCTGTCTCCCTCTGCTTGTTTGATTAGGAATTCCACATTGGCGTGTGACCAGGCTAATGGCATGAAAGTTTAAACGGTAATTTCAATCGATCTGGAGGGCGAACTGCGAAATCGTGCCCCCAAATGGAATGCTAAAAATAGAGAATATTTCAAGAACATTCATAATTGTTATGCTTAAATATAAATTATAACTTAAATATAAATCAATTTAATATAATTAATATCGGTATGAACTTTTTTGTGATTGAATCATTTAAAATTTATTTTAGAAAATTATTGTAATTAATAAATTATATAAATTATTCAATTGTTCTTCTACTTCTTTTTCTGCTCTCTGGTGCTATTTCCCTTCGGGCCTCCTCCAACACCAAACTCCACCGTTCCTTAACGGCAAGTACTTCCCTACCCCACCTCACATCCATCCTTTGTAACTCTCTAACTTCGTCCAACCAACGCAGTCGATTCCTACCTCTTCCTCTCTGCTTTCCCGCTTGCAATATTTCGAGGTTTCGATAAACTCTATCTCGCCGTGCCCAACCCACCTTAGCCTTCATTTCCTAATTCACCTAATTCACTGCTGCAATTAGGTACATTTGGCTCATTGTATAAGCCATATATTTCGGCATTCGTTATTTTCTTTTACCGGAACATAGATCTTCCATAATATTTTTACCTCCCAAATAAGTAGGCAATTATATTTTCTAGGTGTAATGTCCACGATTCGCTCCCATAGGTCACAAGTGGCCTAGTAATAGTTTTGTATAGGGTCACTCACACTTTTCAAGAAATCGTCTTGAAACGGATTCCTTTTGGATTACGAACATGCATCGGTTTTCCGTAGTAATACGTGCACGTTTCACCAGGGTGACCTAAGACCTTAACTCATTGCAAGAAGAAAACTGGTGTCCACCAAACTGGATTGAGTTTTCTATTTTTCCGGTTTTTTTTTTTTTTTTTTTTTTGAGGTTATCAAATATTTGTTCTTTCTTAATTTATTACGAACCCCATTCCTCTTGCAACCCTCCCATCTCCGCATTCCTCTATATCTCTTCTCTATAAATCTTGCGGGTTTTAACCAATCATCAGCATATGCTCAACATATTACTTTACTGTTTTGTGCTTATACATCTTGGGAATTTTTTTATAAAGAGCTCAGGTGTAGGTCTCGCGAGCGTGAACAACTTTGACTTCAGCTCTTGAATGTTCACTTTTTATTTTGTATATTTCAGAGTCATTCCCACCAGGTTAATAAGTTTCCGTGGGATATCGAACTCTATCAGTTCTTTCAAGAGAGTATCTTAGTCGAGTCTTTCGTACGCTTTCTTGTAACCCAAAAAGAATTGTTGGAGTTTAAATTATTCTTTATTTAATTTTGGTTAATTTACAACTACTCCGAAAAGTGTCCCGAAAACATAAGAAGAAGATAATATGAATCAGAAGCATTGAAATATTTAGACTTCAAGAAATATTTAGACTTCAAGAAAGAATTATTCTTCGACTCCTACCATTAGGACGGAATCATCAAACAGCCGGTCGTTAGTACTTTTTTTCGGATTTGCTTAATTATCTGCTCTTGATCAAGTCCATTTCATGTATACTTAAACGAAAATGTCCCTTCTGAACTGTTATCTATCCAAAATCTCTTTTGATTTTGGCTCCTAATCACGGAGAATCTTATGAACCGATTCAGATGTAAGTAACTTTTTCATTCTGTTTTGATGTAGAGGCGTCAAAAAAAAAAAAAAAAAAAAAAAATATGAATAATCCCTAAGCCACATTAATGTGATTCAGTAATGCTACAGAATGGCTCTGCTGAAAGGGCGCCTTGTCGGCAAGTGTGATAGTGTAGTAATTGAAGGCCACAGCTAATCCCCTTTTGTCTGACAGCTAGTCTCTCCCTGCTAACAGCGGTCTCGGAACAAGCTTCCAGTGAATTTATCTCTCTTGTTCTGAAAAATCAGTGGTGATAACAGTAGAAGTCGTCTTGGATTATTACAATAATAAAACACCACTTGCTCTTAAATAAATACATATGCATGAAAATGCCAGAAATACTGAAATCGTGGAAATATCATGTTACACGGTGGGCCAGACCCCCCTACCGTGTACCACCCGCCACATCCCTATAAATTGCATATTGTTGTGTTCCTTGTGATAAAAGATTAAGAAAAAGCCAATGTTCCCAGAAAAAAAAGTGGCCGCACTAACCGAAAATGGCGTACAAACATGGCGGAATGACGAATTTGATTTTAGTTAGTTTTTTTATTGCTGACATTCACCATTATGCTTAATTTCGCCATAACTCGTATTTTATTAAAGCTAGATAGTTCTACGATTCAGAATAAATAAACAACCGTTCTAAAATAATTAGTCTTGACATAAAATACCTTCAAAGTTAATTTTTTCAAGTCATTCGCGTAAAAGTTAAAATTCCAAGTTAATTTGTGATTAAACGCCCATCGTTAACGATAAACACCCTGAAATAAAACATCTGGAGCAATTATTCTTCTTTAAAAATCAGTGGTCAAATTTCAAAAAATATCAACTAGGCTCATAGAAAACGGACCTTACCAGCGAAAAGGCGCCGGTGACTCGGCGCATCCGGTCCTCTGCCACATCGTTCAGTTCTCATACACGATATAATTACAGCGGGTTTAGGATATTATTTTGAATGTATAATCGAGCCTATGTAACTGCTTTAAAGTTTTTAATTGACAGAAATAATTAATATAACTTTTTTTTTTTTTTAATTTTATAAATCTGATAAATAAAGGATATAAATCTGATAAATAATAATGAATTAATCGCAGATTCCACATTATCTAACCTCACTTCTATTGACATAAACTGGTTATCTTGAAATTAAATAATAATGTTCTCATAGTAGTAGTTGGGTTACAGTGGCTTCTGATCATTCGTGAAATTTGAAATAAATGAATTTTTGCAAAGTACTTACCTATTGATAATTTACAGATTTAAAAACAATCAAAATAAAAAGTTCTGTTGGTTCGTTGATATTTAGAAATTATTCGTAATACAATTTAGGAAGTATATACCCAACACAATTTAATAG
Organism: Aelia acuminata; assembly: GCA_911387785.2. Classification (NCBI taxonomy): domain Eukaryota; kingdom Metazoa; phylum Arthropoda; class Insecta; order Hemiptera; family Pentatomidae; genus Aelia; species Aelia acuminata. Next base: position 125,467,538 of record OU426978.1, read on the forward strand.
CTCACAACAATTAATGAATTATCAGTTACACGATGTATATATATATATATATATATATATATATATATATATATATATATATATATATATATATATATATATATATATATATATACATATTATGATTAATTTAAAATTAAACCACTACTGGAGAGGAAAACCAATTGAAACATGTAAGTATTCATGCATCTAATGGTCTACGAGGGGTGTCCGTAAAATAAGTTTCCCTATTTTTTTAAAAGTGAAAAAAATGTTTTATTACCATTGTATATTACATCATTAGAAATCTTGAACATTAAACTATTTTTCCACGTAGTCCCCGTTGACATTGATGCTGTTCTGCATCCGTGTCACCATTTTTTTGATGCCCTGGTCATAGAGGTCCGCCGCCGCGCTGTTGAAGAACTTCATGACCTCTTCTTCCAATTCCTCTCTTGTCCCAAAATTCGTTCCGCCTAGGTGTTTTTTCAGGCTTGGGGACAGATGGTAATCACTTGGGGCCAGTGTTCAGCCCGCTGTTCATCGTGCACATCTGTGCGCCCTTATTTGGACTCTTTGCACCATCTGGACACTCATGCATGTTTCACCATACACTTCCCTAAGTTGGGAATGAATTTCGGTCGCCGAATTGCCTTAAGCACACAAAAAACGGATCTGGCGGGGGAAGCGATTGGGAGCTCCATCTTTCAAGGCTGTCAAGGCCGAACTGATGGTGGCAGCGAGTTGACCGGGGTTGGGATGTGGAGGGGGAGTCCAAGCGACACGCTGGTGCCGTCTGAGGGACCTGCCGCGACTTGCACGGCCGTGCCACAATAGGGAAACTTATTTTACGCACACCCCTCGTATAATCCAAGAAGTTGTGGCCTTTTTCGGTTTCTGGCATATAACTACATATCAAAAAGTTTACTTTCTCTTTTTTTCGAAAAAAAGGGTAAACTAATACAAATGAAATCAAATATTTGAAGTTGAAATCGGAAGAGTTATTTAGCCAATTTCGAACATCAAAGATCGGTAATTTTCAACCATTCTGGTGGAAACTCATGTTCCAACGCCTACAACTCGACAATACGTACTCTAAATGAAAAATGTCACAGATAAAAGTTTTAGGTCATTAAATTATAGCATAAAATAAGCCTACCTAAATAGTTAGTTCGGTGAATATTTTATCATATCCCCTTAGGCTTCACAAAAAGAAGAAATTAAGCGCTACGAATACTTTCACGTTTTCATTTCTATCTCTGAGCAGGAATAAGTTAATTTTAAAATAAATGGGCTTATTTTATGCTAAATTTAATCTCCTAAAACTTTTATCGGTGACATTTTTCGTTTAGAGTACATATTGTCAAGTTATAGGCGTTGGAACATAAGTTTCCATCAAAATGGTAAAAATTACCGATCTTTGATGTTCGAACTTGGCTAAATAACTAATTCGATTTCAACTTCAAATATTCCATTTTATTTGTATTAGTATACCCTTTTTTCGATAATAAGAGAAAGTAAACTTTTTGACGCGTAGATATCTGAAGGAATGAAGATGTAGTTAAAAGAAGGAATTAAGCGCTACGAATACTTTCACTTTTTCATTTGTATCTCTACGCAGGAATAAGTCAATTTTAAAACAAATGGGCTTATTTTATGCTAAATTTAATGACCTAAACCTTTTATCTCCGACATTTTTCATTTAGAGTACATATTGTCGAGTTGTAGGCGTTGGAACATAAAAATTACCGATCTTTGACGTTCGAATTTGGCTAAATAACTCTTCCGATTTCAACTTCAAATATTTGATTTTATTTGTATTAGTATACCCTTTTTTCGAAAAAAAAGAAAGTAAACTTTTTGATGTGTAGTTATATGCCAGAAACCGAAAAAGGCCACAACTTCGTGGATTATAGACCATTAGATGTATATACACTTACATGTTTTAATTGGTTTTCCTCTCCAGTAGTGGTTTAATTTTAAATTAATCAAAATATGTATATATATATATATACATCGTGTAACTGATAATTCATTAATTGTTGTGAGCTATTAAATTGTGTTGGGTATATACTTCCTAAATTGTATTACGAATAATTTCTACATATCAACGAACCAACAGAACTTTTTATTTATCTTTTTTATTTTGATTGTTTTTAAATCTGTAAATAATCAATAGGTAAGTACTTTGCAAAAAATCATTTATTTCAAACTTCACGAATGATCAGAAGCCAGTGTAACCCAACTACTACTATGAGAACATTATTATTTAATTTCAAGATAACCAGTTTATGTCAATAGAAGTGAGGTTTAGATAATGTGGAATCTGCGATTAATTCATTATTATTTATCAGATTTATATCCTTTATTTATCAGATTTATAAAATTTAAAAAAAAAATACGTTTTAACGCTTTAATAAAATACAAGTTATGGTGAAATTAAGCATAACGGTGAATGTCAGCAATAAAAAAACTAACTAAAATCACATTCGTCATTCCGCCATGTTTGAACGCCATTTTCGGTTAGTGCGGCCACTTTTTTTTTTTTGGTAACATTGGCTTTTTCTTAATATTTTATCACAAGGAACACAACTATATGCAATTTATAGGGATGTGGGGGGGTGCACGGTAGGGGGGTCTGGCCCACGTACTATGTAATTTACCTATATATTCAGCGAAGTATGTCAGTGTAGATTAAATAAACTCATTACTAGTGTTATATTATAATTTATGCCCCATAACGATGAACGATCAATAAATGAACGAACTTTGTTATTTTCGATTAAAAAAAAACAAACAATATTTAAATCAATATCACAAGTGCTTCATTGTTTTGGCACCCAGAGGTTCGTAAATAGAGTTGGTTATAAATGGTACTGACACCAAGCGTCAGATCCAGCGATATTTGACAGCTGGATCCTATCAATTTAGCGCTTGTTTGTTCGTGTTGCTCCGCCACAAGACTAAAAATTGAAACCCTCTCTTGTATATGACCTAATTTTAGCAACCGTTAAAATATTTGTATGCAAAATTGGAAAACATTCCTTCTTAATTAACCTTTTGAGGATCTCATATTATAATAATTATACTCAGATTGGAGTAGAATATCGGTACCATTTTTTTTTTAATGAATTTCGTTTGCATTTCGTGTCGCATGAAGAAAGTGTTAAGAATTTAACAATCTTTAATTTTTAATAGGTGTATGATTTGATTAAAAATAAAATATTCTCAAATGATTTGATTGATGAATAACAAGTTCAATTTAAAGTAGAAACAATTTCAAGTCTATTATTAATCATTATAGACTAAAATAAAAACATTCAATGACCTTCACTAGAGATCTGAATAAATAAATAAAAAAATATTCATGAGATGCATCGCTGCTTGTTGTGCATTCTCACCAACCACACTGCGTCCCTGAAAAAGTTTGCATTAGAGAGAAGTTTGTTTATTCTACATTTTTTCATCCTTATATATCTACGGAAAATTTTCTTCAGAGTTAAATTTATTTATTCCTTTAGCAGCAACCCACATTTTTTTTTTCCTATGAAACAACATAATGTAGCAGATGCAGATTCCTTAAACTCACTAAAAATCCTTGATCGTTTGCATCCCGAGTAACCTAAAATCTCTTCTACCTAACTACTTTTCGAATCTTGAGTATGTTGCTGAAAGTTATATGGGTAGTAACTGCGTTGTACAACTTAGTACGTGGGGACCGAATTGTCCTGACGAGGTGCAAGAGACGGAGATCTTTTTACCCGGTCAAATCTAAGTTAATCTCTTAAGAAAGAGATCAAATATTATTGTAATCTATGTGGGGCGAAAGCCCTCCGGGGAACCTAAAATTTATAAAGAATGAAGTTGAGCCGTGGAGTACCTCTAACCTCTGATGCTGTAGAAAGGATGACGACACGACAGAGAATAGATCACATCAAACTCTATCATTTTTCAATTAGTAAAGAACCAACCAAAACGTCAATTATTGTAATAAAATTCTTACAATATTTCACATTTTCAAAGGTAGCCCCTCATCCATCGCGCAACTCAACAGTTTAGTGCTTAACTTTGATTTGACCAAAGTCTTACAAGACTGAGCGAACACAAAAGCATTGTTCTCAATCTTCTAACTTTATATTTAAATATGAAATAAAACGTAACGTAAAAACCTGTAAACGTAAATAACACTGAGAGTCACCCTCCGCTGTTCTAATGTAGTTATTATTTATAGCACCGTCGTTATTTCATCAGGAACTACTTTTTTCCCCCAGATTAATAGCCCTTCTTTACTAGCTTTCATTGAAACGCGTGTTATGTTTTCTAACTTAATTTGTTTACTAGAAAATGATAATTTCGCAGCTTCAACAAAAATAAATTCGCAAAATCAGAAAAAACAAAAAACTCGGTTTCGCTCTGTCCCATTTAAATCCATACGACACGTAAGTACATTATTGTCTTGTGTCATATTTCAACATAAGAATCTTGGGACTGAATTAAATGCTGACTCCCTTAACGAGACATTTCCTTGTCAGCAGCAGTTTTGCTGTGAACCTGTTTCATTCTTTCAAGAGTTAGTTAAAGAAATAAGCATGAGTGGCTAAATTATATCTATTTTTAGATTACATTTTTTACTATTGTAATCTATGTTTGATTAATGCTTTAAATTCTTACATATCACTGTGCCAAACATGAATAAATCGTTAGCAATAATTTCTTCTATCAGTGGCGCACAAAAGAAAGGGTGGGCACTGAATAGGTCATAAATCATATTTTAATTATTTGAATACTTTAGTAATAAAAACAATAAAAAACAAGTTTAAGAATTTTTCTAATTCCTAGGCTTTTAATAACTGAAAATCTTTATCATTGCTCTTTCCGAAAACATGGAAATATTCCTAGTAGTAAATGGGAAATTGATGTAATGCTTAAAATCCTTAGCTTGCTAAGAGATTTGTCAAATGGAGATTTTTGACATTTTAAATAAAATACATCCGAAATATATAACACGTTACCCCTATGTTAAACGTAGATCTACTTGATAGAATTTCGTTTTCTATTATGACCGAAGTGTTTTGAAAAAGACATTTATGGGGATTCGAACCCGTGTTTCTGCATCACCGTTACTGCGCTCTAATTATGGAGCCTTGGTAGCTCAGTTGGTGATGCAGACCCAGGCTCAAATCCACAATGACTAATGGAATTTTAAGACATTATTTACACAATGACTAATTAATGAAATAAATAATTAATACTCCTCCGATAAACATGCAATAAAATTTAAATTTTAGATCATTTCTGTATATATATATATATATATATATATATATATATATATATATATATAATTTCTTTTCTTTTTTTTTAAATGCTTATAATACGTCTAAAGTAAATATTTTATAAAACGTAACTCATTCTGTTAAACAAAGGAGGCTGGATGACATTTCAGAAACTTAGTTTATCAATGACCAACTTTTTGTGGAGTTTTTAATTCTTTCTGCTGAATTTAAGAATTAGGATTTGACCTATTTTGAAAATATTCGCTTAACATATATCCCAAAAGAATTTGAAAATAAATTACTGATAAGAGATTATAATAACTGAATGTTTGATCTCCTTTTTTGGGCTCGGGTGTCTAAAATATAGCTATCTTAATGTTTTGATCTTGTATAGGATTGAAGAATATATGTTATTCATAAATTCGTATTTGACCTTTTAAATAATAAATATTATTTAGTATTTCTATTAATAATTAATAGAAATACTAAATAATATTTACTATCAATAAACATGTTATTAAGAGTTCCAATTAAATCGCCTTTTTCTCATTATTGCTGAGTTTTGATGTTCGTTAGCTTAGAAACTACACTTTGAATTTAAAACTTAGAATAAATTCTTTTTTTTTTTTTTTACGTGTTTTGTTTACTTTACAATAGCTTTCGTTTTCGTTTAATTTATTTCCATGGAGACGAGGGATACACATGAACACAATTAGTATCAACGGATTCTATTTCGGGATATTCCTGGCCCTATTGTTCCATCAATGAATTAGTGGAATGGTTGTTTGGTTACCTGTCCGCCAGCAAATACACGGCCCCTCTATTTTCGGGTAATTTATTTACTACGCCCTTTTGGAATTTAAGTTGTCATCTTGTTTGTACCATGTTCCACGACTATTCAAATGAGATGGATACGTAAATATACTATTTATAAATAGAAATTGGATTGTAATTTACATAGCCTTGAGTAAATATAATTCCCCCATTCCTTTTACTGCATTAATCACCTATATATACTAATCTCACCTAGCGAAAATAGTTATTCTTTTAATTTTAATTGTCTTGTTATTAATATTTTATACCGTCACAATTAAAAGTCGTAATAGTGAGATAAGAGTTCGTTCACACACTATAACTTTCATTCGAGGTACAGTATTACACCTTAACACGTGTATAAATAATAATTAATCTCTATGTAGCTTTCAGTTCGTTCTCCTTTATTTCATTATATATGTTATGTCACAAATTGCTTACTATCTGTGCAGTAAAATTAGTTATAGTAAAATAAGCGTTTTCTCAATTCGCTGACCGAGCAGAGGGCATTGGCCTTGATATTCTTTAATTTATCTCAATGTTTAATAGAAGGAAAAATGGTTTATTTCTATTTTAGAGATCTTATGAGCAATTTCACTTACCTCGTGAAACCATATTGAAATTGAAAATTTAATTAAATAACCATAATTAATTAATGAATGATTGTGTGTTAAGCTAATTTTAATATGTGAAATAGCTTCTTTTTATTCAATTATTTACTTGGAAGTATTTTATTTTTCAATTTCATTATTAGCAATTTTTTATTTTATATAAAATGTTTTTTTTTTTTATTTTTTTTTTACGAAAAAAGTATAATTACTGTTAAATAAAAAAAAATAAGGCCAATATTCACCGAAAACAATAGAAGTTTATTTAGGCAACGTTGAGCCATTTTCAAGCCTGTAAACATGTTTTCACAAAATATTAACTTATAAATTTATAAATATTATATAGACATTTTTTTCTTTTTGGTGAATATTGGCCTTATTTTTATTAATATTATTCCTTTACACTTTGAATGTGCAATTTAAAGGGCTGAAATCCTAGTAGAGGCCGCGCTCCTTCATGATTGGGTTAACAGTGGTTAGGTAATGGAGGCAACCGAGGTTAAGTTACTGTTACCATTTACCGTGATTTAGTGGGACCCATAGAGCCCGGCTAGATAACGTCAACAGGCCCCATGGGTCCCCCACCTTCACTTCATTTGTTTATCCCTCATAATTATTAATTCCCCGTGTATTGTATCGTAGATTATTGCGCCGTTGAGGCGGGTCCGTCTACGCTATCTCCGCTATCACAAGGCTTTATCTTTATTTTTTATAGACTCTGATCTGAACGACGTTATCCCTGAACCACCTGGTTCTTTCATGTTTGCGCTTATTCACAATTATTGCGCTATCTTTTTTCTTTTTTGTTTTGTTTTGTTAGTATACTGAAATAAAGTTTAAAGGCCCAAACAATAGTGCTGCATATAAAAAGCTTCATTATTGAAAGAATAACAGTATTGTTTTTTGTTTTTTTCGATGTCATAATTGGGTGAAACCATCATGAACAAATATTTAGATTGAGTGTTAAAGGTTTTACCAATTTTCCAGGCGGAAAATTTTATAAGAAGAAATCAGCATAAAAATAAACGTGGTTATTTAATAATATATTAGAAGCAACGAGGATTCGTTTATTTTTTTTTTATTTTAATTATATTGTAACTACTATTTTATAGCTTCCTTTGATTAATTAATTGAATATATTTGCCTAAATTTCAAAAAAGAAATAAAAATTAAAAACATTTTTTACGTATTTCTCTCATGTAAGAACAACCCTTATTTCAATTTGTTGAATCATTTTTCTTGAAATTTATGCATAAATTTTTAAATGTTGATATTACAATAATCTAGTTATTATCAGTTCAACTTTCAATCCGAACTTTGTATATATATATATATATATTTTTTTTTTTTTGTTTTCTGGTTATTCGCTAAAGATAATTGATAGAGGTTTGAGATGAGAGTACCTGAATCTTGTGGTCGCAGGTACAGGTGATCTTGGTGTACGGCCTGGGGCAGGCGCAGGCGGGGAAATCGCAGAGGTTGCTGTTGTACTGCGGGGCTACGCCCCCTGCAGGCCGGGTGCCCCCTAGAAGTGTAAGCAGCGAGAGGAGAGCGAAGACGTAGGAGCGGAGAAAGCTCACCATGGCGGCCCCTCCATGCCTCAGCTCCGACTGGCTGCCTATCGACCCTCCGCCTGGTGGGGGCAATACAGTTTCAATATCCTCCGCCTTATTAGCCACCGTTTCCGTGTTCGTCTTTATCTGTATGTCCACACATTAGCGGCCATTATGCCGATCCCCCCTCATATTACTTTCAGCATAACATTCACAGTGGATTGAATCCATGCTTTGACCACGACTTTTAGTTAAAAACAAAAGTTGATATATTGCTTTTCTGTGAGTGTAGTGGTGGCCAAAAACAAATTCAGCTAACCGTCTCACTTTAACTCTTTAGCACATATTTATATTAAGCATAAAAATTAATTATTTAAATTATGAGAAATTTTACATACATGACATAAATACCAAACATTTGACTCTTCAACACTACATCTCCCTAACCTACTCATCCAGTCTCTTTCCTCCTCCCTGTTACCTGTTCAGCCTCCATGTCGCCTAAAACGACAGTGGCCAAGAGACTTTTTATATAAATAGACTCATACTTCTTAAAGGGTTCAAGATCATTTATGCGAAATTTGCTTTATGCGGCACTTTGCAGGTGTAAATCTGCAAGGAGAACGAATTATAAATAAAATGTTTGAGAAAGTTATATATTAATTACAATATACAAATGTATTATTTGTAATAATATATTTGTTTTCACTCCAACAAAAATTATTTATTGCATTTTCATTGAAAAACATCATTAAAATAATGATTTTATATTTTGGATCAGCTGCGGGACCGAAACCACCTTAAAGCGCCCCCTTACAAGCACGGTGCTTGACAAATAAATCTTCCCATTGGAAGTTTCACTTTCAAAAATGTATAACCTAAATGGCTGCAACCAACCAATGACTGACTCATATAAAAATTACAAACTAAATAAATTATTTTTTTAATTTTAATTTTTTACGAAACTTATTACTTTACGTTTTTTACGATGCTATAGAAGAATTATAAATGCCATCAGTATTATGCTACAATTATATACTTATTTTTCATATAAATATATAATTAATTGATTGATTTTTTTCAATTTGCAACAATTGAAACTCATAAGAGAAATGCAAAAGACATTTACCAAGTTGTTGTTGGATCTGACCATTTCCATGAACCTTTCAAAAATTTTAAAAGTTATGATCATACGAAATCTCAACTAAGCCCATCTGATATATTTATCCAGCTCTCGAGAAGAAGTGGCATTCCTCTGTAGCTTAGTTTTTTATGGACTACCAATTGATCGTCACCTTACTTAAAACTCATAATTATCAAATCGCAACTCATCGCTACACTCCTTATGGTTCCTCAGATATGTAAAAATATGGTGTCCTACGTCATAGCTTATAGTTCACAATAATGTCATAAAATATTGGTTTTGTTGTTGAAAATTATGAATTGACCAAAAATAAGTTATTAACCATTAACAATCTGAAAAGTTATCAAAGTTAAAACGAGTATTTCATTCGAAAATGTGGAAAAGCTCGTAACTCGAATCAAGTCCCAACTAATTTTAAAGAATCATTTACTTGATTCACAAGGCAAACGAAAAGGATGTCAAACCTTGTATTTATTACTTTCACTTACCTACATATGAAATATATAGTAAGGGAAAGTATTGCGATCGTCAAAAATTTCGACTTCCGATTTCTATCGGAAATAAACGTTTTGGTGTCCCCTGAGTCCAAATACCAAATCCCGCGAAATGGTCTGTGTGTGTTTGTGAACCGACTAGCTCAAAAACTATGAACCGTACGAACCTGAAATTGGGTATTTGGTGAATATATGTGCCTGCGATGTGACAGCAAAGATTTAGTCTAAATCGAGTAAACGTAGGAAGCATTTTATCCCAACGTCTATTTTTCTTTTTACGATTTCTCAAAAACGGCTTTATCGTTATGATCTACTTGGTATCTCACATTTCCTTGAAAGAAGCTAACGCTTCAACTTCGTAATATGGTTTAAAGCGTCCCTTTCGTGAAATGGTACGGTTTCATCTTAGGGGATTAGGGATTACGAAATTTCAGGGATTACGGAGGGCGATTGACTATTAAGTTTTGCTGAAAACTGACGAACATGCATAATACGAGTAAATGCTGCTTGCCACATCCAGGTTTGAAATATGAGTTGTATTAACCCTTTTAGTCTGGAGTTCCTTTTTTTGCTAACTATCCTGCGTGTCGAACTAATTGTGTGTGTCATCATCAAGGCTAAAATGAAACATATGCAGGAGGAAGAAATAAAGTATCTATGAGATCTGAGAAAAATATAAATTTATGGGCTGGTTACATTGTGCATTAGCTAGACTAGTCGGTCTGCTGGGCAGCTACTTACACCGTGTGACCCCATCTTACAAGTTAACTGTCGCATGCGATTTACTACATTTTTGTTTTCACCCACCGAAAACCTTGTTTGCGACTCGTACATCAACTCGCACACTATTGCGCAATGACTGAACGTTTTATTTCCTTATGCGTTTATCTGTTCGATTATGGTTTTGTGCATTGATATTTAAAACTTATGTATCTGCATTAGACAGGAAAAACGAACAATATCAGGTAG